>OY728163.1:321003294-321603294 GCA_963277665.1 Viscum album
ATTTCTACCACTTCTGTGTTTTGAATTTGGAAAAACAGATTCCATATTTGGAATTAGGATTTTCAAATTGTGTGAATAGGTAACTTCTATTTTTAGACATTTTGAATAATTACTTCGGTAAATATTTTATTTACCATGGTTAAAGGGTAAATCCAATAAATGAGGGTTAAAAAATAATATTATAATAATAAAAAATTACCCTAAAATGTGTCCTAACCTTATTTTATGATACATTTCCGACCATGAGCAACTTTGGGTCGATTTTGGGACCCCATTGTGCCACTTGTAAGTGATAGGGGCACTTTATTTTAATTAAGTTAAAATGAATACAAAAAATGACACAAGCATATATATTTTAGAAAACCAATATTTACATAGGGTTATATATGTTGGATTTTCGACTATAAATATTAATTAGAAAGATAACACGATTTCTTACATAATAGTATTTTATTTATAATTTTTAGACATTAAATAATTTAATTTATATATGACACAATGGTGATGCAGTAATTACCATAATAGTGAATAATTAAAATGATTGATATTGTAGATACCCAAATAAATATAATTTGAGACTTTTTATGAATTACACTAATTTTATAGGTTAATATGAAATGTTATTAATGATTTAACTAACTGTTTTAGAAGTAATAATTCTGTTATGATTTTTACAAAAATCAATTATTGAATAGTGTCAAAATTGACATAAAAGAGTTTTTAAAACAAATATTATATTATTAATTGATATTAAATTCTTAAAAATCTAAGGTTCGGCCAAGAGACTTATATCATGATATGTGTATCATTAATGGACCACTTGGGGTTCTATTGGATGTATATAGTAAGTTTATTAACCATATAATATAAAAATACAAAGAGACATTGTAAAAGTGAAACTAATTAACTAAGAGTTAATACTTAATGATATGGTTAATATAGTAACCCAAACCTGTGTAAATTCTATTGGTTGAGTGTTTTTCGACCCATACCCACCTTAACATTTAAATAATCCACTTTTGAGCCATTACAAACCGAATATGAATTTATTATAAAATAATATTTTTTGCTTTTCCAAAGGTGCCCCTCACCCCTCTTATAAAAGGGCACTCCCCCTTTTCATTAACTCACACCTTCAAAGCCTTTTGGTTCGGCCAAACTCTGACCAAATACTCTATAAACTTACCTAAATTCATACTATAGGCCTTCCTTTAGTCAGAAAGTCAACCTAAGATCCCTTTTGATCAAATCAAAAGGAAGAACCCGAAGAAGAGGTAATGATTTTACCACCTTTTTTCCAAGTTCCTTTCTTCATCCACTTCTTCTTCTTTGTTATTACCATTCTAAAATAATAACTATAGTATCTTATATATACTGTGATATTATTATAAATATGGTACAACCATATTCAGTATTCTATCCATCCTTTTAATAACATGTCACCATACGTGCGTACGTACGGCTTACCGTCTCCACGTCGTGGTGTAATTGTTATTCAATAAATTATTATTTGGATGGGTATAATAATGATTTTTAACTCATGTAAATAATAAATATACCATGATAATGACTCTTTATATATGATATACCATCCAATTATATATTATTTTAATATCAAAAGAATGATATTGTCGCCCGTGCGTACGTACGGACTACCGTCTCCACGAACGCGATGAGATTCATTCTCCATCGTATCCATTCAAGTATAATTCTCATTTGATGATTAATAATAGTATCCAAGGACTTGATATCATTATGGATATGATTAATATAAAACCTATCCCTGACAAACATGACTTATGTAACAAAACATATAAAAGAAAACGAGTAAGTTAACACCCGAAACAACGATAATACTAAGATATTATTAACAAATCAATGTTAAAAGATCATATATGATATCATATTAATGTATATGATTCTTGTATAATTTAATAACAATTATTTCACCATTATACAGGAGTTTAACCTACCCCCAACCAAGGAAAAGTACAAGGTAAGGGTTTATTTCGCAATCTCTTCATTATCCGAGGTTGTTTATACGTAATAATCTACTGGGATTTCTTTATCATCCACATCCATGTTTCTTAAAAATATATTTCAAAACATTTTTACTATTTACAAGAATATAGGTTAAAGTCATTTATACCCTTGTTTGACTTTTTATAAGAGGTTTATAAAGGAATCTTTCCGTCGTTTTCCAAACAAGGTGCTTTTTAACCTTTTCGACAGAATTAAGGTAAGAATGTTTTTTTAACTTATACGGCGGGTGCGACTATTTTCCACCTTTATAAAATTGTCGAAGATTCCCTTATAAGCTTATAAGAATATTTTCAAATAAATTTTTTTATTTTATAAATATATGACTCTTAAATGATTTCAAAATAGAAAGAGATATTTCTCTAAAAAAGAGTTTTGATTTCATCTATGTCAACATCCTTCGATGGATTTTATGCTTATTTGAAGTTGATTTATTATGATACAAAACTTATATATTGTATTGAAGGTTTTGTGATATGTTTGACTGTGGAAGTGTTATTTTTATACCATTCATGGTTTATGGATGAAGTATTTACATTTCGTATGCTTGTTTTAATATGAATGTTTATGTTATGTTTAAACCTTTTCATATGGGAATGAATTGGAATTAATATGTGACGGGTGGAGCCTGCTATAGCTCCTCGATGCATCGGTAGGTCTCATGAGACAAACTAGTGTCTTGGCACAAGGCCTTGACAAAATCTTATTTGTATTCTTGGAACGAGGCCTTGGCTATGTGGTTTTGATAGTCTGGCATTATGAATTCCATCATTATGAAAGTGGTTATTGATATTGCATGTGATTATTCGATTAGTAGAACATCCATGTGAATAAGTAAATGGAATTATTTCATTTAATTTTTTCCATACTATATTGAAGATCAAGTTTAAAAGGCTTTTGTTTTTGTTATACATTGCCTTAAATTTTTATTCTTATTTATGAAAGTTTCCGCTATATTGTTATCCTTACTGGGCATTTGAGCTCACCCCTTTCAATGTTTTATTTTTCCCAGGATGTGAAGAAGTAATTTATGAATGACCTGTAGGGATAGTATGTGGGGATATGAGTGTGAACTATGAAGAAAATATGTTGTTGTAGTTTTCATTTTTATGATGTAATGTAAGACTTATGAATATATCTAGTATTTCCAAGGCTACTAAACCAATCAGTCTTTCGAGATTTGATCTTTCTTGTGATCATGCCAATGTTATGTAATAATGCACCGACTCTGGGTAACTGGGGCCGGGGTGTTATACGCATGATGATAAATTGAATGGAATTTGTACTTACCACATGATGTTAAATTCCATGTAAACTTTCTCCACTACATGATGATAAAATATGAAAACCATCACCCATTCCTTATTCCTTACTGAGGGACCACAAGAGACTTACCTCGATCAACCAGAGTGTAGGGTGCATCTATCATATTTTAAAAGTACCTAAATCCATGATCCACACTTCATATATTGATTTATTTAGGTTATCGCAATACTTTCATAAACCTTGGAAATTAAAATAGACCTCTCAATTTGGCCATGATATTGATGCAGAAGAGCTTAAGACCCCCCAACCAGAGACATCTTGGCCTAATATAAAAGGATTTATAATCCCTATAAGCATGATGTCACCATGGTAGAACCCAGAAACTCAGTATTTTTTGGGTCATCCTCAGTATGATTGTCCCATATCATTACTAATGACCTGAGAACCTCAATACATGATTTAAAAAATTTCCATCTCCCACTCAGAAGTATGTTGAGTGATCCTAGCCATATATATCCTAATTATGATCTTATGAAACACCCCGGATATTAATTTCATGTGCATCATGACTTTAAACTTCCCACAATTATATGGTCCAAACCTCAATACATTAAGATACTAATGAAAGAGACAAAAAACTTTTCATCTTGAAAACCCACAAAGGGAAACTTGAGAAAAAGTCAAGTCTTCACTCGCTAAACTCTTCATCTCTAGAGTTTAAGAAAAACTGGGGCATAAATAAATAATGCATAAATCTCATAGGGACTAATATGTGGCCCTAGTAAAATCCAAGTTATGCTCTCTAGACCCCCGGACCAAGAAAAAGTCAGAGTAATGATTTTTCACCTCTCCTCACCATGAGAATATGTTCACTAGGATGTGATAGAACATTTAGGGCACTTGAACCCTTCTTGGATATTACATTATCCATAAATCACACTTCATTATTTGGATTAATTAAATCACCTTAAACCTTTCATATCCCAGGGAATAAATATTTGTCTTCAAGGGACCCTTTTCTTGACTATGCATGAATTCCTATGGCTCATGCATATGTGCCTATGACCATCAACCAAATGTGTCAGTATTCAAAAAGTATATTACATTCCTTATAATCCCTAACATCATCATGGTAGTACTGAACACCTTAGTGTGTCTGAACTACTCCTAATATGACTATCCCATATCAACCTCCTGAATACTTTGGACCATGATTTACAACCCTTGTACCAAACTATCTGAGTGGATCTGACATCCTCAACATTATTGTTTCTAACAATTTAATCAGGGTGTGTTTCCATTGTGTGTTTGATGCTCACCGGCAATCGCATTTTACCCCGCATTCCAGCTTTCCAAAGGTGTGTGAAATCCATCATGTATTTAGGGATGTTTGATCTTTAATTGAAATGGGATGATTGGATGTCAATCTCTCCTTCTGTGGATTCCTCCTCAGAACTTGTTGCCAAGTACGAGTCTCCCTTAAATATTAAAATGTTATTCATAAAACTCCTCTCGATTCTATTTATTATTTATTTTGGTTAATTACACTAATTATGTTAGTACATTCCAAAGGGTAAAGTCAGAGCAGTGACCTTTATTTAGGAGAGTAGTCATGTTGGGAATCACTGGCTTGTCTGGATGATGAAACACTGGTACACCTAGATTTTCTCTTATGATAGATCTTCTCGAGGGTGTGAAATTCCTAGGAATCCCATGGAGAATGTGGGGAATCTTATTCTAGAGGCATGTCTCTAAGGGTTTCCTCAAATTCCCATGTTCAACACAGGGTATGTCATGTGTTTAATGTCTAGAAGAGATAGATCAGTATGATCGAAACATTGATATGAGTGGATTAGATAGGTACTCCCCTAGGAGGGACCAACTGGAAGGGTTACCGAATGGATGGATCAGAGTATAATAAGGATTGACCCGGGGAGGCATGTCACACAAAGGGGAAGGTTTCAAACCGTGGAGGTTGATCGGGACACCACAAAGGGTGGATCAAGAAGGATGGTGGGTCCACACAAAGGGGGCACTATGGTTTACCATTGTCTTGGATTTCACCACAAGGAGGTTTATTATGTACACAAAATGGATCAAAACCCATGTAGTATAAGAGGGGGAGGCATGGAATCAGAGTGTAAACAAAGGACAAAAACCCTAAATCATTTTGGGGATTAAAAATGGTTAGCAGCCTGAGTTTTGCAAAGAGAAATGAGATGAATGGGGTTTACACATGGTTAGATTCCCATAGGTGGCATTATTTCACCAAAATGTGATGGCCTAGGAAAAATTAGTATGGATATCGATGAAGTGTCAAAGGATGGAATTAATTGGATGGTACTAATGTAGCAATGATGTTGTTGGGATCAAACCTCAGGGAGGCTTCCTACATATCCTAGTGGTAGGGAATCAAAGTACATATAGATCTAGAATGGGGTGATGGGTTAGCTGAGGAGGTGGCTCGTGAGAGTGGATTCATGGATGGGACCTGAGGGGAGAATAACATATAGGTTAAGGCATGATCCTCCTGAAACACGAGGGCTCACGGGAGAGACCAATTTGGGACATAAGAGATGGGCTTGGACCTCAGGGAGGCTTCCTACATACCTTGATCAAAAAGTGAAAAGATCAAAGTCTATATTTTTGAAGAATGAGGCATAGAATCAGGGTGTACACAAGGGACAATAATCTGGAGACATGCTGGGGCTTACGTGTGGTTAACAGCCCATGAAAAGAGGGGAACTCTTGGTTGGGGGAATATGGATTGAGTATGGGGATCATGTAGGATTATCTTCCTGGTAAAATGGGACATGTAGTTGGGGTGTACACAAAGGAAAATGACCCAAATGTGTGGATAAAAACACCTTAGGGAGGTATATCCAAGTGATGTTTTCCAAAGAGGGATGATGTTACATCATGAGAGTACACCCTTAAGAGGGAGCACCATAGTTTATCAGTGGCTATGATTTAACCTTATAAAAGATTCCTATGTACCCATAAGGGATCAAAACCCACATAGTTGAAAGGGTATGTAAAATTTAATGTCTTATAGGATGAAAGGGGCATGCAGTTAAACGTTATGGAGGATAGAGAGTGAACCGACATGAAATGGTCGGGATAGAGGGATAATGGGAAGTGAGGGGTTTGAACCATCGAGAGGCTTCCTATATAACCTTCTTAAAAATTAGGGATCAAAATAAATATAGTTAGGTTATGAGGGGTATGAGGATTATGCATTTTTAGAATCCCAAAAGAAGATGTCACGGTCGATTCTTCCTCTAAGACCATCTGAGTTATTCTTGTTGTGAGAAAAAAGAGGCAGAAATAAACCTAACAATCACATGGAAAAAGGTGCGCCAGTAAGGAGTAGAGTGGGGCTTATGCGCGGCTAGTGGCCCAGGAAGGAAACAGGGGCTTACACGTGGTTATCAACCCAGGGAGAGGAATATTGGGAAGCTCAAGGAAGGTGTCCATATATATGAGGAGGATTTGGTTTTTTCAGGGGGGACCCTACAAGGGCATGTTGGGGCTTATGTAGAGGTATCTCATAGTGGACATGGAAACAAAGACAAAAGGGAAAGAGATAGTGTGGGGGCACTGGTGCATATCCTCTCTCTAATCCTCTCAGACCTGTCACACATGATGCAATAACATTTTAACATCGTATGTTGAGGATGTGGGGTTTCTTTGAAATTTAACATCATGCATCTCAGACGATGAGGATATGCTCCTCACCCTTAGGACATACATAAGTTTCACCAACCCACACTTGAGGTAGGTAAGGTTCAAGCAATTCTAATGATTATAGGGGTTGTGGAGTGATCCATTTGTGGGGTCCACATTAGCATAGCTATGTAAAGAATCAATAACTATTAATGTTCCCATGAGAATAATAATAAGGCAAGGAAAAACAACATGAATCATAGCCCAAGGAACCATGAAATCATTGTGTACAATCTTGGAGGGTTTCATAGGAGAGGGGTTCTCAAAGTATAAGGCATCATAAAGGGGCTTCACGAAGCACTGATTTTTCATGAAGGGAAGGTGCTTCACAAAGGAGGGTGCTTCATGAAGCATGGTGACCAAACCTAGGCATGGAGTCTACATGTGTTCTGAGGGTGATTCGTGAATATTGAGTGCTTCAAAATGTCCCGAGTACCCAAAGGGGTCTCCTTACTTTGTGATGGCCAATGGGAATTGCGAAGGGAATCCCCACCTAAAGCAGAGGTAAAATAGAGAAAAGGTAAAGTGGGTTCACAATGCTCAAGTACCTCAGATGATTCATTTTCTAGATAGTTCACAGAACAAAGGGTGCTTTGTGAATCCAGAACAACTAAAGAGAAAGGTCAGGGTATTAATCCTTTAGAGTGAGGGTAAGATGATAATTTATAGGCACTGGGTATCACATTTCTCTAAGGAAATGTTGTGAAGAAAATCATGCTTCAAAATTGGATTTTGATCTATTGAGTTCATTGGATTTGAAGAAGAGTCCATTGAGGCCTTTACGGTGGTTTTAGAGGCTTTGGTTAAGTTTCAAAAACTTATAGAGGCTCCCGTCTAGGACTTTTCGGTGGTCGTGGAGGATCCTTGTAGGTGGCAGTCATAGAGGAGCCTTGCAGTGGCTTTACGGATGTCACGATGTGGGAGGTCTTTGCAAAGTTTCTTTGCAAAGGATACAATTTTGTAATTCGTTTTGTTCCATGTTCCAATTTATTTCAAGGTACATAATTTTGGATCCAAAAAATGCCCCCATAAAAATAAGATCCTAGGAGAAATTGAGGGTTGGATTCTAAGGTTAAGTCTCCATAATTAAGAATATAGTAAAGATGAATCACAATGGGGGTTAGTGGGGTTTGGGTTGAGAAAACCAAGGATATTTCTAAGGACAAGGTCACTAGAAAGCTTATGAGATCGTCGCCTGTAAATAGGGTGTGGGGAACCTTATTTTTTCCACATATCTCTCTTTGACTTTGTGATATGAGATCTAGAATCGCAAAGCTCCATCACCCCTAAAACACTCATTGTGAACCGGATTTCACATATCAGTGCTCCGCGAACACTGTTCAGTACACTGGTGCATCGTGATGCCATATCTCTCTACAAAACACAATGATTCTTTCAAGGATCCACAGATGTGTTCTCCATCAGTTGTGATTTGTTAACAATCTTTGTGATAGATCTCTATGAACAAGCTTCACGAACAAAGAGAAAAATACTAAGAATCATTGGAAGAAATGGCCAACCAAGAGGCTACCTGAGGGGTCCTTGTGGATGTTGCTCAAAGGGAGGAGATGTCAAACAATATTGATCTTGGGGAATGTGTTTGAAGCCATTCTGATCACAATCCCCTTGTGAAGATACTATCAGAATGAAAAAAGAACTACCCCCTCTTCCAGAGACTGTTAATGTATGGATTTGGTCTAAGGGATGACGTTTTAATCTTTAAATCAAGCCGGAATGAACTAGACTACAAGTTTAGGAGTACACAATGTCAATACTAGTGGTTCAGAGCTACTGATGGCCATACTTGTTAGGACCGCACACTTGTAAATGTTGATTTATTGTATAACCATGTCAATAATTTTGATGTGAATGCATTGAAACTATAGTTATCTCCCCCCACAGTACCAAACCATCCTAAAGGTAGGTTTAGGGAACCCAGAGAAGGGGTGGATCGATTATTGGGACCTGTGCTAAGGTGGTGACTTCATAGATGACTGGGCCTGGTCTTATTGGGTTTGTTCATCCTATAATGAATTCGAGGCAGAGCTGAAGCGCGTAGGCTTGTATGAAGCTATGTGGGCTTCCCAATTCCATATCTACCAACCAAAACATATGGGGCCAGAGTTACTGAGTAGGTGGTCATCAAGGACCAACACTTTCCATATGGGTAGGTTGGTATCAGCCTTTGGGACCTCTATCAGATCTCAGGGATTCCCATTTTGGGGATGATGTATGAATAATTCCTTCCTACGGAGAACACATGGAAGGATCCATAGTAGATGTCACGACTGGAAAAGGATCTGATGGACCTAGTGTCATGAGATCATAATCATTCATTGAGGGATGTCAGTTTTAATTTTTGGTTTAGACATTTCCTAAAGTTCCCAACCAAGCTTGTCGTTAAAGGGGAGGAGGCCCCTAATAAGCTACCAGTAATTCCTCCCACTTATCCAATGGGAGATTAGCGTAGAAAAAATATTCCAACTGGTGAATCCTGGAGAATAGCCAATAGAAACTATGGGGGTACAATGTCATCACCGAGCATCAATAGTTGGTTAGGTTAGATGGATTTTCCTCTACATTTATTTGTGGTTGGATGTTTCTGATCAGGGATAAAAACATGGGTGTGTGACCAAGAAAATTCATCATGGTGTCTATGCTGGCAGTCAGGGCAGCACATCAACCTTGGGATCCCGGTTTTGAAAAAATTGTACAAGGTGTTGTGTTACATCAATGAGGGGAAGAACCTACAGTGGGTAAAAAGACCACTCCACTTTTTTTATGGATGGATAGCAGCACACATGGGTGTCTATGAAAATCCAAACCCTATTTCTCATCTCGTATTAGAATTTCAAGTAGCCATACTAAATTCAGTGGGGAGATTTCCATCCAGGATGACTCCACATATTGCGCTGAACAAAGTCTAGAAGGTGGATGAATTAAACTTACATCCATTTACTCTACTGATAGGGTTATTTTCCAAGGATGACCTGAAAAATAAATAGCATTGGATCTATCTCTTGGCCTCGCGAGGTGGAGTTTTGGTGGCACAGGTCGACCATGATCCCATCTATGATCCGTATACCCTGTACTGTTTTGCGAGGCAGTTTTAGTGTATGCATAGATTCACCCCAAAAGTCTACCTAAGGGTACATAATGATGATTATTTGTGAATGATGAGGAAAATGTGGATCATGTTCATACAAAAGGATGGTAAAATGAAGAATAATATTCCTTTGACCATAACCACCTATATGTTAGTTAAGGAGTATGAAAAAACCTGGGAGATGGCCTACCCAGGGTAAATGTTGAAGCAACGAACTGTCTGTATAGATGACAGGGTGTCTCCTAAACCTCGAGTTCAGGTTATAAAATGGTAGGAACACGTCACGGTGGCCAGTAATATGCACATCATGGTGGTGAGGATACGAAATTGGTAAGGAAAATAATTACAGGTTCCTCACTTACTGAGAGACAAGTAGCAGTGGTGGACCTGATGGTCCCAGAAGAGAAGATCAAGGAAGAAGGGAGAACACATAGAGGGTTCTGAAGGATACCAACTCAAGCTCTTGGGAAGCGGTTACTCCACATAGGCATGCCTCCATATGTTCTTTTTCAAAGTCTTGGGATACCTGGGACGTCAACAGAAAATTTATCAGTCCCTCTAAGATATGGGACTTCTTTAACCATCTTGTGATGGATCTATCAGAGATTGTTTATGACAAGGGAATATTTATAGTGTCTTAGGTGGAAGGGGAATAATACATGGATAATTTAGAAGATTTTGTTCATTCTAAAGGAAACCCACATACAATGATAAATCAGGTGAAGGTAATTATTAATCAAACATCCCATCCGCAACTTCCCACTAATGAGCTGAGGGAGTGCTTCCCTTTACTTAAAGAATCAGAGGAATCCTCCTGGGGAGAATACACTAATTGGAAGATACCTTTGTAGGAAGGTTAAGTTGCGACCTCAGAGCTAGAAGAGCTCGTGAAATCTCCTAAGGTAAACTCTAAATCATTATGTTGTGGCACTTACTTAGGTCATCCATAATTTTTCAATTAATATTCATCTTGTACAAGGGAACCTTATATGAAAACCCCCTTCCCACACGATAGTGGATGTAGCTTCGGGATCTATGCTTGGGATGATAGTGATTTAAGATTCTAGTAAGGAAACGACACCTAGGGAGACTATTCTAGAATCATTAGAGTTACCAACCATATACAGGGGGCCACATCCTGGGATGCTGATGGTAAAGACCCTGGGCATGATAAAATATTCGATATTTGTAGGTTCCTTCCCTAACATAGTTTTAACTGTTTTTAATCATACTAGGAAAACTAAAATTTTCCATGAATAAATAGTTCCTTAAGTAGTGGGCATGCTACAAGTGAGGATGGATAGTAGTATTGGATCCCCAAGAATGTGAACTGACATGGAATCAGATGTTTAGGCCAACAAGACCATAGAGATCATGGTCGTGGGTAGGACCACTAGTGGGATAGGATCAGAAATTATTGAGTTGGGATCCAGTGATGAAGATCAACCACCTGATGTGGAACCCATCCTATTTGAAAAGACACTATATAGTTATCTTTCTACCGAACTTCTTGAACCGTTCCCAGAATATGAACTTGCTGACCCATATAATCATGAGGAGACCACTTCTAGTGAAGAGTATAACAAGGTTGTCTGCTGTCAATCCTTGAAACTGATAAAGTTATTCATTAATAAAACCCCACAAGAAGATTGTATTTACCATATGAAGAAACTTTATTCTCAGCTACATGACTTGTGTGATAGAGGAGTGGATGTCTGACACCCCCATATTCTTATTTGATATTACCTTACAGATAAGGTGTGGGGAAATGAATGTGGCCTCAGTGTTGGATTGAAGTGGAGGAAGGTAGTCAATATCTAGAAACTTTAGGAGGCTGAGTGATAAGTCTAGTGTTTGAGGGAATGGGTGAATGAATGATCTTCTTTCATCGTCACCCAATCAGAACTCATATCATGATTAAATGCATAGCTGGTAGAAGTTGATGAGCAGATGACGCAAGAATCTTGAAAGATTGTTGACACCTGAGCTGATGAAGATTGGGCATGGATCATAGCCGATGAACTGGGCCCCATAGCTGATGAAGAGGTGAGGGATCTTAGTAGGGGGAAAAAAATCTTGGAGGCCACAATATAGAGAGTGGTGGAGTTGAGATGCTCCATTGAAGAGGTCAAACCATATATCAGAGGGGTCAATCAACAGGGGATATAATTTTCATTAACTCATGAAAATACTTTCATTATTTCTTTTTTATCTTGATTTTGTGCATTAGTCTCGTTATCTTCATTGATTATTTCATCTCAATCGTATCTATGAAATGTCGAGTGATAAATCCCAAAGTCCACGTGGATCATGACTGATGTGAGAAACAAGGGATGACTATGTAATTATTCACATTGAATACAAGAGTGCCAACCAATAACTAGACACCCAGGGTCAGAATGAAATCTTTGTGTTTCTGGGAGGAAATAAGGGGGCCTTGATTAGAGAATAGAGTTCTCAGAACATCCAAATTTCCCTTTCCCAACATGCTCTAGCACATGAGTAGGATAACGCTAGGGAAATTGGAATCAATCCAAACAAAGGGGAATGGAATTGTGAATCGCGATATCCAAAATTTGGAATGCAGTGAGGGTGGAATGATAATGGAGGATAAATATTGACCATGTTCATAACACAATATCCACACCCCGTTATAGCTTGAAATGGGGACAAAAAAAATGAGGGCTGACTGTTTTTCAAATTCAAAACACAGGGCCTAAACTTGAAGTGTTTTCTAATGTATTCTGGGGTGTTGGTCTAAAACGGTAGGTGAGATGAAGAATCAAGGGACCAAGCCATTAGGGGGTACCTTCAGATGTGGAAGAGGATAAGGATCTGAAATAGAGGGCAGGAGAAGCTTGGAAATGGCGTGATGAGCTATTTAAATGGAGTCCAAAACTCTTAAAACTACACCGCCATGACGAAATCATGTTGGTGGGTGTGTTGGCCAAAATCCGGATAAAAATTATTTCCAAAAGGGACCTCTCTTACTAGGAACTAGAATACTTTTTAGTTTTACATCATGAAGATGAGGATGATAGACACATAGTTTTAACTACATATAGTGAGGACAATACATGAAATAGTTTAGCATTATATAGTTTGGACGTTACACATAGTTTAAGGTCATATTAACTAGACCCTAGTAAATAGTATAATTTCATTCAACAGGGACTAGGGACTCTTATTTTAGTGTTATATTGTTTGGACCATAATTAGGGGCAAAGAGATGAAAGAGTTAATGAACTTGTAGTTGGGACTATGTCGAGATTCCCATGCATCCCTATGTAACCTACGGGGGGTAGGAATCAAGCTATACATAGTTCTTGAATTATGTGTCGTTTAACGTCATAGGATGAGGATGTGGGAACCCTAAAGGAGAAACATGGGGTTTGGTACATAACCCAACATTAATGGGGACAAAATAAGTCCACACCACATGTTCCTAAAAAGGGCTAGGGCCAAGAGTCTATAAAGATGAAAGGGGTTGCGACTAGACCATAGATGAAGGGTCTATGTGTCACTACATATCCTGTGATAATGGGAATCATTACATACATATTTTTTGAGGAAGGTATGGTAGATGGAAAATACCAAAATAATCAATATCCTCTCAGGTAAATAAAAATTGTAGTTATTACATAGTTTAATGTCATGAAAAATAGGACACTAGAAGTATTAATCTAATGGTTATAGAGTTCAAACCATATGAGGAGAGGTGTTGTATAAAATAATGAGGCTACCCAATTTGAATTAGGAAAAAATAATTCCACACTAAACTGAACCTTTCCAAATAAGAGAACTCATCCCAAGAAGGGGGAGAAGAAGTTCATGACTCTGCAACTGGACCCGAAGGTAAAGTACTCAGGCATCACTATGTATCTCACAGGGGTGAGAATAAATCCACACGTAGTTCTTGGAATGTGGTGTGGTGAAGGGATGATTCTAAAAGGGTAATGCCTTCTCAAAAAAATACATCATATGGTCGGTTAGTTTATCAGTACACAAACTGGATGTTAAGGGCATAGTATAACATCATACTATAAGGATGAAGTATATCCTATTTTATGGTTATAGATATCAGACCATAGGGAAGTGTGTTTTTTTCATGTACACACAAATCTTATCCAAATCCCTAAGCCCATGTGATCTATGCTCGATTTGGGAAAAAAGGTGGGAGAATATATTTACAAAACATGGAATCACATAGTAGGGAGTGAAGCTGCATAGTCAAGGATGACCCCATGATGCTGGTTTGTCCCCTCAATTCACAAAGGTGCATGAAGGGATAACACTGAGGGTGTCGAAGATCCGTATGAACATGATGAAATAGAAAGAGATGTGAATCATGAAACCAATATTTTAGGGCATAATGGGGTTGGTTTAATGACAGAGGATGACTTTTGACCGTATTGGAAGCACAGTATCCATGTCATGTGACCTAGGATGGGAAGAAACAAGTGAGGGTTGACCGATGACCATATTTTCAATGCGGGGCATGTATCATATGTCGTTCAAGATATTTCATGTTATTGACCCAAAACGATAGGTTTTCTATAATGTTGGGAATCCATACTACCCAAGGTTCCCTTCAAATGTGAGAGATTATGGAGACCCAAACAAAAAGATGCATTATGCATGGAAATGGAATGAGATAATGTCCATAAAGAATCCAGTAATCTAGTTCCTAAATCATAGTGCATGTGAGTGCATTTATAGGTCATAATATAGGTCAAAGGGATCAACTAGGAGTAGAATACTCAAGGAGATGTGTATAAGAAAAAGTTAAAATGGGTTGGAAAACTTGAGGATGGACCCAAGGTGAAATGCTCAGGAATTTCTACATTCCCCATAATCCTATAAATCAAGCTGTACATAGTTATTAAATGTCATGTTGTTTAGAATCATGAAGTGTGGATATATATGGAAGGAATGTCTCAAAAGGGGAATGAGTATGGAGTGGAAAAAATAGATCGACGTGAATAAGGACAAAGAATCCCACACCACACCACATAATCCTCATAGAGAATTTGGCCCAAGGGGGAAGAAGAAGAATATTTTGGAAACATTCCATGAATTTTAACATCATGTAGAAAAAATGGGTACCTACCTTTTAGGGTCATGTAGAAAGGACTGTGAATTATTTGTAGTTTAATGTCTTGAAATCAGAAAATAATGGTTTAATGTCATGTAGGATAGGTGATATTTTAGTTTAAGGTCACAGAACTCAGACAATAGGATTGGGATAACAGGGCCAAGAAGTTTGAGGAACCTGGGGATGGACCCAAAGATGAAATTTATGGGAATTCTTACATATCGCATAAGTATGGGAATCAATCCATACATAGTTCTATGAGTTTCGTGTAGTTTAACGTTGTATGGTAAGGGAATAGATGGAAGGGATACATTCGAAAGGGAGGCACTTAGTTGTGGCCCTTGTAAACCCGATGTGAATGATGAAAAGAGAAGTCCACACCACACCATATGCATCCCTTGAAGAGAACTAAACCCAGATGGGGAAACTAAGGAGATGGAAAGATTTTCTGGGCTAGACTCGAAGAAAAAAGAATGTTTGGGCGTTCCTATATATCCCATATGGATGGGAATTAATCCATGTGTGGTTCTTGAAATGTCATGTAGTTTATCATCATGTGGTCATGATGTAGAATGCCAACACAGTTTATTGTCATGCAGCTAGGACACGAGGAAGGATAATATCTTGGGGTGGTGTGTATGGAATATGAAAACAAACATGATGTGAATGAGGATAGAATGAGTCCACACCACACCATGCCTTCCCATGAGGGTCTTTGGCCAAGGGTCCATGTAAGGTCAAGGGACTTGGGGCTTGAACCGAGGAAAAATAATTGGGCGTTCCTACATATCCCATAAGGGTAAGAATCAAGCCACACGTATTTCTTGAAATGTTGTGTAGTTTATCGTCATGCGGTAAGGATGTAGAATGGAGAACGAGGTTCTGAATGGGAATGTGCATGGCGTGATTAAACAACGCCGATGTGAATGGGGAAAAATAATTCCACACCATACCATTCACAATCCCAAGGAGGAATCTCAGGCTAGGGACCAAATAAAAGGGGGTGGAATTTGTTGTACCTAGGATATACCTAAATATGAAATTTTTAGGAGTTCCTACATATCCCATAAGTATTGGAATCAAGCCATACATAATTATAAAATTATGTGTAGTTTAACATCATCTGGTAAGGACATAGATGGGATAGAGTATTCTTAATGGAGGCACATGGTGCGGATTTTGAAAACCCGATGTGAATGAGGACCAAAATATTCCCCACACCACATGCTCTCAAAAAGAACCTCAATCCATGGGACCAAAAATGGGGAAACATGGGATGGAATCGAGGATCAAATTCTCGGGTGTTCCTAGGTATCCCAATAGGATGGAAATCAAGACATACATAGTTCTTTAAATGTCATGCAATTTAATTTCTGGTAGTGAAAAAGTTAGAAGATCTTATTTTATGGTCATAATGCTCGGACCAAAGATGCCTAATTTAGTGTCGTGTACGTGGGACAAAATGGCATAAAAAGTAGAATCAACACACCCGATATTTTGGACACCATGGAGATGGTAATAATGATAGAGGATAACTAATGACCATGTTTTCAACACAGTATCCATATTTATTGAACTTGAATGGGAACAAAGAAATGAGCATCGACCACTGACCATATTGACAATGCAGGACTTGTATCAAATTGTCGTTCGAGCACCTTAGGGATGTTATCCCAAAATAGTAGGTGAGCCAAGGTGTCATGATACCAGGTCGCTAGGGGGTCCTTTAGATGTGAAATATGATGAAGACCAAAATTAAGGGCATGATTGAAGCATCACAATACCCACACAGTTTAACATCTTATGACAAGGATGAAGGATATCTTAGTTTAAGGTCGTAGATCTCGAACCATGAGGTATGTTTACCACTGGCAGTTTATCGTCATGTAGGATGAATGTGCTGGGTAATTTTACATCATGAAAAGATGGATCGTGTAGTTTAACATCATATGGTAAGTATGAAAATATATCGTATTTTAAGTTCATAGAACTCAGACCATGAGGTATATTCATCTTTTTTATTTTATCATCATGCAAGATGAGTGCAATTTAACGTCATGCCGGACAAGTGAGATATTAGTTTAAGTTCATAGAACTCAAACTCTATGATAAGGTCAAAGAGGCTGGAAAGGTCAAGGGACCTAGGTTTGGACCCAAGGAGAAAGGATCCAGCATTCATATGTATCCTATAAGGATGGGAATCAATCCACACATAGTTCTTGAAATGTCATGCAGTTTATCATCATGTGGTAAGGACGTAGAACAAAGAATGAGGTTCCGAAGGGGAATGTGCATGGTGTGATTAAGAAACACCAATGTTAATGGAGAAAAAGAAGTCCACACCATACCATGCATAATTCAGAGGAGGAATATAATGCCAGGGGATAAAGAAAAAAGGGTAGGATATGTACCTGGGCTAGACCTGAATATGAAATGTTTGGGAATTCCTACGTATCCCATGATGATGGGAATCAATTCATACGTAGTTCTAGAATTACATGAAGTTTAACTTCATATGGTAAGGACATATATGGGAGAGGGTATTCCTGAAGGAAACATATGGTGCGGATTTTTCAAACCCGATGTGAATGAGGACCAAAGTTTTCACCACAACACATGCTCTAAAAAAGATCTTCAAGCCAAGGGACTAAAAATGGGGAAACTTGGGATAGACCTGAGGATCAAATGCTTGGGTGTTCTTATATACCCCATAAGGATGGAAATAAAGTCACACATAGTTCTTGAAATGTTGTACAATTTAAAGTCTTGTGGTAAGGATTTTAAAAGATTTTAGTTTATGGTCATAAAACTCAGACCGCATATTCCTAGTTTAATGTCGTGTGTGTGGGACATAAGGGAAGAAAAAGGTGAATCACCTCACCTGATATTTAGGACACAATGGGGATGGAAATAATGACATAGGATAACTGATGACCACGTTTAAAACACAGTATCCATATCATGTGAACTAGAATGGGAACAAACAAATGAGAATCGACCGTTGATCATATTCACAACATGGGACTTGTATCAAATTGGAATTTGAGATCCTCCAAGATGTTAGCCCAAAATATTCGATGAGCCAGGGTGGAATGATACTTGGTTTCTAGGGGGTCCTTTTAGATGTGAAAGATGATTAATACTCAAACTAAGGTCACATGTGGAGCATGGTGATACCCATGCAATTTAATATCTTGTAGAAAGGATGAAGGAGATATTAGTTTAAGGTCGTAGATCTTAGACCATGAGGTATATTTACAACTTGCAGTTTATCATCATTTAGGATGAATGTGCTAGGTAATTTTACATCATGAAAATGATGGATAACATAGTTTAACATCATATGGTAAGGAGAAAAACAATCTTAGTTTAAGGTTGTAGAGCTCAGACCAAGAGGTATATTCATCATTTTCATTTTATCATCATGCAGGATGAGTGTAGTTTTACATCATGTGGTAAAAGTGAGATCTTAGATTAAGGTCATAGAAATAAGACCGTAGGATAGGGATAAAGAGACCATAAAGGTCGAGGGACCTAGGGTTAGACCCAAGGAAAAAGGCATGAGAATTCATATGTATCCCATAAGGATGGGAATTAAGCCACATGTAGTTCTTGAAATATCATGCAGTTTATCGTCATGTGGTAAAGACATAGAAGAATAATTTACCATCATGTAGGATGAATGAAATATTAGTTTAAGGTCACAAAAATCAGACAGTTTTTTAGTTTATCGTCATCCAGGATGAGTGAAATCTTAGTTTAAGGTCATGGACTTAGACCATTTTGATGTTTATTGTTGTAACACCCTGAGATTTTATGAAAAATATTCTTTTTAATTTCATTAATGTCTTGTGTTGTACGCTACACCAAAAGAAGCTTGCACAACACGAATCCTTGACTTGCCTTGCATTACATGCAATCGCGACATTCCTCGATAGCGCGTGTAGTACGCAATACCGAGTTTCACTAAACAATGATATGCTATTAAAATATTATTAAAACTAGCCGTTATGAATAGTAATAACAACGTTTTGAAATTTTGTATATTTTATTTTCAAAATGGACTTCATTTTTGGATTCGTAATATCGAAATTAGCTTAGGGTGAAATTTTGGTACTTTTCGGATAACTTTCATTTTCTGATGAATAGTGAAAATTACTAAATTTTAATTAAAAACAAAATTTTTAATAGAAATAATTAATAGTGATAAATTATTAATTTGAGTGGTTTTAAAGTATATTTAGAATATATTTTTACAATTTAATACAATGTTGGTCATTGGATGTAATTTCACATTTAAACCAGACATAAACAAGTGTCAATCTTTTGATAGTTATTATCTCTTAAGAACACGCTATTTGTTTTGACGACGAGAATTAATTTTTAAATTAATTAATGCAACTGATATGTTTTGAATTTGGTAAAATAGGCATCATTTTTTAATTTATAATATCAAATATAGCTTAGGCCTAATTTTTGGAATTTTTCTGGAAACTTTCATTTTTTGATGAATAGTGAAACCACTAAGTGGTAGTTAAAAAAATGAATTTTTCATAAAACTTAATTTTACTGATTTTGTGAGGGTAATTTAAAAAATCCGAGAGACACGGTTGATTTCAGTAAGTAAAATGTGGTTCAATGTGATGAAAATAATTTTTGGTGAATAGTAACTTTTTACTTTTTTTACCACTCTTAAAAGTAAATAGTGTAATTAAGGGTAAAAATGATATTATTATTACCCTAAAACATGTCCTAATTCTATTGGATAAGTGTAATTCAACCAAAAACAACCTTAGGAGTAAAATATGACCATTTAGGCCCACTTGGATTAGATTAGGACATATATTATTAATTTATTTAAAGAAGGGTTAAAATAGTTAAAATCAAAGTTTAATAAGTATATAATTTTTAATATAGGGTTATAAATAAGATAAATTAGACTATAAATATTCCGTAGAAAGATAAAAATATTTCCTACATAATTATATTTTATTTGTAATTTTTAGACTTTAAATAAGTTAATTTATTTATGACACAAAGATGATGCAATAATTATCTTATTAATGAAATATTGACCTAATTGATGTTATAAATACCCAAATAAATGTAATTTGAGACTTTTTTATGAGTTCAACTATTTTTATAGGTTAATATGACATGTTAGTATTGATATAATTAATGTTTTTTTAACTAATCAGTCTGTTATGATTTTCACAAAAATCAATTACTAAATAGTGTCGAAATTGACATAAAATAGTTTTTAAAACAAATATTATATTATTAATTGATATTTTATTCCTAAAAGTATAAGGTTCGGAAAAATGACTTAGATAAGGTTATATATATTAATAATAAACAACTTGGGGTTCGTTTGGCTTCTTATAGTAAGTTTATTAACCTTATAGTGTAAGAACACAAAAAGACACGGTAAAAGTAAAATTATCTAACTTAATGTTAAATCTAAATGATAAGGATAAAATAAGAACCTAAACTTGTCTAAATTCTATTGGATGAGAGGATTTCGACCCATCCCCACCTTATCTTAGAAATAAATCAATTTGGAGCTATTCAAAACCGAATTTGTCTTTATAATAAAATAATATTTTTAGTTATTCCAAAGGTGCCCCTCTCCTCCCTTATAAAAGGGCACCTCCTCCCTCTCTTACTCACACCACATTGAGCCTTCAAGCTTGGACAACCCCTGCCAAATTATCTTCTAAACTTCCCTCGAAACATCCTAGGGGTCCTGTTCTTCTTCAAAGACCAATTTCAGTGCCCTAAAAGGAGGTCTCAAAGAGGCGCTTCAAAGAAGAGGTAATGTCCGTTACAGATTCTTTCAACTTTATTTATTCTTCCACTTCTTCTTCTTTAATTGTTTCATTATGAAGTAATAAAATCAGTATCACTAATATACTGATGTGTTATTATAAGTATGAAACAACCCTATTTCATCATCTATCCATCCTATAGAAAATGAAATCACCACGCGTGCGTACGTACGGAATACCGTCTCCACACCGTGGTGTAATCTGTTTTTCCAACACCACCTTACTTGGATGGGTATAATGGAGTAAATAATAACTATAAATAGTTATTATAAAATCATACTGATTCTGATATATTTTATCATCCACTCCAATTCAATTCAATGATTATTGAAATGATATCATCGCTCGTGCATACGTACGGACTACCGTCTCCACGACGCGATGAGATTCATTCTCCATGTTAACCATACATGAATGATCATAAAGTTTATTTAATGAATAATAATGTAATATATGAAATAATAATGCTACTGGATTTATGTATATATATGTATGTATGTCTTCTATTTAGTTTCATTCAATTCAATAAGGAAACGAAAACAGCGTTCATGCGTACGTACGGCCTACAATCTCCATGAACGGTGTATTTCATTCCTTTTATCGGCCTATAATATATATATGTATATGATTAATATATGTAAATCATGTTTTAAATTATGAAATTATGTATATCAGGATATAAGTAATAATATCAAGAACGAAAAGTCGAAACAAATACGATAAATGAAATGATTTTACCCAAAACGCTGCTTTAACATGGAATTTACAAAAGAACGGGTAATATAAAGTCATACGTGAAACATATATGATATCATAAAAATGAAGATGATTCTGTAATAAATCAATGACATTATTTAAATCGTTATACAGGAGTTTCAGATACGTAAGAAGCATATCGGATCTAAGGTAAGGGATAAATTTTCAATCTCATTTTTATCCAAGATTGCTTATACGTAAGTATTTATTGGGGTTACGTTTATCATCCATGACCATGTTTTCTAAAAATGCTTTCATAACATGTTTACCATTCTTACATGGATGTTTAAAGTCATTTTTACCCTTTATTTACTTTTTACCACATTTTATGAATGGAATCTTTCCTTTGGTTACCATATAAGGTACTTTTTGACTTTTCCGACAAAAGTACGAGGAGAATGTTATTTTTAACTTATAGGGTGTGAACAGATTTTTACGGTTTCATAATGCCTTATTTTCAAGAAGCTTCCTCTACAAGATTGAATGATTATTTTCAACAAAACCCTTATCTTTTAAAATTCCATGGAATTTTGTGAAAAGAAAATGATTTTAAAGAAGAAAGGATATTTTCCTCAAGAATTCATTTCAAGTGTTTTGTCAAAACTATTTTCCATCTAAGATGACAATATTTCATATGTGTACGTTTCAAGTAAATTGTCTCTATGATTTAACATGTTTCAATTTTCTTATGATGAAATGATATCAATTGTTTACGGATTATGTTATGATGGCATGATGTTTAAGAATCCCATTTTATTTCATGGGTTATTCTATGATGTATGATTTATGATTTTGTGGCACATGAAAGAATGATTTCATTATGAGATGGGTGGGACCTATATCTCCCTCCAATACATTGGGTAAAGATTTATATATCATGAGATAGCCATGGCTGGAATGGAAAGTTAAACCGGTTCAGTAATACAGGACTGGAATGAGGAGTGAACTCGATTCAGAAAGGGACTTTGTCCACAAAGATGGTCTTGGCAGCAATGCCTTGGCTACTATGGAAATCATATCATGTGCTTAATGGTTGCCAAAATGACATGTTTTATTTCCATGCTATTTTATCATTCTTAATGTTTCTTTATGATCTATTCCTTACGTACTTCCATGTTTTATGTCATTGCCCAAGCTTTTGATGTTTAAACATTATGTTCATGTTTTTAAGTTAAAATGTATATGGTATGTTTTATTTTATCCATGCTTACCCTTACTGAGCATTTGAGCTCACCCTTTTTATGTTTTCTTTTCCCCAGGATATAAAGAAAGGTTTTAGGTAAGAAAAAAATGGGAAGATCTTTATGGGAGATGTTGAAGATCTTTCACCACGATTAGAAGATTACATTACTAGTTTCCAAAGACACTAAACTATTACGATCCTTGTGTGTGTGTGTTTTTTTATGTACAAAGTATTCCGCAAAAGTGATGTAATGTCCATGTATGTTATGCTTAGGGTATCTACAGTTGGTATCAAAAGAAAGGTTTAGTCAACCTTTGGAAACTAGGATGTGAGAACTTTTGCGAGATCTCTAGAGATATTTCTAAGGTATGTCTAGGGATGTCCCTAAGGATAAGTATATGTATAGGATATAGTCCTAGAACTATGGTAACGATATTAGATTAAACCAAATATGTTAGATATTGAAGTTACTCCCCCCTTTAATATGTTGTTTTCCCTAGCATGATTTTTTCCTCTCACACTATTCTTTTTGGGTTTTAGAAAATGGCTGGAAATAGGAAGATTCAAGATAATGGAGGATATGATAGACAATGGAATGATTTTCTTCATGAGAAACCAAATGAAACAGGATCTGGAAGTCCAAACATCGTTATTATGCCTAATCAGCAGTCTCATAATATGACCAATAATCTCAACTTTGGTAAGTTTACCGACTCAGATAATAAGAGAAATATGGAGTGTCATGATGATCATAGAGGAAAGAAAGTTCAATTTCCCTCATGTAAATCATGTGGGAAGAGGCATCAGGGAGATTGTTTTAAAGGAACTGGAAGATGCTTTGGGTGTGGAAAAGAAGGACACAAAGCCAGTAAGTGCAAAGGAAAAGGTTCTGTTAACACCATGGACAAGGATAATGGTATTTCTACGACATCAACAATGATTAGATGTTTTAAATGTGGAATGTACGGGCATTATGTAAACCAATTCCCTAATGGAAAATCTCATGAATAGAATCAGCATGGTCATATGGGTAGTATTTATGTGGATGATGTTGAGGAGACTACAAATGATATATGAGCTGAAAGAAGTGTTGAAGATCAGTCGGTGGTTTTAGATGGTAGTGGAATGATTATATTTTTATCGAGAGTTATGTTGTATAGTTAATGGTACTATGGAATAAAGAATCATTTAAGGATTGTTACACTATTGTTTTTCCTTAAAGTATTTGAATGTATATGTTGAATGGTACTAGTAACCATAGAAGGTTATTCAGATATTTTTGTAAAGTAGATGATATGCACATAATGAATGAATAAGAAGATATTGAGATGTTTGATTATATTCATGAGCTCATGATTGATATAAGGACTAAGTGATATCTTGGTTTGAGTATATAGAATTGTGTGGATTTTGGTATGTGGAAAGTGTTAACTTTTAACTGCATTCATGTTTTCACTAAGGTTCAATGGGTATTCATTTTTCAAGAGAATACATGATTAAGGAATTCGAATGTTTTGAATGTGACCAACAGGACATATCTTATGATATATGGGGATCAACGATGGTATTAAATCTCTGGTAATCATTTTCACTATATTATGAGAGTGGACTGCAGTATTATGGATAAGCCTAAAGATTGGAATGGAATATGTTGGACATAAGTTAGTATTGTTTAAGGATTGAAGTTTTTTCGATATTATTGATGGGATATTATGGTAACATAGTTTTAGAAAAAGGACAACCTGCAGGACGGGCGACAACCCATTGCATCAGACAAGGATGTGGGAATCGAACCCACAACCGAAATGCAACTGGCCTTTATCGCCTACCACTGGCCTATAGGAAGTCCCTGGTTAGTAGAAACTAGTTTTATTTTATTACGCGGTATGATATATGAAGTATAAGTTCATTTTTAGAATCGTATACGATTAACCTCACCATAGATGGACTTATGTATATTTGATAACTTTTGCTAACATTTTGTTTGAAATAGATGGAATGACCCATTATTCTATCACATGATCTATTAACACTTCATGAATAACAAATTCAACTTCATTTCTTTGATAGATGAAGTGGAAATTGTTCAAAGCACGAACAAAAGTGAGATTGTACCAAAATAAAGTAAGTATTTATTCTAATTCAAAATCTTCAGCTTTAGGGAAATGATCTTGAAAATCAAAAAATGTTATCCTAGTGCCCTTATATCCGATGAATCAAATGGTACCCTAGATCATCACAAATTTATGGCTTTGTGATTGCTGTATTTTCCATAGCCATGTTCTCTACCACTCTCCATCAGAACATGATGATTAGATTTCTCTCCCATATCCATATTTTCACCTATGTGGAAACCCAATGATTAGTTTATTTGGGTAACCGTTACGTTTCATTCTTTTGTTTTTAAAGATTGGTTTTGGTATTCCTTTTTACGATGTGGGTTTCTATTAAAGAAACTTTCGAGTAGTAAACCATTTATAACCCCGACGAATTTCAAGGGAGAAATTCATTTTAAGGGGGGTAGAATGTAACACCCCGATATTTTATGAAAAATATTATTTTTAATTTCATTAATGTATTGTGTTGTATGCTACACCAAAAGAAGCTTGCACAACATGCATCCTTGACTTGCCTTTAATTACACATAATCGCGACGTTCCTCTATAGCGTGTGTAGTACGCAATACCAAGTTTCACTAAACAACGATATGCTATTAAAATCTTATTAAAACTAGCCGTTATGAATAGTAATAACCACTTTTTGAAATTTTCTAAATTTTATTTTCAAAATGGACTTCATTTTTGGATTCAGAATATTGAAATTAGCTTAGGGTGAAATTTTGGTACTTTTCGGATAACTTTAATTTTCCGATGAATAGTGAAATTTACTAAATTTTAATTAAAAACAACCTTTTTAATAGAAATAATTAATAGTGATAAATTATTAATTTGAGTGGTTTTAAAGTATATTAAGAATATATTTTTTACAATTTATACAATTTTGGTCATTGTATGTAATTTCACATTTAAACCAGACATAAACAAGTGTCAATCTTTTGATAGTTATTATCTCTTAAGAACACACTATTTGTATTGACGATGGGAATTAATTTTTAAATTAATTAATGCAATTGGTATGTTTTGAATTTTTTAAAATATACATAATTTTTGAATTCATAATATCAAATATATCTTAGGCCTAATTTTTGGTATTTTTCTGGAAACTTTCATTTTTTGATGAATAGTGAAACCACTAAGTGGTAGTTAAAAAAATGAATTTTTCATAAAACATAATTTTACCGCTTCTGTGAGTGGTATTTCAAAAATCCGAGAGACATGGTTGATTTCAGTAAGTAAAATGTGGTTCAATGAGATGAAAATAATTTTCGGTGAACAGTAACTTTTTACTTTTTTTACCACGGTTAAAAGTAAATAGGGTAATTAAGGGTAAAAATGATATTATTATTACCCTAAAACATGTCCTAATTCTATTGGATAAGTGTAATTAAACCAAAAACAACCTTAGGAATAACATATGACCATTTAGGCCCACTTGGATTAGATTAGGACATATATTATTAATTTATTTAAAGAAGGGTTAAAATAGTTAAAATCAATGTTTAATAAGTATATCATTTTTAATATAGGGTTATACATAAGATAAATTCGACTATAAATATTAATTAGAAAGATAAAAATATTTCCTACGTAGTTATATTTTATTTTTAATTTTTAGACTTTAAATAATTTTATTTATTTGTGACACAAAGATGATGCATTAATTATCTTATTAATGAAATATTGACATAATTGATGTTATAAATACCCAAATAAATGTAATTTGAGACTTTTTATGAATTCCACTAATTTTCTAGGTTAATATGACATGTTAGTATTGATATAATTAATTCTCTGTGAACTAATCAGCCTGTTATGATTTTCACAAAAATCAATTACTAAATATTGTCAAAATTGACATAAAATAGTTTTTAAAACAAATATTATATTATTAATTGTTATTTTATTCCTAAAAATATAAGGTTTGGAAAAATGACTTAGATAAGGTTATATATATTAGTAATAAACAACTTGGGGTTCTTTTGGATTCTTATAGTAAGTTTATTAACCTTATAGTGTAAGAACACAAAAAGACGCGGTAAAAGTAAAATTATCTAACTTAATGTTAAATCTAAATTATAAGGTTAAAATAGAAACCTAAACTTGTCTAAATTATATTTTATGAGGGTATTTAGACCCATCCCCTCCTTATCTTTGAAATAAATTAATTTGGAACTATTCAAAACCGAATTTGGCTTTATAATAAAATAATATTTTTAGTTATTCCAAAGGTGCCCCTCTCCTCCCTTATAAAAGGGCACCTCCTCCCTCTCTTACTCACACCACTTTGAGCCTTCAAGATCGGCCAAACCCTGAAAATTATCTTCTCCACTTCCCTATAAACATCCTAGAGGTCCTGGTCTTCTTCAAAGACCAATTTCAGTGCCCTAAAAGGAGGTCTCAAAGAGGCGCTTCAAAGAAGAGGAAATGTCCGTTACCGATTCTTTTAACTTTATTTCTTCTTCCACTTCTTCTTATTTAGTTGTTTCATTATGAAGTAATAACATTAGTATCACTCATATACTGATATGTTATTATAAGTATGAAACAACCCTATTTCACCATCTATCCATCCTATGGAAAATGAAATCACCGCACGTGCGTACGTACGGAATACCGTCTCCACGCCGTGGTGTAACCTGTTTTTCCAACACCACCTTACTTGGATGGGTATAATGGTGTAAATAATAACTATAAATAGTTATTATAAAATCATACTGATTCTGATATATTTTATCATCCACTCCAATTAAATTCAATCATTATGGAAATGATATCATCGCTCATGCGTATGTACGGACTACCGTCTCCACGACGCGATGAGATTAATTATCCATGTTAACCATAAATGAATGATCATAAAGTCTATTTAATGAATAATAATAAAATATAAGAAATAATAATGCTACTGGATTTATTTATATATATATATATGTATGTCGTCTATTTAGTTTCATTCAATTCAATAAGGAAACGAAAACAGCGTTCATGCGTACGTACGGCCTACCGTCTCCATGAACGGTGTATTTCATTCCTTTTATCGACCTATAATATATATATATATATATATATATATATGATGAATATATGTAAATCATGTTTTACATTCTGAAATTATGTAAATCAGGATATAAGTAATAATATCAAGAACGACAAGTCGAAACACAAACGATAAATGAAATGATTTTACCCAAAACGCTGCTTTAACATGGAATTTACAAAAGAACGGGTAATATAAAGTCATAAGTGAAACATATATGATATCATAACAATGAATATGATTCTGTAATAAGTCAATGACATTATTTAAATCATTATACAGGAGGTTCATATACGTACAAAGTATATCAGACCTAAGGTAAGGGATAAATTTTCAATCTCATTTTTATCCGAGATTGCTTGTACGTAAGTATTTACTGGGGTTATATTTATCATCCATGACCATGTTTTCAAAAAATGCTTTCATAAAATGTTTACCATTCTTCCATGGATTTTTAAAGTAAATTTTACCCTTTATTTACTTTTTACCACATTTTATGAATGGAATTTTTCCTTTGGTTACCATATAAGGTACTTTTTGACTTTTCCGACAAAAGTACGAGGAGAATGTTATTTTTAACTTATACGGTGTGAACGGATTTTTACAATTTCATAACGCCTCATTTTCAAGAAGATTCCTCTACAAGATTGCATGATTATTTTCAACAAAACCCTTATCTTTTAAAATTTCCTGGAATTTTGTGAAAAGAAAATGATTTTAAAGAAGAAAGCATATTTTCCTCAAGAATTCATTTCAAGTGTTTTGTCAAAACTATTTTCCATCTAAGATGACATTATTTCATATGTGTATGTTTCAAGTAAAATGTCTCTATGATTTAAATGGTTTAAATTTTCTTATGATGAAATGATATCAATTGTTTATGGATTATGTTATGATGGCATGATGTTTAAGAATCCCATTTTATTTCATGGGTTATGCTATGATGTATGATTTAAGATTTTGTGGCACACGAAATAATGATTTCATTATGAGATGGGTGGGACCTATATCTCCCTCCAATGCATTGGGTAAAGATTTATATCTCATGAGATATACATGGATGGAACGGCAAGTTAAACCAGTTCAGTAATACAGGACTGGAACGAGGAGTGAACTTGATTCAGAAAGGGACTTTGTCCACTAAGATGGTCTTGGCAGCAATGCCTTGGCTACTATGGAAATCATATCATGTATTTAATAGTTTCCACAATTACATGTTTTATTTCCATGCTATTTTATCATTCTAAATGTTTCTTTATGATCTATTCCTTACGTACTTCCATGTTTTATGTCACTGCTCAAGCTTTTGATGTTTAAACATTATGTTCATGTTTTTAAGTTCAAATGTATATGGTATGTTTTATTTTATCCATGCTTACCCTTAATGAGCATTTGAGCACATCCTTTTTATGTTTTCTTTTCCCCAGGATATAAATAATGGTTTTAGGTAAGAAAAAAAGGGGAAGATCTTTATGGGAGATGTTGAAGATCTTTCACCACGATTAGAAGATTACGTTCCAAGTTTCCAAAGGCACTAAACTATTACGATCCTTGTGTGTGTGTGTTTTTGTTATGTAGTAAGTATTCCGAAAAAGTAATGTAATGTCCATGTACGTTAAGCTTAGGGTATCTACAGTTGGTATCAGAGGAAAGGTTTAGTCAAGATTTGGAAACTAAGATGCGAGAACTTTAGCGAGATCCCTAGAGATATTTCTAAGGTATGTCTAGGGATGTCCCTAAGGATAAGTATATGTATAGGATATAGTCCTAGAACTATGGTAACGATATTATATTAAACCAAAGATGTTAGATATTGAAGTTACTTCCCCTTTACTATGTTGTTTTCCCAATCATGATTTTTTCCTCTCACACTATTCTTTTTGGGTTTTAGAAAATGGCTGGAAACAGGAAGATTCATGATAATGGAGGATATGATAGACAATGGAATGATTTTATTCATGAGAAACCAAATGAAAAGGGATCTGGAATTCCAAACACCGTTATTATGCCTAATCAGCAATCTCATAACATGATCAATAATCTCAACTTTGGTAAGTTTACAGACTCAGATAATAAGAGAAAGATGGTGTTTCATGATGATAATAGAGGAAAGAAAGTTCAATTTCCCTCATGTAAATCATGTGGGAAGAGGAATCTGGGAGATTGTTTCAAAGGAACTGGAAGATGCTTTGGGTGTGGAAAATAGGGACACAAAGCCAGTAAGTGAAAAGGAAAATGTTCAGTTAACACCATGGAAAAAGATAATGGTATTGCTACGACATCAACAATGATTAGATGTTTTAAATGTGGAATGTACGGGCATTATGCAAACCAATTCCCCAATGGAAAATCTCATGAAGAGAATTAGCAAGGTCATATGGGTAGTATTTATGTGGATGATGATGAGGAGACTACAAATGATATATGAGCTGAAAGAAGTGTTGATGCTCAGTCGGTTGTTTTAGAAGTTAGTGGAATGATTGTATGTTTATCGAGAGTTATGTTGTATAGTTAATGTTACTATGGAATAAAGAATCATCTAAAGATTGTTACACTATTGTTTTTCCTAAAAGTATTTGAATGTATATGTTGAATGGTACCAGTAACCATGGAAGGTTATTCAGATATTTTTATAAAGTAGATGATATGCACATAATGAAGGAATAAGAAGATAACACTACTACAAACACGGCCTTTATCAGCGTAGATAAAGGGGGGGGGGGGTCCCCTTTATCAGCGCTCCGAAAAGCGCTGATATAGGACCCCTTTATCAGCGCTTTTTTTAGCGCTGATAAAGGGGTCCTATATCAGCGCTTCCTTTATCAGTGCTCTCATTTTAGCACTAATAAAGGACCCTTTTATCAGCGCTTTTAAAAAAGCGCTGATAAAAGTTAAAAAAATTAAAAAAAATTAAAAAAATTTAAAAAATACTACCAATCGGGGGGGCTTTTATTGTGCTTGAACCCCCCCCCCCTTTTACAGCGCTTTTCGGCCCCTATACAACACCCCACGCACCCCATGCACCCCCCTCCACCCTTTAACAGCGCTTCCTCCAATATTCCCCATGCGCGCGCACCCCTGCCTCCACCAGGATTTGAACTCAAGACCTCCCCCCTGCGCGCCTAAGCCCTTACCACTACTCTATTTTGATTTGCTTTCCAATTCATGATATCTCTCTCTATATATATATTTATATATTTAGTTATATTTATTCGTATAGTAATATATATTTATATTAATATATATATAGTTATATTATAATATATAGAGTAATATTAATATATATATATATAGTGGTATTAATATATATCTATATCTATATATATATATATATTTAGTTATATTAATTCGTATAGTAATATATATTTATATTAATATATAGTTATATTAACATATATATAGTTATATTAACATATATATAGTTATATTAACATATATATAGTTATATTAACATATATATAGTTATATTAACATATATATAGTTATATTAACATATATATAGTTATATTAACATATATATAGTTATATTAACATATATATAGTTATATGAATATATATTTATATAGTTATATTAATATATATATAGTGATATTAATATATATATTTATGGTGATATTAATATATATATTTATAGTAATACTAATATATATATATGTAGTTATATTAATATATATATAGTTATTAGATTAATATATATATAGTTAGATTAATATATATATATAGTTAGATTAATATATAGGTATATAAATATTCATATATTGGTATTCTAAATAAAATGGATATTAGTTATTATTTAGATAAAGCTGATATATTTTATATGTAAATATGTTTAATTATTTATTTAAGAAATTTAATTTTTAGGTTCGAATATATAAAAAATATGTACATATAGTTATATATTTTATTATAAATAGCAGTTTATTATAAAAAAGGATGAAATTTCAAAGAAATAATATCAATATGAATGTAATACCTTGGAATAAATTCATTCCCCACCAAGAAAAGCCAATAATACCCCCTTAAACGAGTTTGAAAATCCAAAAAAAGTTAAAAAATCTGGGTACCCTGACAAAAAACTCAGTTTTGGAGGCCTTCTGGGCCTCATTTAGCCTCGAAAAATTCTTGATCGCGGTCCCCCCCGGTCACAGCGACGTAGATCTCATCGCAGGCTTCGATTTGATATGTGGTAGAGCTCAAACGGACACACGGATCAAAAGTTATGGCCGTTTGAAATTTGAGTTGCATTTTCAACATATTTTGGATCTTTTTTAAATTTTTTGATTTTTTTTAGTCCTCAAATTGTTATTAAATGACTATTACTCCATAATGATTATCAAAATATTAATTAAAAATATTTTTTTAATTTTTTAAGAAGTCATTTTCACTAAATATCTTAAATATTAAGTATAATAAGTGTAAATGTACATTTATACTTATCTAAAATATATTTAAAAATTATATATTATATTTATATAACAATATAACTATATTTATATATTAATATATTTTTAATTTTTTTTTGAAGCCGACCCTTTATCAGCGCTAAAAAAGCGCTGATAAAGGCCCCCCTTTATCAGCGTTACTAAGCAAGCGCTGATAAAGGGGGGCCCTTTATCAGCGCTTTTTCGTTAGCGCTGATAAAGGGGGGCGTTGCGAAAAACTGTTTTTGTGGTAGTGTAATGAGATGTTTGATTGTATTCATGAGCTCATGATTGATATAAGGACTAAGTGGTATCATGGTTTGAGTATATATAATTTTGAGGATTTTGGTATGTGGAAAGTGTTAACTTTTAACTGCATTCATGTTTTCACTAAGGTTCAATGGGTATTCATTTTTCAAGAGAATACATGATTAAGGCCTTCGAATGTTTGGAATGTGACCAACAAGACATATCTTATGATATATAGGGATCAACGATGGTATTAAATCTATGGTAATCGTTTTCACTATATTATGAGAGTGGACTACAGTATTATGGATAAGCCTAAAGATTGGAATGGATTATGTTAGACATAAGTTAGTATTGTTTAAGGATATAAGTTTTTTCGATATTATTGATGGGATGTTATAGTAAAATAGTTTTAGAAAAAGGACAACTTGCAGGACGGGCGACAGCCCATCGCGTTGGACAAGGATGTGGGAATCGAACCCACAACCAAAGTGCTACTGGCCTTTATCGCTTACCACTGGCCTACAGGAAGTCCTTGGATAGTAAAAACTAGTTTTATTTTATTACGCGGTATGATATATGAAGTATACGTTCATTTTTGGAATCGTATACGATTAACCTCACCATAGATGGACTTATGTATATTTGATAACTTTTTCTAACCTTTTGTTTGAAATAGATGGAATGACCCATCATTCTATCACATGATCTATTAACACTTCATGAATAACAAATTCAACTTCATTTCTTTAAGAGATGAAGTGGAAATTGTTCAAAGCATGAACAATAGTGAGATTGTACCAAAATAAATTAAGTATTTATTCTAATTCAAAATCTTCAGCTTTAGGGAAATGATCTTGAAAACCAAAAAATGTTATCCTAGTGCCCTTGTATCCGATGAATCAAATGGTACCCTAGATCATCACAAATTTATGGCTTTGGGATTGCTGGATTTTCCATAGCCATGTTCTCTACCACTCTCCATTAGAACATGATGATTAGATTTCTCTCCCATATCCATATTTTCACCTATGTGGAAACCCAGTGATTAGTTTATTTGGGTAACCGTTACATTTCATACTTTTGTTTTTAAAGATTGGTTTTGGTATTACTTTTTACGATGTGGGTTTCTATTAAAGAAACTTTCGAGTAGTAAACCATTTATAACCCTGACGAATTTCAAGGGAGAAATTCATTTTAAGGGGGGTAGAATGTAACACCCCGATATTTTATGAAAAATATTCTTTTTAATTTCATTAATGTCTTGTGTTGTACGCTACACCAAAAGAAGCTTTCACAACATGCATCCTTGACTTGCCTTGAATTACACGCAATCGCGACGTTCCTCGATAACGTGTGTAGTACGCAATACCGAGTTTCACTAAACAATGATATGCTATTAAAATATTATTAAAACTAGCTATTATGAATAGTAATAACCACTTTTTGAAATTTTGTAAATTTTATTTTCAAAATGGACTTCATTTTTGGTTTTGGAATATTGAAATTAGCTTAGGGTGAAATTTTGGTACTTTTTGGACAACTTTCATTTTCTGATGAATAGTGAAAATTACTAAAATTTAATTAAAAACAACCTTTTTAATAGAAATAATTAATAGTGATAAATTATTAATTTGATTGGTTTTAAAGCATATTTAGAGTATATTTTTACAATTTATTACAATGTCGGTCATTGGATGTAATTTCACATTTAAACCGGACATAAACAAGTGTCAATCTTTTGATAGTTATTATCTCTTAAAAACACACTATTTGTTTTGACGACGGGAATTAATTTTTAAATTAATTAATGCAACTCATATGTTTTGAATTTGTTAAAATAGACATCATTTTTGAATTCAAAATATCAAATATAGCTTAGGCCTAATTTTTGGTATTTTTATGGAAACTTTCATTTTTTGATGAATAGTGAAACCACTAAGTGGTAGTTAAAAAAAATGATTTTTTCAAAAAACTAAATTTTACCGCTTCTGTGAGTGGAATTTCAAAAATCCGAGAGACACGGTTGATGTCAGTTAGTAAAATGTGGTTCAATGAGATTAAATAATTTCTGGTGAATAGTAACTTTTTACTTTTTTTTACCACGGTTAAAAGTAAATGGGGTAATTAAGGGTAAAAATGATATTATTATTACCCTAAAACATGTCATAATTCTATTGGATAAGTGTAATTCGACCAAAAAAAATTTTAGGAATAAAATATGACCATTTAGGCCCACTTGGATTAGATTAAGACATATATTATTAATTTATTTAAAGAAGGGTTAAAATAGTTAAAATCAAAGTTTAATAAGTATATCATTTTTAATATAGGGGTATACATAAGATAAATTCGACTATAAATATTCATTAGAAAGATAAAAATATTTCCTACATAATTTTATTTTATATGTAATTTTTATACTTTAAATACATTAATTTATTTATGATACAAAGATGATGCAGTAATTATCTTATTAATGAAATATTGTCATAATTGATGTTATAAATACCCAAATAAATGTAATTTGAGACTTTTTATGAATTAAACTAATTTTATAGGTTAATATGACATGTTAGTATTGATATAATTAATTTTTTTCGAACTAATTAGTCTGTTATGATTTTCACAAAAATCAATTACTAAATATTATCAAAATTGACAAAAAATAGTTTTTAAAAAAAATATTATATTATTAATTGTTATTTTATTCCTAAAAATATAAGGTTCGGCCAAATGACTTAGATAAGGTTATATATATTACTAATAAACAACTTGGGGTTCGTTTGGCTTCTTATAGTAAGTTTATTAACCTTATAGTGTAAGAACACAAAAAGACACGGTAAAAGTAAAATTATCTAACTTAATGTTAAATCTAAATGATAAGGTTAAAATAGGAACCTAAACTTGTATAAATTCTATTGTATGAGAGGATTTCTACCCATCCCCACATTAGATTCTAAATAAATCAATTTGGAACTATTCAAAACTGAATTTGGCTTTATAATAAAATAATATTTTAAGTTATTCCAAAGGTGCCCCTCTCCTCCTTTATAAAAGGGCACGTCCTCCTTCTCTTCCTCAAACCACTTTGAGCCTTCAAGCTTGGCCAAACCCTGATAATTATATTCTCCACTTCTCTAGAAACATACTAGAGGTCCTGGTATTCTTCAAAGACCAATTTCAGTGCCCTAAAAGGAGGTCTCAAAGAGGCGCTTCAAAGAAGAGGTAATGTCCGTTACCGATTCTTTCAACTTTATTTCTTCTTCCACTTCTTCTTCATTAGTTGTTTCACTATGAAGTCATAACATCAGTATCACTCATATACTGACATGTTATTATAAGTATGAAACATACCAATTTCACCATCTATCCATCCTACGGAAAATGAAATCACCGCGCGTGCGTACGTACGGAATACCGTCTCCACGCCGTGGTGTAATCTGTTTTTCCAACACCACCTTACTTGGATGGGTATAATGGTGTAAATAATAACTATAAATAGTTATTATAAAATCATAATGATTTTTATATATTTTATCATCCACTCCAATTCAATTCAATGATTATGGAAATGATATCATCGCTCGTGCGTACGTACGGACTACCGTCTCCACGACGCGATGAGATTCATTCTCCATGTTAACCATAAATGAATGATCATAAAGTCTATTTAATGAATAATAATGAAATATATGAAATAATAATGCTACTGGATTTATGTATATATATATGTATGTCATCTATTTAGTTTCATTCAATTTAGTAAGGAAACGAAAACAGCGTTCATGCGTACGTACGGCCTACCATCTCCATGAACGGTGTATTTCATTCCTTTTATCGACCTATAATATATATATGTATATGATGAATATATGTAAATCATGTTTTACATTATGAAATTATGTAAATCAAGATATAAGTAATAATATCAAGAACTACAAGTCGAAACACATACGATAAATGAAACGATTTTACCCAAAACGCTGCTTTAACATGGAATTTAAAAAAGAATGGGTAATATAATGTCATAAGTGAAACATATATGATATCATAACAATGAATATGACTCTTTAATAAGTCAATGACATTATTTAAATCATTATACAGGAGGTTCGGATACGTATGAAGCATACCGGGCCTAAGGTAAGGGATAAATTTTCAAATTTTTATCCGAGATTGCTTATACGTAAGTATTTACTGGGGTTAGGTTTATCATCCAAGACCATGTTTTCTAAAAATTATTTCATAAAACGTTTACCATTCTTCCATGGATTTTTAAAGTCATTTTTACCATTTATTGAATTTTTACCACATTTTATGAATGGAATCTTTCCGTTGGTTACCATATAAGGTACTTTTTGACTTTTCCGACAAAAGTACGAGGAGAATGTTATTTTTAACTTATATGGCGTGAATTGATTTTTACAGTTTAATAACGCCTCATTTTCAAGAAGCTTCCTCTACAAGATTGCATGATTATTTTCAAAAAAACCCTTATCTTTTAAAATTGCATGGAATTTTGTGAAAAGAAAATGATTTTAAAGAAGAAAGGATATTTTCCTCAAGAATTCACTTCAAGTGTTTTGTCAAAACTATTTTCCATCTAAGATGACATTATTTAATATGTGTTTGTTTCAAGTAAAATGTATCTATGATTTAAATGGTTTCAATTTTCTTATGATGAAATGATATCAATTGTTTATGTATTATGTTATGATGGAATGATGTTTAAGAATCCCATTTAATTTCATTAGTTATGCTATGATGTATGATTTATGATTTTGTGGAATAAGAAAGAATGATTTCATTATGAGATGGGTGGGACCTATATCTCCCTCCAATGCATTGGGTAAAGATTTATATCTCATGAGATAGACATGGCTGGAACGACAAGTTAAACCGGTTCAATAATACAGGACTGGAACGAGGAGTGAACTTGATTCATAAAGGGACTTTGTCCACTAAGATGGTCTTGGCAGCAATGCCTTGGCTACTATGGAAATCATATCATATGCTTAATGGTTGCCACAATTACATGTTTTATTTCCATGATATTTTATCATTCATAATGTTTCTTTATGATCTATGCCTTACGTACTTCCATGTTTTATGTCATTGCTCAAGCTTTTGATGTTTAAACATTATGTTCATGTTTTTAAGTTCAAATGTATATGGTATGTTTTATTTTATCCATGCTTACCCTTACTGAGCATTTGAGCTCACCCTTTTTATGTTTTTTTCCCTAGGATATAAAGAAAGGTTTTAGGTAAGAAAAAAAAGGGGAAGATCTTTATGGGAGATGTTGAAGATCTTTCACCACGATTAGAAGATTACGTTCCAAGATTCCAAAGGCACTAAACTATTACGATCCTTGTGTGTGTGTGTTTTTGTTATGTACTAAGTATTCCGAAAAAGTAATGTAATGTCCATGTATGTTAAGCTTAGGGTATCTACAGTTGGTATCAGAGGAAAGGTTTAGTCAACCTTTGGAAACTAGGATGCGAGAACTTTAGCGAGATCCCTAGAGATATTTCTACGGTATGTCTAGGGATGTCCCTAAGGATAAGTATACATATAGGATATAGTCCTAGAACTATGATAAAGATATTAGATTAAACCAAAGATGTTAGATATTGAAGTTACTCCCCCTTTACTATGTTGTTTTCCCTAGCATGATTTTTTCCTCTCACACTATTCTTTTTGGGTTTTAGAAAATGGCTGGAAACAGGAAGATTCACGATAATGGAGGATATGATAGACAATGGAATGATTTTCTTCATGAGAAACCAAATGAAACGGGATCTGGAATTCCAAACATCGTTATTATGCCTAATCAGCAATCTCATAATATGATCAATAATCTCAGCTTTGGTAAGTTTACCGACTCAAGTAATAAGAGAAAGATGGAGTTTCATGATGATCATAGAGGAAAGAAAGTTCAATTTCCCTCATTTAAATCATGTGGGAAGAGGAATCGGGGAGATTATTTCAAAGGAACCGGAAGATGCTTTGGGTGTGGAAAAGAAGGACACAAAGCCAGTAAGTGCAAAGGAAAAGGTTCAGTTAACACCATGGACGAGGATAATGGTATTTCTACGACATCAACAATGATTAGATGTTTTAAATGTGGAATGTTCGGGCATTATGCAAACCAATGCCTTAATGGAAAATCTCATGAAGAGAATCAGCATGGTCATATGGGTAGTATTTATGTGGATGATGATGAGGAGACTACAAATGATATATGAGCTGAAAGAAGTGTTGAAGCTCAGTCGGTTGTTTTAGAAGGTAGTGGAATGATTTTATGTTTATCGAGAGTTATGTTGTATAGTTAATGGTACTATGGAATAAAGAATCATCTAAGGATTGTTACACTATTGTTTTTCCTAAAAGTATTTGAATGTCTATGTTGAATGGTACCAGTAACCATGGAAGGTTATTTAGATATTTTTGTAATGTAGATGATATGCGCATAATGAAGGAATAAGAAGATAATCAGATGTTTAATTATATTCATGAGCTCATGATTGATATAAGGACTAAGTGATATCATGGATTGAGTATATAGAATTTTGAGGATTTTGGTATGTGGAAAGTGTTAACTTTTAACTGCATTCATGTTTTCACTAAGGTTCAATGGGTAGTAATTGTTCAAGATAATACATGATTAAGGCCTTCGAATGTTTGGAATGTGACCAACAAGACATATCTTATGATATATGGGGATCAACGATGGTATTAAATCTCTAGTAATCGTTTTCACTATATTATGAGAGTGGACTGTAGTATTATGGATAAGCCTAAAGTTTGGAATGGATTATGTTGGAAATAAGTTAGTATTGTTTAAGGATTGAAGTTTTTTCGATATTATTGATGGGATGTTATAGTAACATAGTTTTAGAAAAAGGACAACCTGCAGGATGGGCGACAACCCATCGCGTCGGACAAGGATGTGGGAATCGAACCCACAACCGAAGTGCGACTAGCCATTATCTCCTAGCACTGGCCTACAGGAAGTCCCTGGTTAGTGGAAACTAGTTTTATTTTATTACGCGGTATGATATATGAAGTATAAGTTCATTTTTGGAATCGTATATGATTAACCTCACCATAGATGGACTTATGTATATTTGATAACTTTTGCTAACCTTTTGTTTGAAACAGATGGAATGACCCATCATTCTATCACATAATCTATTAACACTTCATGAATAACAAATTCAACATCATTTCTTTATGATATGAAGTGGAAATTGTTCAAAGCACGAACAACAGTGAGATTGTACCAAAATAAAGTAAGTATTTATTCTAATTCAAAATCTTCAGCTTTAGGGAAATGATCTTGAAAACCAAAAAATGTTATCCTAGTGCCTTTATATCCGATGAATCAAATGGTACCCTAGATCATCACAAATTTATGGCATTGTGATTGCTGGATTTTCCATAGCCATGTTCTCTACCACTCTCTATCAGAACATGATGATTAGATTTCTCTCCCATATCCATATTTTCACCTATGTGGAAACCTAGTGATTAGTTTCTTTGGGTAACCGTTACATTTCATACTTTTGTTTTTAAAGATTGGTTTTGGTATTACTTTTTACGATATGGGTTTAAATTAAAGAAGATTTCGAGTAGTAAACCATTTATAACCCCGACGAATTTCGAGGGCGAAATTCATTTTAAGGGGGGTAGAATGTAACACCCCGAGATTTTATGAAAAATATTCTTTTTAATTTCATTAATGTCTTGTGTTGTACGCTACACCAAAATAATCTTGCACAACACACATCCTTCACTTTCATTGAATTACACGCAATCGTGACATTCCTCGATAGCGTGTGTAGTACGCAATACCGAGTTTCACTAAACAACGATATGCTATTAAAGTATTATTAAAACTAGTCGTTATGAATAGTAATAAACACTTTTTGAAATTTTGTAAATTTTATTTTCAAAATGGAATTCATTTTTGGATGCGGAATATCGAAATTAGCTTAGGGTGAAATTTTGGTACTTTTCGGATAACTTTCATTTTCTGATGAATAGTGAAAATTACTAAATTTTAATTAAAAACATACTTTTTATTAGAAATAATTAATAGTGATAAATTATTAATTTGAGTGGTTTTAAAGTATATTTAGAATATATTTTTACAATTTAATACAATTTTGGTCATTGGATTTAATTTCACATTTAAACCAGAAATAAACAAGTGTCAATCTTTTGATAGTTATTATCTCTTAAGAACACGTTATTTATTTTGACGACGGGAATTAATTTTTATATTAATTAATGAAACTGATATGTTTTGAATTTGGTAAAATAGACATCATTTTTGAATTCATAATATCAAATATAGCTTAGGCCTAATTTTTGGTATTTTTCTGGAAACTTTCATTTTTTGATGAATAGTGAAACCACTAAGTGGTAGTAAAAAAAATGAATCATTCATAAAACTTAATTTTACCGCTTCTGTGAGTGGAATTTCAAAAATCCGAGAGACATGGTTGATGTCAGTAAGTAAAATTTGGTTCAATGAGATGAAAATAATTTTTGGTGAATAGTAACTTTTTACTTTTTTTCCCACGGTTAAAAGTAAATAGGGTAATTAAGGGTAAAAATGATATTATTATTACACTAAAACATGTCCTAATTCTATTGGATAAGTGTAATTAGACCAAAAACTACCTTAGGAATAAAATATGACCATTTAGGCCCACGTGGATTAGATTAGGACATATATTATTAATTTATTTAAAGAAGGGTTAAAATAGTTAAAATCGATGTTTAATAAGTATATCATTTTTAATATAGGGTTATACATAAGATAAATTAGAATATAAGTATTCATTAGAAAGATAAAACGATTTCCTACATAATTATATTTTATTTGTAATTTTTAGACTTTAAATAGGTTAATTTATTTATGACACAAAGATGATGGAGTAATTATTTTATTAATAAAATATTGACATAATTGATGTTATAAATACCCAAATAAATGTAATTTGAGACTTTTTATGAATTCCACTAATTTTTTAGGTTAATATGACATGTTAGTATTGATATAATTAACGTTTTTTGAACTAATCAGTCTGTTATGATTTTCAAAAAAATCAATTACTAAATAGTGTCAAAATTGACATAAAATAGTTTTTAAAACAAATATTATATTATTAATTGCTATTTTATTCCTAAAAATATAAGGTTCGTCCAAATGACTTATATATGGTTATATATATTAAAAATAAACAACTCGGGGTTCGTTTGGCTTCTTATAGTAAGTTTATTAACCTTATAGTGTAAGAACACAAAAAGACACTATAAAAGTAAAATTATCTAACTTAATGTCAAATCTAAATGATAAGGTTAAAATAGGAACCTAAACTTGTCTAAATTCTATTTGATGAAAGTATTTATACCCATCCCCGCCTTAGCTTCGAAATAAATCAATTTCGAGCTATTCAAAACTGAATTTGGCTTTATAATAAAATAATATTTTTAGTTATTCCAAAGATGCCCCTCTACTCCCTTATAAAAGGGAACCTCCTCCCTCTCTTCCTCACACCAATTTGAGCCTTCAATCTCATCCAACCCCTGACAAATTCTCTTCTCCACTTATCTAGAGGTCCTGGTCATCTTCAAATACCAATTTCAGTGCCCTAAAAGGAGGTCTCAAAGAGGCGCTTCAAAGAAGAGGTAATGTCTGTTACCGATTCTTTCAACTTTATTTCTTCTTCCACTTCTTCTTCTTTAGTTGTTTAATTATGAAGTAATAACATCAGTATCACTCATATACAGATATGTTATTATAAGTATGAAACAACCCAATTTCACCATCTATCCATCCTACAGAAAATGAAATCACCGCGCGTGCGTACGTACGGAATACCGTCTCCACGCCGTGGTGTAATCTGTTTTCCAACACCACCTTACTTGGATGGGTATAATGATGTAAATAATAAATATAAATAGTTATTGTAAAATCATACTGATTCTGATATATTTTATCATCCACTCCAATTCAATTCAATGATTATGGAAATGATATCATCGCTCGTGTGTACGTACGGACTACTGTCTCCACGACGTGATGAGATTCATTCTCCATGTTAACCATACATGAATGATCATAAAGTTTATTTAATGAATAATAATGAAATATATTAAATAATAATGCTACTGGATTTATGTATATATATATATATATGTATTTCGTCTATTTAGTTTCATTCAATTCAATAAGGAAACGAAAACAACGTTTATGCGTACGTACGGCCTACCGTCTCAATGAACGGTGTATTTCATTCCTTTTATCGACCTATAATATATATATGTATATGATGAATATATGTAAATCATGTTTCACATTCTGAAATTATGTAAATCAGGATATAAGTAATAATATCAAGAATGACAAGTCGAAACACATACGATAAATGAAATGATTTTACCCAAAATGCTGCTTTAACATGGAATTTACAAAAGAACGGGTAATATAAAGTAATAAGTGAAACATATATGATATCATAACAATGAAAATGATTCTTTAATAAGTCAATGACATTATTTAAATCATTATACAGGAGGTTCAGATACGTACGAAGCATATCGGATCTAAGGTAAGGGATAAATTTTCAATCTCATTTTTATCCGAGATTGCCTATACGTAAGTATTTACTGGGGTTACGTTTATCATCCATGACAATGTTTTCTAAAAATGCTTTCATAAAATGTTTACCATTCTTCCATGGATGTTTAAAGTCATTTTTACCCTTTATTGACTATTTACCACATTTTATGAATGGAATCTTTCCTTTGGTTACCATATAAGGTACTTTTTGACTTTTCCGACAAAAGTACGAGGATAATGTTATTTTTAACTTATACGGCGTGAAAGGATTTTAACGGTTTCATAACGCCTCATTTTCAATAAGCTTACTCTACAAGATTGCATGATTATTTTCAACAAAACCCTTATCTTTTAAAATTTCATGGAATTTTGTGAAAAGAAAATGATTTTAAAGAAGAAAGGATATTTTCCTCAAGAATTCATTTCAAGTGTTTTGTCAAAACTATTTTCCATCTAAGATGACATTATTTCATATGTGTATGTTTCAAGTAAAATTTCTCTATGATTTAAATGGTTTCAATTTTCTTATGATGAAATGATATCAATTGTTTATGGATTATGTTATTATGGCATGATGTTTAAGAATCCCATTTTATTTCATGGGTTATGCTATGATGTATGATTTATGATTTTGTGGAACACAAAAGAATGATTTCATTATGAGATGGGTGGGAACTATATCTCCCTCCAATGCATTGGGTAAAGATTTATATCTCATGAGATAGACAATGATGGAATGGAAAGTTAAACTGGTTCAGTAATACAGGACTGGAACGAGGAGTGAACTCGATTCAGAAAGGGACTTTGTCCACTAAGATGGTCTTGGTAGCAATGCCTTGGATACTATGGAAATCATATCATGTGCTTAATGGTTTCCACAATTACATGTTTTATATCCATGCTATTTTATCATTATTAATGTTTCTTTATGATCAATGCTTTATGTAGTTCCATGTTTTATGTCATTGCTCAAGCTTTTGATGTTTAAACATTATGTTCATGTTTTTAAGTTCAAATGTATATGGTATGTTTTATTTTATCCATGCTTACCCTTACTGAGCATTTGAGCTCACCCTTTTTATGTTTTCTTTTCCCCAGGATATAAAGAAAGGTTTTAGGTAAGAAAAAAATGGGAAGATCTTTATGGGAGATGTTGAAGATCTTTCACCATGATTAGCAGATTACGTTCCAAGTTTCCAAAGGCACTAAACTATTACGATCCATGTTTGTGTGTGTTTTTTTTATGTACTAAGTATTCCACAAAATTAATTTAATGTCCATGTACATTAATCTTAGGGTCTTTATAATTGTCATGTGGGATACATGCTCACTCATGTGAAGTACTTCTTGAGAAACATGGCATTAGTGGGAGCTGTAATATGATCACTGTCCATGGTGACCAGAGAGTTTTCAGCATTGGGGTAAACCTTGTGAATTATATAAGGTCCCTCCCATTTAGGTTCAAACTTTAGTGGATTCTTTCTAGGTAGCATTGTTGTTCTGAGGGCTAATACGGTATCACCTTATAGAAAATAACATAGACAAAATTTTTATTTAAATACTTGGTTATCTTGTTCTTCTACTTCTCCATATTGTGCAAGGCCCACATCCTATTCTCGATGAGGACATACAATTTATCTGAATGAACTTTTGCTACTATTTATGATGTATGCTGATCTTAGATGGTTGTACACAGTGATGGTAACTAAATCTTGATGGGTAGGACTACCTCTGTTCTGTACACCAGGGAATATGGGGTCACCGGGGTGGAATTACAAGTCATAGTTCGATAAGCCTAGAGAGAATTTTAGAGCTAGTCTGGTCAACTCTTTTTGTTCTACCCAACCAACTTCTACAAGATTTTATATGGGGTTTTTTTGAATGCCTCAATCTTCCCATTTTCTTGCGTGTGATAGAAGGAGGTATTATTAGAATGGATATTGCACTTGTGATACAATTTCTTTAGTTCTCCTACTCAGAAGTTGGTGTCATTATCGGTGAGGAAGACATGAGGGACTCTGAATTAGTAGATGATATTAGATATCATGAAATCAAAAATAGAATGGGCCTTGAATTCATTGAGTGGTATTTCCTCTTCACACTGGGAAAAGAAATCCATAGCGGTCAGGATGAACCTGCACTAGCAAGATATCACTGGTGGATATGGCCCCACAACATCAAGTCCCCAGACCCGCAAAAGGCTAAGAGTACTTGATAGTATGAAGGGGCTCTGGTGACTGATACACAAAATTATCATGTATCTGACATCCATGACACCTTTTGATGATCTTCATGTAGTCATAGATCATGGTGGGCTAGAAGTAGCCTAGTCTTTGGATCTGGTGGAAGAAATTTGGGTCTGCCTATTGAGTATGTAGGAATTAGCATGGAATTCTTGCATAACCTGGGAAATATCATCTCCTTGAATGTATTGTAGTATAACTCCATTGAACCCACCTTTGTGAAGGATCGGCTCAAGGCTGGGACCATTCTGGAGGGTGAACTGCATCGTGCGATGATGAATTTGCTCACATTAGACTCTGTTTGTTTGGAGATTATTGTGTTGGATGTACTCGATGGAAGGAGTTGTCCAATTAGGGGTATCTCATACCACAACATGAGAAATAAAAGGTTCTGGTGTGGACACATCGATGGTAAGATGGCTTACCTGCTGACTGTCATCATCGCCTTGAGTGACAGGAGCGATGACTCTTCAATGTGCCACATGAATAATCAAATAGTTCTAGTTGGTCTCTATAAGAGAGGCTTTAAGGCTAGACAAGGCATCAGATTGATTGTTCTGTGATCAGGGAACATGAGTGATCTCTGGTGGAGTAGGGAAGGAGACTATCAGTTGGAGAGTGTTCTCTAACATGTGTGTGAGCTCTGGATTTTAACGATGTAGTCACCATTGATTTAATTGATGACTAGTTTTAAATCCCCATTAACATGTAGGCATGGAACATAAATATAGAGGGATAGATCAAGACCAATGATAAGTGTCTGATACTCTACCTCATTATTGGTGAATCCCTCTAACAACAAGAATGGATAGGGAAATACATCCTATTTAGGTGTGGTCAATATAATACCCAAGCCTACTCTGTTATGACTGGGATCATTGAATCTTCTACTAGTTGGTCTTCGGGAGGTGTTATCGAATTGCATATACCAATACAACACAACTTGATCCACTAAAAGGACTTACTCATCTGAGAAATCAGGATCTATAGACTGCTCTGTAGGGGATGGATGATCAGAAAGGAATTATGCCAGTGCTTTTTCCTTCATAGATTTATTGGAGAAAAACCTAATGTAAAACTATTTAAGGATCAATTTCCACCAATCTAGAAGACCTATCAATATGGGGTGGTTCAGAATGTACTTTAGTGGATCCGCACAGGACACCAATAATGTCTGATAGTGCTGCAGGTAATGTTGAAACTTATATACTGTGAATACCAGCGCGAGGAAACTCTTCTCAATATAGGAATATCTAGTTTCTATATAGAGGATTATGCAGATGAGGTGGTATAAAATGTTCTTCATTCCCTCATTGTTCTTCTAGGTGAGAAGGGCACCGATAGATCATTCCAGGGTAGTCACACAAAGGACGAGTGGTGTCTTGGAGATGGGTGGCATTATAAATAGAGGTTGTAGAAGTTACTTCTTGATCTCCTCAAAATCAGTATGGCGTTCTCCATTCCACTGGTAGAAGATACCTTTCTTCATGATTTGGTAAAGGGGCTTACACTTTCTAGCTAGATTTTCACTGAATCTTTATATGTAGGCTAAGTGGCCTTGAAAACACCAGAGCTCTTGAAGGTTTCTCAAATAAGGCATCTAACAAATAGCCTTTATCTTATCTGGATCTATCTTGATGCCTCTATATCTGAAATCAAATTCGAGAAAATTTCCAGAGGTAACCCCAAAGGCACACTTCAAGGGGTCCATCTGGAGGTAGTGGGAACAGAGGAAGATGAACACTTTCTCAATATCTATAAGATGGTCTTATCATTGGTGCAATTTAACCACCATATCATCCATGTATAATTCTACCAATTTCCTAAGTACATGCTTGAATATACAATTTATGGAATGTTGATAGGTGGCTCCTGCACTCATTAGACTGAAAGACATTACTTGGTAGAAGAAGGTACCTTGTGGTTCTATGAAGGTGGTGGATTCTTCATCCTTAGGGGCCATCTAGATTTTATTATATCTGGAATACCCATCCATGAAGGAGAGATCTTAGAATCTAGTGGTATCATTGATCAATAAATCTATTTTAGGAAGGGGAAAGTCATCCTTCGGACACGATTGAGATCCCAAAAGTCAATATAGACTCTAATCTATTTGTTCTTCTTCCTTCCAGGCGTAATGTTGGATAATCATCTAGGGTGATGGAATTATTTGAAGAAGTGGGATTTGATAAACTTATCAACTTCATCTTTGACCATGGAACCATGAGAAGGGTGCATATTATTGGGAGGTAGTTTGAATCTGAAATGACTTACTGGAAGGCCAAGATGGTGGACAACTATATAATGATCCAGTCCCGGAACTCATAATAGCTCTAGGAACATATCTCTAAAAACCAGAGCACCTTTGTGGCCAGGAGACTGATCACTGATAATGCAATTGTGGCCCATGAATTGTTCCACTCTATGAAAAAATGCTCCAGAGCGCCTTCGTGGCCAAGAGACTGATCACTGATAATGCAATTGTGGCCCATGAAGTGTTCCACTCTATGAAAATGCGCTCCATCGTGAAAAGAGGAACCATGGTCTGGAAACTGGATATGACCAAAGCCTATGATAAAGTTGAATGGAATTTCCTTAGAGTCATGATGCTGAAAATGGGTTTTTTCACAAAATGGACAGATATAGTCATGCACTGCATCTTGACTGTCTCCTTTAGAATCAAGGTCAATGGGGTGATCACCCGAGGATTCTCCCCACCTAAGGCCTGTGCCAGGGAGATCCCCTCTCCCCATTTCTTTTCATCTTGGTGGCTGATGTTTTTTATAACCTTATTTCCAGGGATGCATCCACTAATTCTATTCATGGGGAAAAGGTCTTCCATAAAATCCCACCAGTGTCGCATATCTTCTTCGCCGATGACTGCCTCCTTTTCTCCAAAGCAACTGTAAATGAATGTCGGGTGATCAGCCATGTGATCCAGCAATATGAGAGGGCGTATAGACAGTCTATCAATCACAAAAAATCAAGAATCTCCTTCAGCGTAGGGGTGCCTCTTTCCATGAGAGATGATCTTTGTGCATCAGCAAGAATCCATATGGCTGATAAACACCAGAAGTATATCAGGATACCCACGGTGATTGGCTAGTCCAAAAAAGAAATATTTGCATCTCTGGTGGATAGGATTTAGAAAAAAATTCAAGGCTGGACCCCAAAAATAATCTCCAAAGAAGTCAAAGAAAACCTCATTAAAGATGTCATCCAGTCTATCCCCGTGTATTTTATGTCCCTGTTTAAGCTCCCAACGACTATCGACAATCAGATCCATACACATACTACCAACTTCTGGTGGGGGGAAATGATTGAAGGAATAGACCCCACTAGATGGCCTGGAAAAAACTATGCAAACCCAAGTCGGAGGGAGGGATGGGATTATGGAATCTTATTCTCTTCAATGACACACTGCTTTCCAAGCAAGGATGGTGCCTTATTAACCGTCCATCGTCTCTCTGTTCGTGGGTACTCCGAGCTAAGTACTTTCCCCACACAGACTTCCATGTTTCCTCTCTGGGCACCCATCCTAGCTTCCTCTGGAGAAGCATTTGGGGGGCCCGAAATCTCCTAGAAAAAGGTTTGGGCTGGAGGATTGGGAATTTCTCATCTTTCAACATATGGACCAATCCCTGGCTGATAGATAAGGATGGTATGCGGGTTACGTCCCCCACCCAACCTGGTCTTGAAGATGCCACTATCAGCTTCCTTCTTTCAGACCAGGGACCAGGGTGGTGTGTGGAAAAGATTCATGAATGGTTTAATGACAGAGACCAAAGAATTATCTTGGGCATCCCTTGGCTCCTAGATACAGGCCCTGACCATCTGTTCTGGACCAATGACATATCAGGCGACTTAACGGTGAGATCCAGTTATAGACTTTCTCTTGGAAACCAACCTGTCGACTGGGAAGAGGGACCATGGGAATCTCTTTGGAAGCTCAACGTACCCAAAAAAATATGCCAATTTTGGTGGCAGGTGTTCATGGGAACCCTCCTTACCATGATCCTTCTCGTTTACCGACATATGGCCAGTGCTGATTCCTTCCCTTTCTGCCCGAATATTCTAGAAACTCTTTTACATGCCATCATTCACTGCCCAAAATCTAAAAAAATTTGGAATATAAGGGGCCTGACTTCATATTATTTACTGGATATTGCCTTTGACCTCCCTGATCTTCTGATGCGCTGGTGCTCCTCTCTCCCATCGAATAATGCAGGTTCACTTTTCACCCTAGCCTGGATCATTCTGGTTCGACGCAACGATGTTGTTTTTCACAATGTTCATAAACCTCCCAAATTCTGGATTGAATGGGCCATTTCATGGATTGAGATCTGGAAGGACCACAAAGGACACTATATGCTAGGTTTAAACCCCTCTTATCCCCCTAATTGGAACCCCCCAATAGAAGGGATTATTAAGCTTAACGTGGACGCGTTTCTCCCCAAGGATGGGCTTGTTTCTCTCGGTCTCCTGGACTGAAATCATTTGTGGAAAATCATTACTACAAAATATGAATCACATCATTCCTTCTGGGAACCTGCAGTAAGGGAGGCCTCTACCATCCTTTCAGGTATGATGCTCGCTGTGGAACATGGATGGGTTGATATCATCACTGAGTCTGACTGCCTCACCGTTATCGATGCTATTAACCACAACGATAGCACACTCCAGTCATGTGGCTTCATCATCATAAGAATTCGCTTGCTTCTCCAAGGCTTCTCTTGCTTCACCTTCTCATTTACCAAAAGGGAAGGAAACAATGCGGTCCATTAGCTGGCAGCCTCAGGCCCCTTCGATGACAACCAGCTCTGGCTTGACAATTTCCCTTTATGGCTTTGCATATGTACGTCCGCTAATCTTCATCATTAATGTTATATGTCCTTCTTTTCAAAAAAAAAGTGGGGTGATCCTATTTCAATGATGGTGTTAGTTTGAGCGGAAGTGGAATCTTGATTGGGAGAACCCTATGCGGTAGAAACCATAGCGACGAAAGCTGTCGATCTGATTCCATTAGGCCTTTGACCCAAGGGTCAATGCTTGATGATATCAAAGAAATAGTATTTAGTTGTTTTTATTTGATTCAACCCAAACCGGAGAAACAAAAAATTATGGCATATTGTTGTTACTATAAGGAAAACATCCAGATATCTTACATGGGTAAGGGGATCTGGGATCACTCGATCCTGATTCATGTACGAGTAAAAAGTGATCTTCTGATATTATTTATACCTAGGAATGCACATTCCCATTTCCCCTTAGATTAAAAGGAAGTGTCCACAGTTTGGGGTCGTTCCCGCTAATCAGTGTAATGGGAGGATGAATGCATCATCCAAGTCTATCCATGGGTTAGCTACTGTGGTAGTGTTCTCCACCTCATTGGCCTGAACATGGTTTCCCTTGCTCCTATAGTAGTCGACATCTAGATAGAGGGATTCTCCAGAGGAAAAGGGATATGCATAACCTTGGAGCATTCCCACTCAACCATTAATGGAGTACTTAAGGCATTAGTGATATGAAAAGGGGACTACTACATAAAGATAAACCCAAGTTCTTCCCATTAGTGCATTATAAGTGGTGTCCTATGAGATAACCATGAAATCTGTACCGGAAATTAGGCCACTAAATTGAGTATTCAAGTGGATTTTACCAAGCGGAAAATGTTCTGTTTTGTCATAACCTTGAATCTTTAGGTCATAATGGCTCATATCTATTTCATGTAGTCCTAGATTTCCGAGCATCTGGGTCAAGATGAGATTTATCCTAGAACCCGTGTCGACAAGACGACAGAATTCCATGTCATCATACTAACTGATGATGTACAATGTGAAGATGTGCCTCTGTATGGGAGAACCTTCATCTTAGTCTGATAATGAGATGATGTTTTGATATTCTCTGAGTTATAATGCCTCAAAATGGAATTATTCTATGGTTTCTATCTCTATTTCAAACTAGAGGGGGCTTATTAAAGCCTCTACAAGGGATTTATACATATCTTCTAACAGGAGGAGAGCCTTGAGGATCGAGAGTCTTGAATAAATGCTAGAAAATTTCTTCATTAAATCATAATTTATTTATAGATTCACATTCCTGCTAATAGGAGGTTGCTCAATGGTAAGTGGCGTGATAAGAACTGCAGGTCGAACATAAGGATTGTGGCTGGTGCTGGTGATAACTTACAAACCACACAAAATAACTACTGGTTTAGGGTTAAGTGGATGAGGTGTTTACACAACTGTATGATGGTTATAATAATGAGGTCATGGTGGCTTTGACTGATCAAGCAATAAAAATGGAAGTGGGGTGAATCTGAAGAAACGGGATGAGAAGGTTGTGTGTCTTGAGCTCTGTGTTGGGCCAACTATCTAGTCTCAGTGGCGTGAACAACGTGACTGGATGTATTGTCCAATGCATTATAAATATTCATATTATCCATGGATCCTTCTAAATTGGTGTCTACTAGGGATGTTAGGAGGGTCTTCCTAATGCTCTTCGTCATCGGGTACCATGTTAGGGTCCACCAGTTCGACGGTATTCACTGAGGCATACTCCTGATAATCACTCAAGGAGTCCTCTATTGGTGGGAAGATTCTTGGGGAAATCCCTATCTCTAGGGACATGAAATCACCAAGATTATGGTTGTGGATTCAGTACCAGTGGAGGGATTTTCTTTCCCCTATGTTGTTGGCACTTACTCTCCAAAGGCAGTGAAGGATAAGATGTTGATGTAGAAGTAGTAGCTGAAGGTAGCGCAGTGACTTCATAAGTCTTGGGTTGATTCAAAAGAGCATGGATAGTACCATCTTCATGAGAGACTACCTTGAGATCTATATGTTATTCATACTTCTTGGACCTATGACTAGAAACTTGCTGCCATTCCCCCTCACTATCACTATTGTGCTTTAGAGACACACATGCCACCTATTCCCAGGTCAGATCCAATATAACTATGTTGCTATTGAACTATTATTTGATAAATTACTTGAACACATAGCATTTCTTGAGGGTTTTCACAGTAAAATTGTGATAGAGGAAATAATTTGGGCGATCAATGAGATCTGCCTCTTTAGGCCTCCAATATTCTAGCAATCATAGGATCCCCTGAACCAAGGCACTTCAAAAATAGATAGGGACTTGGGACTCATTGAATGAGTAGGTATGATTTCTCCAATATAGAAAAGAGACCCTATGAGCCTATCCTTGATGAGTGGCTGGAGAATGATGATGAGGTGGATCCTAATTGTCTCACCTGGGTGGCAGTGGTGCGTTACGTGGTGGTGCCTGCTGATTCTGAGGTAGGTTATTCTAAGCCAAAGGCTAAGCTTGAGGAGGTAGTGCTCAATAAGGCTATGGCGGTGGATCTACCAATAATAACTCATGCTATATAGTGGCCTCTATCTATGCAACAACTGCAATCTCAGCATTGGTAGACCTTCTTATAGGAGTTATGGGAGGAAACATGCATGCCTTCTTAACTTGTTACAAGGCTTCCTCTAGGAATTGATCCTTATAAGAAAAGTCATGGAATCCACTTGGGACGTTTTGGTTAATGAGGTAGGAGACCATTTCATTATTAACGTTCCCCACACACATCGTTATCAAGTAATCCTAAGTCAGTGACATGTCAAGTGAATATGTGAGGCCCTTCCACCTAGCAAAAAAGTTTGTGACTTGCTCATCCGGAATTTTCTTAAACTTGATGAGGAAAGAAATACTAGTCATTGATGTGGTGGAACTGAACTGGTAAAGAAACTGCATGTGAATATCCTCCCATCCATCTTTGGACCAAATGGGTAACTGGTTATTCCAGAGAAATGTGGGCCCTTCCAATGATTGTACGAAACACTAGAGCTTAACAGCTTCTTGTTGCACTGGAGTTCCCAGCATGGGTCCACACCTTGAAATAAAGTGGGTCAGATGTTTTATCATATTGTCTATCCCATTGAAATGGGATAAGGTAAGATTTTTTAGGCCTAAGTGTTCTGGAATATCATCCAACTATGCTGTACATGGCTTACCATCAGGCGGGATCGCTACCTATCATGTTTTATGAGCCTCAAGGATGGTGATTATGGAAGACATCAGATCATCCTAGTGAGGATTTATATCTTTAAAAGGGTAATTTATCACCAATTCATTTGTGGGTTCTTCAAAGTGGTAAGTAGTCCCAATAGCTCATGGAAAAACTGGTAGAATTTCTTGAGGAGATATTAGGGGGAAAACCTGTGGAGAAACTTGCAGAGCTACTGGGGGAATGGCCTATAGAACCGGGTCTTGTGGAAGATTATCACATAGATCAATTGGGTTTGGTGATTCATATCATGGATTATTTTCATAATTACTAGACTATACCCAATATAGATGGGCATGTTTGTCAAAATCACCTTGGATAAACTCGCCTAGGTTAGGATGTACCTTCCCCTGTTTCCCCGATCTTGGATTAATGTAATTTGGTCACCGTTCCATAGAGAATTCAGCAAGGATCTCATCTACCATATTCTTTTTTTTTTGAGTTTTTTATGTAAAAAAACCTTTATATTATCATCTTATGTCTTTTTCATTGATCCAGATGGGTTAGAGGGCTTGATGGTCCCAGCATGCTCTTTACCCTTGTTGGTGTCCTGACTGAAAGACAACGACTTGAAAGGTAGAGGAAGGCTAAGAAATTTTATTTAGTGGTGATTAACCCTAAAAAAGGATCCAATAGGTGTTGTGTCATCCCTAGGGGAGTGGGTAAGTTCACTTTAATAAGTCATATCTTAGTTTCCTCTTCTTTCAATTCATCCATTTTAACTGTGACTCTTCCTAGAGGCATATCCTCAATATCACCTGGAAAATTGGGATGGTAACGGATAGAACTAAAATAAAGGGAAGCATAATGCCCCTATATTTAGATACATAAATGGGGGTAAGTCTCCTTAATAATTTTTTTGTAGAATAGTAAAGCTCTAAATTCATTGTTGTTGGAGGGCTTGATGATGACTGGATGATACAGGGCATTGGGAGATAAGAATTGAGGTCAACTCAACCAGGCGGTACTTCTATACAATGTTGTATAAGTGTTCCTAAATCTTGGGGTCAACTAACCATAGTTTAAGGAGATGTAAATGTGTCATTTATAAGGTTCGGTGGAATCACATGACCTCTTATTGCATAAGGAACTCCAGAATATTGAAGCTTGCTATTGATATTGGCCAGAACATCTTGGGGAGATCGTATACAACAAGAATGTCATGTAAATGTATAAGCTAAAACTTAAGTTTCAACCCTTGGTTTCCATATAATTCTATTGGGGGTGGTGGAGGGACAGATAATGGTACTGATGTAGACCGTTGCGATGGTGAACTAGTCGGTGGAGGCACGACGTGTGAGCTGAAAAACTGCTTCATCTTGGGATGTATCCTGGGGAATGCACTGAATGTATCACCACATTTCTAATAGATGGGGGTACTGACCACTTATTCTTACATAGGGGTGGTACCCATTGGTAGTGGATCAGGATGGTGCTCACCATCGACTGTTACCTAGAACAATTCTTTGTGGTCTCTTGTCTATGTGAAGAATGATCTTGGTGATGACAGAGAGGATTACACAGCAAGACCATAGAAATGAACCAAATACTCTTCCTCTTGTATGTATCTTTGGAAGGATTTAGAAATCTGGTGCATCTCACTTTTTAGGAGGACGAACCGAATATGAAGATTCCCTACCCCAGATCCCAGTATAGAGGATCAGGGTGGATGTTCCATCATTGAGTCGTACTCCGCTTCAGAATCTGAGAATCGGATAGGACGAACAATGATTTGGTGCTTCTTGTGGATCTTCCTTTGACTGAAATGACCCTATCTCCTACCCCAAGGTGGTTTTTTAGGGTTAGGTAGATCCTCGACATGGAGAGGAACTTTGTGCGGGTTGGTGTTGGAGTAGGGAGGACTCCCACTTGAATGAGCTAGGGAGTGGGGGAATCCAGACAAATATCGAATAAAACATGGGAAGGAGCTCTATGATTGAGAGTTTTATAGTGGAGAGGGCCTCTATTAGAGCTGTTAAGCACATAGTGAGGTCCTCCATGGTGGTATTCTATAGTGTGGGGATGACCTTTATGTTGGCTGGATCTGGTTGTAGTGATATGAGGAGGGCCTTTGTACCGATCATACTGGACACGGTAAAGACCTCTGTGTCAACCATCTATGGAGTGGGAAGGACCTCTTCTTTAGTGATCTTGAGAGTGGGGAGGAACTCCTCTGGAGCTATTAAGGACATAAGAATGCCCCATGTTTGAGATGGTGATTATGTGAGGAGGACCTTTGCATCGATGAACTCAAGTATAGGGAAAAATTTCGTCCATGGAATCATGGGCACAAGGAGGACCTCTGTGCTGGACATTAACAAGAAGGGTAGGACTGCCAATTTGATTGGTAATGGTGGAATGGGGAGGAACTCCATTATGAATTCAGGATAAGGGATAACCTTCACGTTTTCTAGAGATGGTACAGGTAGGACCTTTATACTAAATATCATCGATGTGGTTTGACCCGTGACGACTTTTGCTTGCACCGACGAATGGGAGAGTCAACCCAGCCTACTAATGGGGTGATTGAGGTCTCAATCCCAATATGGTGTAGATATTCCCCTATTTTTTAGTAACACGGAGGTGATATAACTTTATGTGGTGGCTCGGGCCACTGTGATCATATAAGATGATGATCCCTGGTGGGAATCCTCATGTGCTTGTACCTGATGTTGATGTCAGGTCAACAAAACTAGGGGAAGCTATGTAGGGGTATGGATCACCTACCCCTTGGTCTGTGGGACTGGCTAATGGTGATGATGTGTCATAGTGTAAGTCTTTCTTACTGTCTCCCTGGCTGAATTTCTAGCTGGGAGGACTCAAACATCCCTTACATCATCGACACAAGGGATTGAGTCATAAGAGTGTTCTAGGGAGAGGCTCCCAAAACAGTTGAAGATTGGAGTGTGGAGCAGCGTCTCCCTAAACAACCCTTAGGAGTGGTCATGATGGCGGGGCACTAAGGCCACCATATATTAACAATCCATAACCCTCATTAGGATGACCCCCTTCTATTTGTACCATTGAACAAGAGTATCGATTACCCTCCTTTGAAAAAATTCAAAGGGTTAGATAGGGAATGGGTGCCTAGTAGCTATGACTATGGGAGTCACCACAGAATAGGTAAATCCACGCTGAATTTCCACATTTATATTTCCCCTTCCCCTGACTCTGCATCTACGAGTAGGAGGTGATTGGTTTCCTGAAGTTTTAGCATGGGTTCTACAAAGTAGGAAGATTCATATATTAGAATAGATAGTAGGAAACCAATGCATAGTGACCTAGCACTGTTAATTCATTCATTAATGGATAGAAAGATCCACGCTAACAATGTCACAGACTGGGATTCCCAATGATTAACTACCCCAAATCATGGTGAATTTCACACTGGGCCAACTATTTACTTAGCGGGACGTGGTGTTGTATATCTAGATAGGATGAAACACTTATCTTCTGATGTCTCGAATGCTACAAATCCTCATGTTTAGGAGAATATAATTCATGTCAGGAAAACCATTTTGGTTTCTGATTCTTTCACCAGGATGTGTCGCTACCTCATGTTTGACGCTCACTGGCGGTTTCATTGTACCATGCATTCCAGCTTTCCAAAGGTGGGTGGTATCCATCACTTCTTTAGATGCTTTCTCATTAATTGAAACAGGATGATGGGATGTTGGTCTCTCCTATGGATTCCTCCTTAGAACTCTTCTCCTAGATTGGGTCTCCCTTAAACATTAATATGGTGATCATGAAACTCCTCCCGGTTCCATTTCATTGTGGATGCTGGTTAATTATGCTGCTTATGTCAGGACATTCCAAAGGGTCATGTCAGAGTAGAGACCTTCATTTAGAATAGCAGTCACGTTGGGTATCGTTGTCATGTCTGGGCACTGAAACACTAGTACACCTGAATTTTATCTTATGATAGTGCTTCTCAGGGGCACGGAAGCCCAAGGCATCCCACATCAAATGCGGGGAATCTTATGCCAGAGGCATGTCTCAAAGGTTTTCCTCATCTTCCCATGTCTAACATGGGGTATTCCACAAGTTTAACATCTAAAGGATACATATTGGACTGATAGGAACAATGATGAAAGTGGATTAGATAGGTACTTCCCTAGAAGGGATCACTTGGAAGGTTTACCAGATGGATGGATCAGAACGCCCAATGAGGATGTATCTGGGCTGGTGTGTCCCACAAAGGGGAAGGTTTCAAATAATGAAGGTTGATTTGGACACCACAAAGGGTATATCAGTAAGTATGGTGGTTCTAAAAAAAGAAGACACTAAAGTTTACCATTGGATAGGATTTCCACTCAAGTATGTTTCATACGTACCCAAAAAAGGATCAAAACCCACATAGTTTTAGAGGGTTAGTCATGGAATGAAGGTATAAATGAAGGAGAGAAAATCAGAAGCATGTTTGGGATTATTCATGGTTATCATCCTAGGTGTTGCAAAGATCAACAAGATTAATGGGGCTTACACATGGATAGCTGCCCAGAGGTGGCACGATTTCACCAGAATGTGGTGGCCTAGGTAAAATTGGGATGGATATAGATGAAGTGTCAAAGGATGGAATAAATGGGATGGGACTGATGTAGAGATGATTTTTTTGGGATCAAATATCAAGGAGGCTTCCTATGTATCCCATTGGTAGGGAATCAAAGTCCACGTAGTTCTGGAATGGGGTGATGGGTCGCCTGAGGAGGCGGATCGTGAGAGTGGAAACATGGATGGGACCTAAGGGTAGAAGAACCTTCGAGTTAAGGCATGATCCTCATGAAACATGAGGGCTTGAGGTGTAGACCAAAATGTTACATGAGAGATAGGATTGGACCTCATGGAGGCTTCCTAAATACCTCACTGAAATAAGGAAAAGAACAAAGTCCACATAGTTCAGAAATGAGGCATTGAATCAGGTTGTACAAAAAGGACAGAAACCCAGAGACATGTTGGGGATTATGCATGATTATCATCCCATGTAAAGAGGGAAACTCTTGGTTAGAAGAATATGGATTGAGTGTGGGGATTATTTATTATTAGATACCTGATAAAATGGGACATATATTCGGGGTACACACAAAGGACAACGACCCAAATGGGTGGATCAAAACACCTCAAGGAGGTAGATCCGGGTAATGTGTCCCAAAGATGGATAATGTCACATCAGGAGGGTACATCCCTAGGAGGGAGAAAAATAGTTTACCAGTGGCTAGGATTGAACCTTACATTGGATTCCTACGTACCCATAAGGGATCAAAACCCAGGTAGTTCAAAAGGGACGTATAGTTTAACGTCTTGCAGGACGAAAGGGGCATGCAGTTTAACATCATGTGGGATGGAGATTGAACTAACATGAAATGGATAGGATATTGAGATAATGGGAAGTGAGGGGATTGTTCCTTAGAGAGGTTTCCTACATACCTTTCTTTGAAGTTAGGGATTAAAGTTCATATAGTTTGGTTAAGAGGGTTACATGGCTTACCCATATTTAGCATCCCAAAAGAATATGGCATGGTCAATGCTTACTCTAATCCCACATGATTCATGCTTGGTGTGAGAAACAAGAGGCAAAAATAGACCTGATGATCACATGAAAAAAGTTGCATCAGAGATGAGTAGATCAGGGATACTCTTGGATAGCATCCAATAGATGAAACAAGGGTTTACCCATGGTTAACAACCCAAGGAGAGGAAGATTGGTAAGCTCAAGGAGTATTTCCAAATGTATGATGAGGATTAGACTTTCTTCAGGGGGAACCCTACCAATTCATTTTGGGGATTACTCAGAGGATTCTTGTAGCACACATGGTCATAGAGCCCAAAGGGAAAGAGAGAGTGGTAGGGAACTGGTGCCTATACCATCTTTGATACTATCAAACCTATCACACATATGTAAATAAAATCTTAACATCATGTGTTTAGGATATGGGGTTTCTTGGTAGTTTAATATCCTACATCTTGGTTGATGAGGACTTTCTCATCACCCCTAGGTATTATATAAATTTCACCAACCAACACTCTATGGAGGGAAGGTGCAAGAAATGGAATTGATTAGAAGGGTTGTGGAGTGATCCATTGGGGGGTCCATGTCATCGTATCTATGTGAAGAAGTAATAGCTATTAGTGTACCTATGCAAATAACCATAAGGAAAGGAAAGACAACATGAAGCACGGCCTGGGGAACCATGAAATCACTAAGTACTATTCTAGAGGGATGCATGGGAGAGGTTTTGCGAAGAAGAATGCATCACATATAGGGGATTTTAAAATATCTAGTGGTTCACTAAGTGAAGGAGATTCAGGAAGGATGGTTTTTCTTGAAGCATGGTGACCCAGCATAGGCCTTTGCCGTAGTTGTAGAGGCTCCGGTCAGGTTTCTCATACTTGTAGAGGCTTAGGTCCAGGCCTTTGGGGTGTTCATGGAGTCTCTGGTCAAGTTTCTAGGACTCAGAGAGGCTTCCATCTAGGCCTTTTCGGTGGTTATGGAGGATCCTTTAAGGAGTATTTGTCTCCGTCGTGATGTGGGAGGTCTTTGCAAAGGTTCTTTGTGAAGAAAACCCTTTTAAAATTCCTTTTGTTCCCTTTGCTGATTTATTTTAAGGTTCTGAATTTTGGATCCAATAATTATGTCACCGTGTATTGTACACTTTATCAAAGAAGTAATGCGACACTTTATTCCCAAAATTTTTTTTGGACCACACCTCATGATTTCAAACCCCAAGTCGTAGGGATCTAACTTCACAATCAAGAACTAAACTACCCTAGGGTTCTAAAACACTTCATAGATGGATTTCTTTCCATACCCAACATCATAATCTAGACATTTTATTCTTCATAAAGCTTTCACAGTACTTGGAAATAAGTGGAGATAAACCTTTATTGGAAATTATATCAATGAATAATAGACTTAAACAACCAAAAAAATGCATATCATCCTTGCAAGAAAGGATTCTCAAACCTTGTGAGCCCTAGAAACTCCTCAGTGGAAGTCGACACCTCAGAGTGTTACGGTTCATCCCTAGCATGTCTGCCTCATCCTATTTTATGAACACAAAATTTTGGGTTATAACTTATGTCATACATACTCCAACTATATATGTGGACCAAAAGTCCCAAGTATTTTACCCTTAAACACATATTAATTCCATAAATCTTCCATGATCCTTGGAAAAAAGTGTGGATAAACTTTTCTTAGCCATGTTATCAATGCATAAGGGACTTAACCTACCAAATAAAGGCATGTCATCCTTGTAAGAAAGGAACTCCAATTCTCATGAGCCCTGGAAACTCCATGACAGAACCTAGCACCTCAGTGTGTCTTGGGTCATTCCTAGAATTTCTGCACTACATCCCTTGATCATCGAAAAAAAGTTTGATCTAAGAGAATTTAAACTACAACACACAAAATTCCAAGCTAGAAGACTTAAAATTATATCACAAAAAAGTCCAAGCTAGAAGACCTTAAAATACACCACAAAAAGGTCTGAGATAAAAGTCCTTAAACATAATCGATACAAGGTATGATCTAAAAGAAATTAAACTAAAGTGATAAAATGTTTGAGATAAAAGGCCATAAACTAAATATATACAAGGTCTGAACTAAAATACATTAAACTAAAGTGATACAAGGGCTGAGTTGAAAGAACATAAAATAAAGCAACACACGGTCTGATCCAAAAGACCATAAACAAAATAAATATCATATCTGATCTAAAATATTTTAAACTAAAGTCATACCAATTCCAAGATAAAATACCATAAAATAAAATGATATTAGTTCTTAGCTAAAATACAATAAATTAAAGCACAATTTATATTTTTCCTATAAAATATTGTAAGGACCACTGTATGACCTTATCAAAATCAAGAAATTCTCTCCAAGAACATTAGTTTTAGAAAAAATAAGATCACTCTCCCTCTAGGAGTTATATTCTACCCAGCCATCCTTCCACAAATTAGGTTATCACATGAAAGCTGGGGAAGATTTATCAGTAAGGAATGTCATGTTAGTGTGAATTTGTGAGTTCTTCCCTAGAAAAATCTAATACATTCAAGTTTTCTTGATATTAATCAAAGTATGGGTATCGTTGGTGATTCACATTATATCCTAACAATAAAATTTCATGTATATAATGAATAAAAGGGGAACTAAACAACACATATAAAGTTCATCAAACTAGTCCATTGAAAATGAGGAATCTCTATATACTAGAGTCTTTCCTATGAATGTATCATCCAAAGAAAGGTTGAAAGATTATGATCTATGAAAACATATTCTTGGATCATTCATTGAGTTCCAAAAGACTCCACCCTAGGAAACCCACATATCGGTGTAGTTAATTGGTAGTCTTAGTCTCCGCTTCCATGGCATTTTACAACTCTTCCACTCTAGCAACGACATCAAGTTTGGCTCTCTCCACTACATAGAAGAGTTCCTACTGGTCTAATTTGATATTTCCCAATATCTAAAATTAATATTGGAACTGAGATAATTAGGGTTGTAGATGTATGATTTCAGAAAGAAGAATATTAATTTCATAAAGGAGGTGGTTAGTTTGGATATTCCTAGCATTGAATGTGTCCTGGTGAGCATCCGCCTCCACTGTGAATTGGTAATCTTCATTCATAGCTTCATCCAAATTTTTCTCCACTTAAGAGGAACCCTCATTGGCTTTCACCCTCAATTAATGGTCCCTCTCTTATTCTCTCATAGAGATCACCTCCTCTACTCAAGAGTGAAGGGTGGAATAGTCAAAACCTTCATAAATGAGGTTAGGGAACATGAATCGAAGATGACCCAATTGGTCCTTCAACTTATCCAATAAGGTTTCTGACACTAAAATATAGATTTATTCTACATATTTTGTTTCACTGACTAAAAAAGTAATGTGCACCTAGGGCCTTGGTCTATATTTATCATGGGAATGGGAACATATTTCTGGAAAAAGTTTCTTAGAGACAGGGCCGTGCTCACAGTATTAGATGGTTAGGGAAGATATATAACCTCTATATTGGTTGACTCAATCAGAGGGACCCCCAAGGTAGTAGGAATTAGAGACTATGAGCTTCAGGGTGAAGATGTTTTTGTAAGGGGGTACAAGGGTACATCAGTTACATGATGAATAACAAGGTATCCCCAGACAATCATCAAATTTGACTGAGGTTAGAAATGTACCTTTCTCAATCATGTCATTGGATACATATTTTTCCCTAACCCCATCCTCAGGTGAAGATACCACTCTTTCTTGTGAGGAATGACTTCATGGAACCGTCGATGCTTTTCTTGAAGATGTTCTTCATTAACCACTCTTAAGGACATTAAAAATAGAAGATAATATCAAGGGATATGACACAATTAAATAAAGTGTTCAGTCTTGAAGAAGTCTTCACCTTTTCAAAACATGCTTCCATTAAGGCTACCATGATAGCATAATAGTTGCCTATGTCAGCATCCTCCAAAAGTGTGTCCACCCATGATGGATCAAATGGTATAATCACTGATGTGTCTTCAGTAGATAATAGACATGATTAAATGGGAACTTTGGTCACCCTGACATCTTGATGGGTCAATCCCAGTAGTGAAGGGTCTTCTAGAGTAACCAAATGCTCTCATATATCCTTAGAGGAAGACACATGCTTTTCTAGGGAGGAAAGATGGATACCTTCACATTTTTAAAAAATTAAAATGTGCTATTGGAATAATACAAGATAAAAATAGATTGAAATGCCTCACTTACTTGATGATTCTTGAGAGAAGGGTCTGAAAATATAGATCGCTTCATCTTCTTCTTCTCTTCTGAAGAAGGCCCTCTAGAAGGTTCTAAAGATGAAATTGTTGCTTTATAATTAGAAATCAATGCCCTCATATGATCATGTCATCCCAGGGATCCTTGATCATTAGTTCCTTGGTCTCCACCAAGTTCTTATCCCAAAACTAGGCCACATGGGTTATATTCAAGGAATGGTAGCACCAGATGTTCTTCATAAATCTACCAATATGAAAATATATATAAATGAAATAAATATAGTTTCAAAGGAACTATAAAAATTTAATAAAATGCACTAATCCCAGACATAATTATTCTTCAATAACAGGATAACCCTTTTCGTCTGTATAAATTTTAAGTATGCCTAGGATAAATAGTTGGGGGATCGGTGGGAAGAAAAACAGCTAACCTATGACACTCTCCAAAGATATTTCAAGGTCCCGAATAAAGCCTCTCACCTCCCCAGGGTAATATTTAATGGTAATACCATTTGGGGTTGTGATATAAGAAAATCCTTCCAAAGGAACCTATGAATAAAAAAATTATAGCTCATCCATTGAACATCAGACCCTCCAATCTACCCAATGTGGAAACCTGATAAGAAATAACTATTCTAGAATGGTATTTACCCATGTCACTAAATTTTTTATCCTCACCAGTAGTTTCATCTTCCAGAAATGGTATGAATCTGACTTCCTTATGAGGTGCTTCCAGGACATTAATCCCTTTAGATGCCAGTTGCTTTCCAAGCCTAGGATTGTACTCAGCAGTTGGTGGGTGGTAAGTCTCACTTACCAAATTAGATACTTGTCTATTGGGATATGTGTGAATCCAAACATCCACATAACTGTGATATAAACCGATTGTTTCTTTAGGATGAGGATGGTGTATCTCTATACTGGTCTCATACCTGGTAAACATTAACCAGAATTGGTGAGATACCATCAGATTTTCCTCATATCTAACATAAATAGAATAAGGGAACTTTTATTGGACATATAAGAATTAGAGGATGAACCATAACGATTCATAACACTTAAAAATGAGGTCTCCATTAATATGGTTATAATGAAATCCCTCACGAAGTGACATCATGTAAGACCATACCTCGAGACTGGCCTCACCATCATCAAAAAAAATTCCTATCACCAGTAGTCCATATGTTCTGAAAGAGAAATGTTCATAACGGCTCACATAATCCCTGATATCCAAACCATTAAATTTAATGGGTATTACCCCATTGATGCAATGAAAGTATGGTATGAATTAAATATTAGGGATATCAAAAAAATTTAAATATTCATAACCACCTAGGTGATCCCCTATCCAACCCCATAATACTTGAAAGGGGCACATGATCCTTTAAGGGGACTCACCCTTATAAACATGGTGCAAGAGGCGATAGATTTTTTCTAACATGGTGATGGACATCCTGATACACTCATCCCCATCCATAGCAATCACAATCGTAAAAGTGGAGACCCTAAATCCACCCATATTTTTTGTGGTAAGTAGGTACCCACTCTGGTACATAGCAAGGAAGTCAGCCAGCTGGACCAAATGATCGATGTTGGGGCTGATTTCCCATCCCCATTCTAAAAATTTTACTTCTTCAACCATGGACCAGTAAGAACCTAGTGCACTATGGGTATCCTTAGTAAGGTATACCTTTGGCTTCCTAACCTCTAGATTAGAGTTGGACTTCTTAATTAAGTAATCCTACAATGTGTTTAAAGAAATATCTTCTCCAAGAGGCACCCCCTTCGTAAGGACCTTCTTAGACAACTTAATCAGCTCTTGGGTTAATGGAGGATTCCTACTAATATCATACTAAGATGATTGTAAAGGAAATAACTTGTCATAAATTCCAAAAATTATAGGTGAACCACATATCTATTCCACATCCTAAAGATTGATACCAACCTCTCTATGTGTAAGTTAAAAGGTATTCAAATCTTATCTCAAACGGCTGAATAGATCCATCATCAGACCCTTTTTTCAATAAACATACATCTAAAATATCCAAGCAGCCTCATACATTCCAATTTTATTCAACTCCTTAGAAAATTCAGAAATAATATATTGAACCCAAAAGGGACATCCCCAACCTATTCCACAACTACCACTTGATCGGATGTCCCAGTTGGAGATCCACCCAAACTTATGATCATAGGAATAATTCCGTATTAATGAGTGATACATATGAACATACTCATCAGATGCATGATAGATCCCATCAAATTATATGGTTGTAAAGGTCAGTAGATTCTTGTCTTCACGGTCCCTTTAGGAGATGAAGTAGCCCCTGGAGAGATGTTTGCTCAAAAAGTGTTCTAAGTCCTTCAAATATAAGAATTGGGTATGAATGTTGACTTTGAAAGAGGAATGGAAACATCATCAGTGAGGATAAACTCATAAAGGGGAAACAATACTAAAAGCTGATAGTTTTAGAATTTTGATCCCATCAACTTTATCAGACTTGGTTGAGGTGACCCAGTGAGATGATAGAATGTAGAGTCCACACTTTCCACTATAGAATTGTGATGGGATATCATTGTTCTTGCATCCTTCTTTGAAGACTTGAGAGAAGTGTGATGAGAACTGGAATCCGTCTAAATAAGATTAAGTGGAATATTTCAATCAAATTAAATAAAATCTTGTTAAATGAAAAGTCAAAAACTAGCATCATCATACACATTGCATGAATTAGTAAGGGATTCAGGAACAACATAAGGAGTTTAAAAATCTCTTGACCTCCAAAGGAATTTCAGGTTGCATAATATCTATAGTGAATCACACAATCACATGATACCTTTTTAGACTCATGGTCGATTGACCTAGACATGGTCACATGAATCACTTGGTAATCTATTGATCAAATGATCGAGTCAGTGGATCCTGTAAAACCCTTAAGACAATCTCAATCCCCATGGTCAAAGTTTATGAAATTACCAAATTATAGTTCATGTTTGTACTGGATGGATTCCCAAATAAAATAAGACTTCTGGGGGATTCCCCATGAATAAGGGTCTCGCAATTGGGTCTTGCAACCAGGACTCGCAGAACGGTCTTGCAGTAGGGGTGTGAGACAAAAACAAGGCAAGAGAAATATAGAGGAATGGTAGCCGGTGGATAAAGACACCCTATATCCCTCTATATATAATAAGTCTCATGGAATACCAAGAATTTCTTGGAAAACCAAACATCACCCAAGACACTGATTTGTGACAACACCAAAGACTCAAGTGGGCATTTACTTTCTTAAGATCCAAGCCATTGTCCCATCAGACCTCACTCTTGTGGGGGGGGGTTCATTTGTTGTTTCCCTCTAAATGAGAATTAGAAAAATTTATGAAGGAATAAATACCTAAATATGGTTATTATTTTCCTACAAAAAAATAAGGAAGTAGAAGGTGGTCAATAATCATGGATCGTGTGAGCCTCTAAGAGACTACGATTGTGTGACCATCATATGGTCATGCAAAGGAACTAGGTGTAGCAGATAGTCTATAATAGGTACCATGAGGCCCCTCTGTAAAGTCCTTATAATCTTTAAAATCCACCTAAAAATGGATGCATGGTGGAAACCGGGTAATCTCTCCTAGTCCATATAGAATGTCAACAGAAAGAACATGAAAATCCAACCAAAAAATCCTTAGAAAAATGGAATGAAAGATGTCGAATGGTGGAGGACCCTATTGGTTTTAAATATCATGAGAAATATTTCTGATGGGAAGGATAATTATTCTTGAAAACATCCAATAGAATCTATGATAACCAAAAACCTTTGTATAATAAAACATATGAAATAAAAAACGAGGATGTGAGAGGTACTCACAGTCATAAAAGACATAAGACATTATATTTTCGGCCCGCAAGACACCATGAGACCCCAGTGGAATTCCTTCTTCATCTCACAAAATCTTTTTCACTTGTCAGGCTCATCACATGAAAGACCTCGAGTAAGTCTAGAAAACCATGCACTTCCCCTTCAGTTCCCTGAGGTAAAATAGATGTATATTTCCATGAAATTATCATGCACCCCTAGAAAAGCCCCAATTATATTGTGAAATGTACCAGGAAAGGTATCAAGCATCTAGTGGAAACCTTTCAATGGGAACTTTGATCTCATTAAGGCCCTTAGACATATCGATATGAAAAAAATATAATTCCTTTGACAATACCGCATGATCCAACAAGTCCCCCTTAATTGGAGATACTCAAATAAAGGAGACTATGATGGAAGGGGCTTGCGATCACTGAAAACCAGGCAATTCCCTCATGAAGACGCATGGTACCATAGAACTTTGTCGACTACTATCTAGATTTGAGATATATATGTCACTCAAAAAGAAGAACAATTAAGGTGGTGAGGCCTATAAATCCCCACCCTATCCTTGAAGAAAAGGTTTGTATTTTTCTCCTCCAGGCGCATCGGCATACCCAAGCACCATAGCATATTTCTTGAAGTAATTGATCTCACAACTGAAAAGTCTTCCATCAGGTAATATACTAGTGAATAGTAAAAGTTATCATGTTCTATGCCTAAAGTGACTATCATGATCATTCATAGATCACATTAATTACCTCTATAAGGGCATATAAATAACATCTTGCATGTCTAATGGATCACGCTATACTCAAAATAAACTATTACTGAATAAATATAAGACACTCACAATATAAAGGCTAAGACCAAGAATACATGTGGAAGACCTATGAAAATGACATGTGTGCTAACCCTCATGTGATTCACATAGTCCAATAAATACATGTGACCACACCAATAAATGTATCTCAGATCTCACGACACTCTTTCAATATACCATTTGGATCATGTGAAGTCCTCCAGACATGTCAAAGAAGTCATATGGTTCCCTCCAAGAATGCCACATGAGTCTTAAAAAACCCTAAAGGTTCATCATTTCAGTCTCACTATTCCTTTCAAAAATTCTTTATGAATCATATAATAGCACCCTCTCATGTCATCTAAATCACACAGAAGCACTCGGGCATGTCAACTAGCTCTCATGACACCCTCCGGGCATGTTAGCCAAGACTCATGCCATCCTCCAAACATGTCAACTAGAACATGCAATGCCCTATGAGACATGTCACATTGAATATCATGACACCCTCCATGTGTTTTATTCATCTTTTATAATGAAACCAGGGAAAGCTAGCTAGATCATGCAACACACTCTTGATAAGTCAACCAGATCATGTGATGGGTTTCTAGACAATCTAGTTAGATATTGCAATGTCCTATAGAAAATCCAACTTTGATCATGTGACAAGCCTTGAAATGATATCTAGGATTTGGAAAGTCCTATAGACAAGTCAAATAGATCACATGATTTCTTTTATCATGTTAGGCCGACATTCTTTGACATATCAGGAAGATAACCAAGGCATGATGAGTGGACAATCAACGCATGATAGGAAGGAAAGAAGATCAAATCAAAGGGCCTCCCAGGAATTGATAACACTTTCCATCCTCAGTGTGTAATCCCCGATCAATAAGGAAACCTTAGTGTGAAATCCCCAGACAATAGAACTATGAAAACTCTAATTGTTGTCATATTCAGGATATGTAGGCCACCTCTTCATGTTTTTATCTCCATATTGATCATTCAGGGTGATCCCAGTATATAAGTCCCATCTATATAAGCAATGAAATTGATCACTTACCATCCCTTTTTTATCACAATGAGCATGGATCAGGTGGGATTAGAAATTTTCATTGATCATGTTATTTGCACCATAAATCCTCAGGTTACAGGGTCAAATTTAGTGTTCAAGCCTCGAATAAATTGAACTATGAGAACTATAATTCCTATAACAACTAGGATATGTAGAATGAATTCCTAATACCCAATTTCAAATAAACATCCACTTAGATGTAATACTTATATCAATAACCTTTAAACCATCAATACCCAATCATTAACATGGGATAATCACTCTACCTCGTCCATTAGAGAACTAAAGAATAAACTGAACTATGATGACTCTGATTCCTACAATAACTAGGATATATTAGAATCCTTCCAAAGGATAACGATATATAATAAATATTCTTAGGGTAGTTCCATCACAAAAGTATCACATTATGAGCAATGAAAATTATCATTTTCTAACCCCCATTTTCTCACACTAATCATAGATCAAGTAGTCTTAGAGAACTCCAATAATCATTTCATATGCACCATAAGTCTCTAAAATGACAAAGGAAACCTTAGAGCGTGATACCCGGAAAAAATGAACTAATAAAACTCTAATCCTATACGTAATTAGGATATGTAGGACATCCCTCTAGAACTTGAGCTTGATCACTTGGTGTCCCACATCACCCTTATAAGCTCACTCTGCATGAAGTTAAACTACATAGGTTCAATGAACTATGTGGGTTTTTATTCCTTCAATTACCAAAATACATAGGATGCCTTGTAATGTTTCAATCCCATCCATAGAATATTAATTTCCTCATTTCATGGAATCAAATTTTAAAACACTTGGTTATATAGCTTCATCACATAAGCAACTGACCATTATTATAAAATAATGGAGAACCTCAGATACATATAGATGGATTCACTTAAGAGGCCTCTATATTTTTCACATAAAAGAGAATTAACCCATAATAATTTTGTTAGGGTAACCATTCTTGTATTGGTATTAGGAAGATATTCTCAAACATATCTTAAATCTATAAGAGAGCCTCGGAGTATGCAATAATTCCCCTCAAAAGGGTCATATGGGCCCAACCACCCATCCTCTTGACCAATGCAATTCCCCAAGAGCCATTGGGCTTGAAAACCTAGGTGACTTCCTGACTTTGGAAAGTAGGTATGTACCTAGTTATGGATGAGGGAACCATTGGGGGTTTATAAGGAAGATTTTACAAATGGTAAACCACCCCACAATCAAACCGATGGGAAGACCCCATTCCATGTTGCCTTTTTTCCCAAAAAACAATTACATTGACACAAATACTTATTTTCATCTATAAATATATGGTCATTTTGAGATATTATGGTTAGCTTCATAACATTAGATATCTATAAGACCATTAGAGGAGTATATTATTGGTGAATGAAAATGGATCGAGATCGAGGTTCATTGCACCATTAAAGATTTAGGATCTAACCAATGGCGGTAATATATGACTATTATTCATCATAGATCAATCCAAACTCAAGGTATATATTTTTTGTGTGTGTTTATTTATACTATTTTATCTTAACTTTGATGAACATGAATTAATAACCTAACAAACTAATTTTTGGATAGATCATTTAATTCAGGTGATTGATTTATCCTCCTATGGTATAGGAATTGATATTGTTTTAGTTTGAATCTTTCTCTTCCTTTGTCACCCTATGAAAAAAAATCAAGGAAAACATGAACATTGGTTATGGTTTGTTACTAATGGTTTTTTTTAAATTTTACCTCCCCTTTATATGTATATTTATCATTGGTATCCTATTTTGTCCTATTATTCTACGAATACACAGTGAATGATCATTACACAATCGGTATTTGGGGAAATGAATTGCAACTTTCAGTTTGGGATGGAGATTCAAAATAATGGGTTTTGTAAACAACGATGAGAGTAGATCCATGGATAGATTGGGGGTTCATGTTGATGGTTTTGGAATGAAAAATCAGAGAGGTGAAATGGTGGTCATTTCCCATCCAGCAAATATAGCTGGAATCCTTTAAAAAATTGCAAGAGGGTTTTCTCAACCCTATATCTATGATGTGCGGTGTGATTTCTGGTGAAATTTGTGGATGTAGAGGCTTAAGCAAAGATTCATGAATAGTCTAGAATTTCTATAAAATTTCTGCCTACACATTGTATAATACCATGAACACACACCATGCAGCCCCCCTCTCTATGGTGTCAGAGTTTCCACAGAAAGATAAGTATCACACGTCATGTCACAAGTTTCACACACTATGTGACCCTTAGCTAACCATCTCGACATGTACATAGAGTATATTCCTAAGAATCCATGTATTGTTACATGTCGTTTGAGCCAAGTCAAACACCATGTATCACATGGTGGATGTATTGGTGTGTAGATGGAGTACATGCCCCGGTGTCCATGTTTCCCTACACACCATGTGATGATATATCCATGAGAATGGGAAAACAACAAGTTGAGTTCACAGAAAACATTTACACATTGTGTACCCTTGGGACACATCGTGTATTGCGAAAATGTGTATATTGTGTGAGTAAAATACACAGGAAGTTCCATACTTTTTGATACATTCCATGTGGCCTTAGATACATGTCATGTATTCCTTAAAGGATAGGTTAGAGTCCTATTCCTTCATAATTTAGCATCATTGTGAGATTATATGAGCTTCATTGAGATAGTTTTGGTTAAGTGTGTTCCCTTAGTCTATTCCTATGATGGTTTAGTGAATAATCTTGTCCTCTTCATAGGATAGTGACCCCTCTGTAGATTCCTATTGATTAGTGTAGTGTGGGTGAGTTCTCTTATTATAGAGTGAGTGATCTCAGTATACTTCTATGGGGGTTGGTACGGTATATGATCTCAATCACCAGAACACAGACCCCTCGACATCTTGAAGCATGTATCCCTCTAAGATTACAATATAAATCCTCATTTCCCTTATGTTCTCCTAGGTAGGGTTTGTGGAATTTAGATGACCAACACTTACATGGGTTTCAAACCCCTATCTGGGAGGATAATTCCAATTGAGTTTGGTGTTCCCCCAGTGAGCCCTAAGCGTTGACCCCATATTTTCATATCAGGATCTAATCTATATTTTTGGTGCGAAAAAGAATTTTCGTGTAACTCTTCTTTTTCGCGCAGAAATTCACTTTTTCGCGCAGCACCTTCTTTTTCATGAAACACTTATTCTTTTCGCGCGCCACTCTATACCTCAATTTTTCCGAGCGGCAGAGCTCGAGATTTGTCTAAGTGTCAAGCCGCCCAGAATGAGAGGGGTGCACCTCATATTTATAGATGTTTTTGATCCTACGCGTAAAACCCCTTCCTGGTCATAAAAATGTCTCTTAGTTCATTGAATTACATGCACCTTCCTTTTATTCTTGCGCACCACCTTGGTTTTTCACGCATCTCATGACTTTGCCATTTTTCATCATTCTGAACATGAATCCTCTCTTGCGCGTAAAACCTCAAACCCACATTTTGCGCAAAACCAATTTTTCGCGCACACATTTTATTTTCTGCGCACATGGAACGAACATATCTATTTTTCGTGAACCTCTTTCCTTTGTTGATTTTCAGTGTTTCTGATTTGAGACACCTCTTGCGCGAAAAACCTTGCTCCGCTATTTCGTGCACCGTGCTGTTTTTTGCGCACGCTGCTGTTTTTCTTGCAAACCCACTGTTTTTTACACAACCCTTGATTTTTCACGCACGCCTCCCGATATTTTGCACACCATTTCCTCTTTGCACGCACTTCCTTTTTCCAACAACCTATGTCTTCATTTTCCAATTTTGAGGCCCAAAAATTTGGCAAACACTGGGAAACAACGCCACCTTCAATATATGCTTCGACCGTAACCTTCTGGATTCTTTTCGGTGATTTTCCTTCTTCAACAACTCTTCTTATTCAACTATCATTCTATAATTCCTGAAAAACATATGATTCAATTCTTCAAGTAGGCTCTTGCATGGTTCTCATGCAATCATGGAGAATTGCATGGTCTTCATAAAATCCTCATTCTTATTCAATCATCCTAAGATGGATTATACATCACCATTCTCCACTGTTGTAAACAATGTGTCACCTTTGACACAAGTTCTTTCAATTTATGATCAGTAATACAATCATCTGAATTTCCATTCCTCCATTTCATTGGAGTAATTCTTGATCTCCTTCATTTTGATCTTCATTGAAAACTATTGACAACAAATACAACCTTATACACAAAGTGGTCCCAACAATCTCCCCCTTTGTATTTTGTTGTAAATACCTTACATATCTTCTAAAATGAATTCGTCAATGTCAAAATGATAATCTTCTTCAATCAACCTTTCTTTTCAAATTTTAATTTCACTTTATCTCCCCCTTATTGAAAAGAAATAAAAATCTCATGGTAGGGATGGTATCAATCTATACTTAAGCAATGTTTCATTAATCATTTCACTCTAAGTCAACTTGAGAAATACTCGATGTAGAAAACAAGAGGATTTGATTTAGAAAACAAGGCTATCCATTATTCACAGATCATGATACCACATGATATGAGAACTCATGTATTTGTCTTCAAGGGTTTACTGCTTTCATTTTAGGCTAAAGAAATCAAATGTGATAGGGAATAATCAACCTGAAACTCCTGCACTAACATCAGCAAACAGATCAAAAACATTCAAGTGCAATTGGCAGGATAAGTGGCCTTGGGGTACTTCCATTATTATTATTTCACTGATCAATTCAGTTACTCCCCCTTTGTAGAATGATATTTTTTCTGAGTAACTAAGGTTGAGAGATTGAAAAATGGCACACCTTCTCCAACGACATGTTCTTCAAGAAATTAACAGAGTAATTGCATTTAATACTAGCCAGAGTTGATACTGATTGAAACAATGATTTTGGAAGCTTATTAATTTTTTTCTCCCCCTCAAGGGAAACACTCCTCATCATCTTCATCAATAGTGATCCTTCATCATCTTAATCTCTAAATATAAATTGAAGAATCTTCCAAGGATGGAAACTTCTTTAGCTTAGCTACCAAGAGTTGACAGCATTCACTACTTCTCAGGTTCTCCCCGTGAGAGCATGCTTCACCTTCAATTTCTTTCATTATTATCACAAATAAAATACACAAATTATTAAGGGAATAAGGTGGTTCCTCATTACTTCATCAACATGAGATGCATGGTTGAGGTTCTTTTCTCAACCAAGTTACTAAATTCACTCCAATCTTCATGCCTTCACATTTGAACATATGTTTTGATATGTGTTGATGTGGCATGGTTCCCTTCACATTCTCTTCTATGTGGTATGGAGAATTATTATTCTTAATAACCATTCTGAATGACGCATTCTGACTCCTTTTGAGGACTGCTTCTTGCTCTAGTATTAAGTTTAGACAACCTTTTGCAATGTGACCAGATTTCTTGCATCTCTCACACAAAACTTCTTTGACACGTGTGTTTCTCTTGGTTTAAAATCTATCCTGCACTCTGTCTTCATCACGTGAAAGTTTTTCTTTTCCTTTATCACTAGACTTGGCCTTTTCATCTTCAAGTTTCCTTATTCTTTTCAAATCTTCTGTCCAGATGATCAATATGTCATTTGGAACTATTGCACTGGTTTGGATCTTCCACATGGGTTCATCTGAGTTTCATCCCACTTAGTTTTTCTTTTGGATGGATGATACTTCAATTTCATAGATCTAAAATCCTAGGTCTTCTCAGCTTCCCTACTTGATATATTCTTGGGGAAATGTGTGTTCACAATATTCTTCTGATTTCTTCCCAAGGTACTTCCTTCATACTTAGATGGAATCAGATGTATTCTTTTCTTATCAAAATTGAAAGTATGTTGAGATGGGCATGTACCTACCTTGTGACCACTTCTGTTTCATACATCACAGATGTTATCAAGAATTCCAAATCTCTTTGCAGTAAACAGATTCTTCTGGACCTTCAGATGTTGATTCTTCTTCTCTGGATCTCTTCCCTTTGATACAGGCCTTCTTTGTACCCTTTCATTAAAGAGATTGTACCAACAATCCAGTTCACAATGCCCAAATCTGTTGTAGCACCAACATTGACCCACAAATATTTTCTTCTTTATATCTTCTGTATGAGGTTTTTGGGACATCTTCTTAATCTTTTGTGCTCAATTTGAGGAATCAACTTCCCCCTTTCTCTTCCCATCCATCCTAGCCATGGTGGTAGGTTTCGTTTTCTCACCTTTACTCATCCATACTTGTTTAGAATTTTTCTTCCAGCCTGCACGGATTGTGGGAACGCATTTAGAAACCTGAGTACAAGATGGTTTGGATGGTACCATCACTTCCTTAGTTTCTTGTGATAAATCAATGAGTGAAGTCATGATCTTCTTATCACATGTTAGAGTTTTTTTGACAATATAATCCTCTAGTGAGCATTGAGTACCAGCGACAACTGATTCTAGATGTGGATAATCAAGAGTTGTCATAATCTTCTTGTCACATGTTGGAGGTATTTCATCTTTAAATTCCTCCAACAAACAATGAGTACAAGAATCACTCATTTCATTCTTTTGTGAAGTCTCAATATGTGTATTCTCAATCTTGGTCAACTGGGCTTCCAATTTTTGACTCTCAATATTGAGGATGATCTTCTGATCTTCAATCATGATCATATTCTATTCAGAAGTCTTCTTTAATCTTTCAAACTCATCTTCATGAATCATAACTTTGTTTTGTGACAATGAGTCAATTTCCCTGAATTTCATGGAATTTTCTTCCAAACACAAACTCTTGAATTATTTTCTCTTTTTCAGCTCAGCTTCAAGTGCATGGATCTTTTCATATAGAGTCTTATTGACTTCCTCTTTTTCTTCAAATACTTTAACCTATTTGGTGAGCTTCATACTTTCCAAAAAAATTTTGTCCGACCCCTTTTTTATATTGTCATATTCCCTTTATAATCGAGTGATCTCAACCTGCATAGATTGGAATAGGATACAAATAATAGAAACCCTTTCTTTAGGAATATCATGTAGATATGTTTGAGTTTTTTCTGAAAGATTTAATTATGGGTGTCGTCCTTTCCTCTGGAAGAATTCTGAGCCACCTGCTCGATACTTTCCAATCCTGATGTTTCTTCATTATTGGAATGGCATGGAGAACAAGATACAATATCTTCTTTGGTCATGAGAGACTTCTTCATCAGCTTCTTCTCTTTCTTTTTCCTATTTGTCAAAGTCTTGGTGGATATAGATTTCTGCTCTGAATCTTCATCAAAACTACTCTTTATGGTAGACTCTAGGAAAGTTACTCAAATCCTCTTCTTAGTAGAATTACTGGAGAATATCCAAAATACGTTAACCTCCCTCTGATACCACTTGTAGGACCCCAGGACACCCTGAGAGGGGAGGGGTGAATCAGGGTGTCAACTTTTTCTCTTAATGTGATGGATCTTGTCCCCACGTTGGTAGGAACTTATAAAACCTTTATGATGGATATGGTCAGCAAACAAACATTCACATGCAATGAGTCTACCCAACACTTTTAATTGGTTCACCACAAAGGGATACGTCCAAGGATCATACGCCAACATGTTTCTGGTCATACCTAATTCCACTATTCTACACTGGTTGTGGATTATAATGGTTCAGGCACAGTCACACTGTCCTAGGCTCACTGCCTTTACAAAGGTTCAGGGATAGCTCACTGCGTCCCTCGGGTCACTCTCGTTGACTCCCCCCGGCTCAATTCCTTTGGTGAAGTCCCACTCAGTTTATACACATGAAGGTCTCTTCAATATATTTGCATTGAAGTTTTGCCTCTGCTTAGCATGAGACTCTTCTTGCTTTAGAGTCCAGAGTTGATGCTATTTTGTAATCAACCTTCTACTTTAGTGCAATACTTGAATGAACTAAATCTCCTTCTTCTCTTCCTTCAATTCTCAATACTAACACCTGATTGTATCATTATAATTCCCTCTCTCTATGCAGATCTGAGTTTAGTTTCACAATCATTCTTCTTCTCTTCACAAAGCACAATGAGGGTGCTAAACACTAGTCATGTGTGTGTGGTACTACTTCTCTTCGTAAAACCAAATGGTTCACTATTCTTTCGTCTTCACAAAGAATATTTGAGAGTGCTAAGCACCTGTCAAAGGCTTGAGGGACCCCCAAATTTTTCGCACACCCTTCCCGGTGACTTGCGCATAAAATTAAAGCCTTGCGTGTAAAAATATATTCTTGGCACGAAAAAGGATTTTCGTGCAACTCTTCTTTTTCGCACAGAACTTCTCTTTTTCGCGCAACACCTTCTTTTTCGCACAACACATCTTCTTTTCGCGCGCCACTCTATACCTCAATTTTTCTACGCGCCAGAGATCAGGATTTTTCTAAGTGTCGAGCCACCCAGAATGAGAGGGGTGCAGCTCATATTTATAGATTTTTTTTATCCTGCGCGTATAACCCCTTCCTGCGTGTAAAAATGTCTCTCAGTTAATTACATTATTCACACCTTCTTTTTATTCTCATGCACCGCCTTGGTTTTTCGCACATCCCATTACATCTCCATTTTTCATAATTCTGAACATGAATCCTCTCTTGTGTGTAAATCCTCAAACCCACATTTTTCGTACAACCAATTTTTAGCGCACACATTGATTTTCCGCGCACATGGCATGAACATCTCATATTTTTCACGCACCTCTTTCCTTTGCTGATTTTCAGTGTTTCTGATTCAAGAAACCTCTTGCGTAAAAAAAACATTCTCCGCTATTTCGCGCACGACGCTGTTTTTCACGCAAACCCACTATTTTTCGCGCAGCCATTGATTTTTCGCGCACGCCTCCCAATATTTTGCACACCATTTCCTCTTTGCACGCACTTCCTTTTTCCAACACCCTATGCCTTCATTTTCCGATTTTGAGGCCCAAAAATTTGGCAAACACTGGAAAACAGTGCCACCTTCAATATATGCTTCGGCCGTAACCTTCTGGATTCTTTTCAGTGATTTTCCTTCTTTAACAACTCTTCTTATTCAACCGTCATTCTCTACTTCATGAAAAACATATGATTCAATTATTCAAGTAGGCTCTTTCATGGTTCTCATGCAATCATGGAGAATTTCATGGTCTTCATCAAATCCTCATTCTTCTTCAATCAGCTTAAGATGGATTATACTTCACCATTCTCCACTTTTGTAAACAATGTGTCACCTTTGACACAAGTTCTTTAAATTTATGATCATTAATACAATCATATGAATTTCCATTCCTCCATTTCATTGGAGCACTTCTTAATCTCCTTCATTTTGATCTTTATAGACAACTATTGACAACAAATACAACCTTATACAAAAAGTGGTCCCAACAATCTCCCCCTTTGTATTTTGTTGACAATAACTTACATATCTTCTGAAATGAATTCGTCAATGTCAAAATGAGAATCTTTTTCAATCAACCTTTCTTTTCAAACTTTCATTTCACTTTCTCTCCCCCTTATTGAAAAGAAATACAAAGCTCATGGTAGGGAGGGTATCAATATATACTTAAGAAATGTTTCATTAATCATTTCACTCTAAGTCTACTTGAGCAATGATCGATGTAGAAAACAAGAGGATTTGATTTAGACAACAAGGCTGTCAATTATTCACATATCATGATACCACATGAGATGAGAACTCATGTATTTGTCTTCAAGGGTTTACTAATTTCATTTCAATCTAAAGAAATTAAATGTGATAGGGAATAATCAACCTGAAACTCCTACACTCACATCAGCAAACAGACCAAAAACATTCATGTGCAATTGGCAGGATAAGTCTCCTTGGGGCACTTCCATTCTTATTATGTCACTGATCAATTCAGTTACTCCCCCTTTGTAGAATGATCTTTGTTCTGAGTAAATAAGGATTAGATATTGAGAAATGACATACCTTCTCCAATGAAATGTTATTCAAGAAATTAACAGAGTAATTGCATTTAATACTATCTGGAGTTGATACTGATTAAAAAAATGATTTTGGAAGCTTCTTCATTTTTCCCCCTCAAGGGAAACACTCCTCATCATCTTCATCAAGAGTGATCCTTCATCATCTTAATATTTGAATATCAATTTAAGAATCTTCCAAGGATGGAAACTTCTTTATCTTAGCTATCAAGAGTTAACAACATTCACTACTTCTCAGGTTCTCCCCCTGAGAGCATGCTTCGCCTTCAATTTCCTACATTATTAGCAAAAATACAATACAAAAATGATTAAGGGAATAAGGTGGTTCCTCCTTACTTCATCAACATGAGTTGCATGGTTGAGGTTCTTTTCTCAACAAAGTTCCTCTATTCACTCCAGTCTTCATGCCTGCACATTTGAACATATGTTCTGATATGTGTTGATGTGGCATGGTTCCCTTCACATTTTCTTCTACGTGGTATGGAGAATTATTTTTCTTAATAACCATTCTGAATGACGCATTCTCAGTCCTTTTGAGGACTTCATCTTGCTCTAGTATTTAGTTTAGACAACCTTTTTCAATGTGACCAGATTTCATGCATCTCTCAAACAGATCTTCTTTGACACATGTGTTTCTCTTGGTTTTAAATCTCTCCTACACTTTGTCTTCATCACATGAAAGTTTTTCTTTTCCTTTATCACCATCCTTGTCCTTTTCATCTTCATGTTTCTGCATTATTTTCAAATCTTCTGGCCAGATGAACAATATGTCATTTGGAACTATTGCAGCTGGTTTGGATCTTCCACATGGGTTCATCTGAGTTTCATCCCACTTAGTTTTTATTTTGGATTAATGACACTTCAATTTCATGGATCTAAAATCACGGGTCTTCTCAGCTTCCCTACTTGAGATCTTCTTGGGGAAATGTGTGTTCACAATATTCTTCTGATTTATTCCCAAGGTACTTGCTTCATACTTAGATGGAATAAGAGGTCTTCTTTCCTTATCAAAAGTGAAATCATGTTGATATGGTCATGTACCTACCTTGTGACCACTTCCGTTGCATACATCACAGATGTTATCTAGAATTCCAAATCTGTTTTCTATAAACAGATTCTTCTGGACCTGCAGATGTTGATTCTTTTCCATGGATTTCTTCCCTTTGATACAGGCTTTCTTTGTGCTTTTTCATCAAAGGGATTGTACCAACAATCCAGTGCACAATGCCCAAATCTGTTGCAGCACCAACATTGACCCACAAATCTTTTCTTCTTTATATCTTCTGTATGAGGTTGTTGGGCCATCTTCTTAATCTTTTGTGCTCCATTTGAGGAACCAACTTCCTCCTTTCTCTTCCCATACACCCTAGCCATGGTGGTAGGTTTCTTCTTCCCCCCTTTCCTCATCCATACTTGTTTAGAATTTTTCTTCCAGCCTGCACTGATTGTGGGTACACATTTAGAAACCTGAGTACAAGATGGTTTGGATGGTACCTTCACTTACTTAGTTTCTTGTGATAGATCAATGAGTGAAGTCATGATCTTCTTATCATATGTTGGAGGTCTTTTGACAATAGAATCCTCCAGTGATCATTAAGTACCAGAAGCAACTGATTCTAGATGTGGATAATCAAGAGTTTTCATAATCTTCTTGTCACATATTGGAGGTATTTCAGCTTTAGATTCCTCCAACAAACATTGAGTACAAGCATCACTCATTTTATTCTTTTGTGAAGTCTCAATATGTGTATTCTAAATCTTGGTCAACTGGGATTCCAATTTTTGACTCTCAATATTGAGGATGATCTTCTGATCTTCAATCATGATCATCTTCTCTTCTCAAGTCTTCTTAAATCATTCAACCTCATCTTCATGCATCATAACTCTATTTTGTAACAAAGATTCAAGTTACTTTAATTTCATGGAAGTTTCTTCCAAACATAAAATCTTGATTTATTTTCTCTTTTTCATATAAGCATCAATTGAATGGATCTTTTCTTCTAGAGTCTTATTGACTTCCTCTTTTTCTTCAATGACTTTAACCTGTTTGGTGAGCTTCATACTTTCCATAACTTTTCTTTCCAACCCCTTTTCCATATTGCAAGATTCCATGTCTAATCGATTGATCTCAACCTGCATAGATTGGAATAGGATAAAAATAATAGCAACCCTTTCTTCAAGAATATCATGTAGATATGTTTTGAGTTTTTTTTTTGAAAGCTTGAATTAGGGGTATCATCCTTTCCTCTAGAAGAATTCTGAGCCACCTTCTCGATACTTTCCAAGCCCAATGTTTCTTCATTATTGGAATGGCATGGAGAACAAGACACAATATCTTCTTTGGTCATGAGGTACTTCTTCATCAGCCTTTTCTCTTTCTTTTTCCTATTTGTCAAAGTCTTGGTGGATATAGATTTATGCTCTGAATCTTCATCAAAACTACTTTTCATGGTTGAATTTAGGAAAGTAACTCAAATCCTCTTATCAATAGAATTAATAGAGAATATCCAACATATGTTAACCTCCCTCTGATACAACTTGTAGGACCCCGGGACACCCTGAGAGGGGAGGGGTGAATCAGGGTGTCAACTTTTTCTCTTAATGTAATGGATCTTGTCCCCACGTTGGTAGGAAATTGTAAAACCTATATGATGGATATAGTCAGCAAACAAACATTCACATGCAATGAGTCAACACAACACTTTTACTTGGTTCACCACAAAGGGCAACATCCATGGATCAAACGCCGACAAGTTTCCAATCGTACCCAATTCCACTATTCTTCACTAGGCATGGATTAAAATGGTTCGGGAACAGTCACACTGTCTCAGGCTCACTGCCTTTACAAAGGTTCAGGGATAGCTCACTGCATCCCTTGGGTCACTCCCGTTGACTCCCCCTAGCTCACTACCTTTGGTGAAGTCCCACTCAGTTTATAGACTTGAAGGTGTCTTCAATATATTTTAATTGAAGTCTTTGCCTCTGCTTAGCATGAGACTCTACTTGAATCTGAGTCTAGAGTTGATGCTCTTTTGTAATCAACCTTCTACTTTAGTGAAATACCTGAATTCACTAAATCTCTTTCTTCTCTTCATTCAACTCTCAATACTGACACCTGAGTGTATCGTTATATTTCCCTCTCTCTGTGCAGATCTGAGTTTAGTTTCACAATCATTCTTCTTCTCTTCACAAAGCACAACGAGGCTGTTAAACACCAGTCATGTGTGTGCATACTACTTATCTTCGTAAAACCAAATGGTTCACTGTTCTTCCCTCTTCGCAAAGAATATTTGAGAGTTCTAAGCACCTGTCAAAGGCCTGTTGGACCCCCAAATTTTTCACACACCCTTCTCGGTGCCTTGTTCATAAAACTGTCTCTCAGTTCTTTGAATTACGCGCACCTTCCTTTTATTCTCACGCACCGCCTTGATTTTTTGTGCATCTCATGACTTTGCCATTTTTCATTATTCTGAACATGAATCCTCTCTTGCACGTAAAACCTCAAACCCACATTTTGCGCACGACCAATTTTTCATGCACACATTTGATTTTCCGCGCACATGGCATGAACATCTCATATTTTTCATGCACCTCTTGGCTTTGCTGATTTTCAGTGTTTCTGATTCGAGACACATGTTGCGCGAAAAACATTGCTCCGCTATATCGCGTACCATGCTGTTTTTCGCGCACGCCGCTATTTTTCGCGCAAACCCGCTGTTTTTCGGGCATCCCTTGATTTTTTACGCATGCCTCCTGATATTTTGCACACCATTTCCTCTTTGCGCGCACTTCCTTTTGCCAACAACCTATGTCTTAATTTTCCAATTTTAAGGCCCAAAAATTTGGCAAACACTGGGAAACAACACCACCTTCAATATATGCTTCGGCCGTAACCATATGTATTCTTTTTGGTGATTTTCCTTCTTCAAAAACTATTCTTCTTCAACCGTCATTCTCTACTTCATGAAAAACATGTGATTCAATTAATTAAGTAGGCTCTTGCATGGTTCTCATGCAATCATGGAGAATTGCATGGTCTTCATTAAATCCTCATTCTTCTTCAATCAGCCTATGATGGATTATACGTCACCATTCTCCACTGTTGTAAACAATGTGTCACCTTTGACACAAGTTCGTTCAATTTATGATCAGTAATACAATCATCTGAAATTCCATTCCTCCATTTCATTAGAGTACTTCTTGATCTCTTTCATTTTTGATCTTCATTGACAACTATTGATAACAAATACAAACTTATAAAAAATGTGTTCCCAACAATGTTTATATTATATGAACCCTCTCAGTTTTATTTATGATTCTTCTTGGATAGCCCTAATGATTATGACCTCTAGGATGAGATTCATCAGTGGCGGTATAGATCAGGGAGTAGTTTATCATGTGAGAGCATTATCATGAAACCTTGAGTCACTACAACATTAAAATCCTTTTTGTAGCAGTTTACTAAACCATAACTATTTTTTTATAAATGATATAGTGGTGGTTTTTAATACACCACCGCTAAACCTTTTTTTCAATCCCAACACTTCTCCCCCCAACCCCCCGTGAGACCCCCCCTTCTCCCCCTGACCCCCGCGAGACCCCCCCAGAAAACCCTGAATCCCTAGCCTCTCACCGCCTCTTTGACATTCTAGTCGGTTGGAGGTGCAGTTTAATATTCTTTATTACATTTTTTATATCATACATATGGTGTGAATTTTTTTAGTTATCACATAAAATATATATGGACATGACTGGTATTCTCCTATATATCAATGTGTTGGAATGAATAAAACCTAGTTTCAATTATCATAATTCCTAAATCTAATTATATACCATTGTGTGTATTAGTATTTGGGGAAAAATTGTTACATTCATGATTGTTTTATAATGATAAATTTTTTATGAGTTCTTATATGTTCATTGATGGTTTTGGGGGTCTGAATATGGATTATTTCTATTTATTATTGAGTATATTATTCTTGGTTACATGAAACTACTTATCAATTTTGGTTCCCCTGATTTTCTGGTGGATTTTCAATGTTCTGGGGCCCCATTACTCTGCATACATGATTCAAGTATGTCAATGGTATTTTTAAAACATTTCTGTTAAAAAATAAATATCAATGTTTTCTAAAAATAGGTCCAATATATCCATCATTGAATTTTTAATTAGATTAATTAACTCCTTACCAAGAAATATCATACTATCATTTACATTTATATTCTATAAAATAAATATACCTTCTAATATCCACTTTACTACTATTCCAAGAAAAATAAATTTTATTAATATTTTGTTTTAGCTAACTCCTCATTAATTCCTAAAATTATACAAGAATTAAATTATAAATTATTATTAATACCAATTCATTGACATAAATACAAGAAAAACATATACCAATTTTTTTTTCATGTGATAAGGGGAATTCTTGAAACCTTGTTCCATTATATTAGTGAAATATATGTGTACTAGGGAGAAAGTACATTTTTTGAACTATTAATTATTTTTTATTAATTTAATTTTTTTTACCCATTTATAGTATAACTAAGTTGATTATTTATAGATAGTTCTTATTTAATACTAATTTAATATTTAATAGATAAAATTTCCATTGGATGTTAGTTTCAAGTGGTATGATCTTGCAGATGGTATCTATTATTAAAAAATGATTAAAATACCTCAAGATAATATTTGAAGCATGATTTAATGAGATATAAAATCATAAAATTTTTCATGTTTTGAAATGAAATGATTTTTAAGTAAAGGCATGATTTTTTGATAAAAATCGTTTGATATTGGTTTTGGAAATGAAAGGCATGTTTTGAAACTTTAACTTGGGTACTATTTATTTGATTGATTGAATTATTAATTGTAGTTAATGATATCAAAAATTATGACTAATTTATTTGGAGCACATGGGATTAAAGTTAGTTAGTATAAATAATATTCATGTTAGGTAAATTGATATCTTATATCAACTTGATAATGAAAATGAAACAAAACAACTTGAGGGAAGGTATTTTATTCTTTATGGTGTTATCATATTACCCCTAAGCTTGTGGATATAAAGAGTGTGTGTGCACCTAGAGGAATATTTCACTGAGTTTTTGTGAATCCTTATAACTGGTACTAACCCAAGATTTTATCACCATGGGTCTATTATTGAAAATGATGTAAAATGATTTATACATGCCAATTATTTATTGAAATTATTTAATCATGTTTGTTTTGATAGAAATGATTATTCGATATTATTTTTACATAGATGCTTATGTCTCTATAATTTTATGGAAATTAACTTTGAAACATGTTTTAACTTAGACATTGAAATGTTTTATCAATCATGTTTTTATTAAAATTAAAAAAAATCCATGCTAAATTTTATTTAAAATTGATAAATTTTGGTTTATTTTTTATAAATTAATTATGGAATGCTTGGTGATATACTACTGATCTTTTTTATCACACCCCACATTTTACTTTAGTAATTTATATATTTTATTATTCATGGTCCAAGAATATGGAAATATTCACTTAGATGTGGTGAATGTTTTTAATTATAGAGACCCGGGGAGTCAGTGGTGACTGGTGAAACATGCAATCCACTTGTTACATGGAGTTTCTGGGTTGTGATATTAATGGTTGAATTGATGAAACATACAATTTTTTATAATTCTATATATTTACTTGTGATTTTATCCAACATGGAGTGTTTTGAATACCAAATATTTTTCATTTTATATTCTCTATTTTTTCTTGATTACTTTTACCTACTTGGTTTTCCAATTATGACTTATTTTGAGATAGTGTGTTGTTTTTTGTTTTTATAAAACTTTCTATGTATATTTGTATAACCTCACCACATATGAAAATTACTAAGAATATATATTGAACTATTAAATTGGTTTCCCATGCAATATTGTATTTTTTTGTGAATACCCTTCATAATAATTTTGTAATTATGATAAAAAACCTTATTGAAACTAAATTATGCGTGGTGGTTGGGATGTGTAGTGGTTATGATGTGTGGTGGTGGTGATGTGGGGTGGTTGTGAAGTGTGTTTTTTTTTGAATGAATGGATGGTTTATTGCATGTTTTTTTGTTCAGTTTCTTGATAACTATAGAAAAATCTCATAATGTTAACACGGTTAATTAAATATAGTGGGATGGAATGATTAATGAACTCATATAATTAAAGTAAGAAGTGTGGTTAAATTGATCATCTTTAAACATGAAATTAATGTTCTTATTTAATGAATATGGTTGGAAATTATAAAATCTTTAAATTTGTTGGATTGAAAAGAAAGATGAAATGTGGCTTGTGGGCGTGTCTTGTTTATGTAGTATAGTGAATTTATAGGTGGAAATGATAGTGGAGACAATTGTGAAAACTTTTGGTGATGTGGTGAGATATGTTAGTGTTCTTTATATGAAACCCTATAACTCTATTTTTTCTATTCCCTTGACTCAAATCTCACCATACCATATTTATAAATCATCAGGTATCATTAGCCTCATCATTTCACATTCATATATAGATCCCCTTATCTCAAATCTCAAAATGTCATCTTCATGTTATATGTTATATGTTATATCAATTGGAATGGGTTTTTTTTTTCAGGGCATTGGTAATGGTCTTGAAAAATCGGCTACTTTTTATTGTAAATCTGGATTTAGCGGCGGTTTTAACCACTGAAAAATAAATATAATATATTTAGTGGTGGTTTTAACTGCCGCTACAATTACGGTGTTTTGATATCCTTGGTGGTTAAAACCACCACTACGGACAAAAATTTAGTGGCGGTTTTAACCGCTGATACACATATTTCATAATCCTTTATTATTTTTCAGTTATTAACTTGGTTTTAGTGGCGATTTTTCTCGAAGAAACTGATTTTTCTTTTAGCGGAGTTTATAACCGCTGCTAAAAAACACTTTATCTGGGGAAACAGCTGCTAAAACCATAAAACCTACCGATAAATGCACCAACTAGGATGGTTACCATAAATCGTCACTAAATCGAGGAAATATTTGCATATTGTTTGCCGACACACAGTTTAGCGGCAGTTTTTTGAAACCGTCGCCATTTCCAAAAAAATACCGCAAAATGGTCATTTTCCTATAGTGAGTGGATCTATTGCTGGAAGTGGTGATACATTTAAGACTTAGTGTATTTTATGAGAATATCTTGATTATCTTTTTTATCTTTATGTCGCATATATTGATTAGAATACTTGTGTTTGATGAACTAACTACTCTTGATGCTTTATGTTTGGTGATTTTCTACTTTTCTACTTGTTATTATTATAATCACCCATGTATGCGATCTACCCACACATTTAATGTATTATGTAGATGAAAAACCTTTTTACAGAGTCCTTGGATGACTATAAGTAGGTGGATCTTAGTTGGTCTAGAAAAACTGAGGTGTATATCAATGTTTCATTTGGAAATGGTCCCCTTCTTATAAGTAGGTCGGACATTATTTTCCTATTTTGGGTGGTCTTGTATCTAGACCCTTTATGATTTCCATTACTTTATTCTATAATTTTATGTGGGATAGATGTTATTAAAGCATTTATAGTATCGTTTTTTTATACATTATCATTATTTTAAGAGCTTGAAAATGTGTGTGTGTGTGTAGGTACTTTAGGCTAATACCTTCCATGTGTATGATATGTCTTCACAATTGTAGTAACCAACCCTTAACATATTAGAGGTGCTCTTAGGGTTGTGAAGACTCATCCTCCCATAGGTCAGGCAGCCCCCAATGGGTTGGGTCATTACATAATTTTTTACTAAATAAAAAAAATACTTTATTAACAATTTATACTTATACATATTTTGATTTATATATTTTTAGAAATTATTTTCTATTATTTCGATATTTATATTTACCTAATTTATTCATGTTAAATATTTTTTATTAGATATTTTACTATTATCAATAGTTAATAACTATTTCCCAATGGTCATTTACTAATCATAATGGTCATATGACACTTATAATTTCAATAAAGACAACTTATATTCATCATTCATCATCCATTGTAATTACTATCATGGTTCTGTATTCTTTATTTTCAAAATAAAAATTACATCACAAGTGTTTTGTTCCTTTTTTATAGTTTTTTCCATCTGTAATAATTTTTTGGGAACACTATGTACCAAAATATAAATATTTTGTTATATTATTTTCTTAAATTTATTGTCCAGTTATAATATTTTCAATTTTTTCAAATATATTCATACTTAATATGTAATGTTTTATATTGATGAAATAAAATTATATTTTTTTATTATTTCATGAATGATTTATACTATGTATTATATTGTATATAAAAACAGAAGAGGGAAATTTTTCATATATGAAAATCATGGGATATTACATTATCAGTCACATTTTATTCAGGGAATTGAGCTAACCCAACAAGTAAAAAATAATTATTTCTCCTTTTATAAAAAAGTTGAGGTACCCTAAAATTGATCAATAAGTAACACCGCGGAGGGGGTTGAATTAGTTTAAACTCTGTTATAACTCAATTTCTAAATCAACTTATTTAACCGATAAAATTTAGAATCCTCTAAAAATTTTAAACTCACCCACATCCTTATATATTATTTTTATAACATTTAAGACTAATGTGAGTGATCATGTCCTTATTATGTTTTATTAAATTATAAGCATAGATGAATCACTCATATAATAAAGTGATTACAAGATAGGAAGGTATCTTCATTAATATAAAAACTATTTCCCAATATTTTTTGTTTATCCTAGTAGTTTATATAGGATCCTTCGAATTTACACTAACTCAATAAAAATGAATGAAAAATATCTCAAACAAAATCTTGAAATACTCAAATTCAATGTATAGATCTTCTTCCACTCCAATATTATAATAATAGAAGTAAAAATATTTATAATACTTTGTACAAAAGTAACTATTTATTATAAACAAATCAAAATCCTTTAGATTATTCAGAATAAATATTCACTCCCTCATCCGTGCATAAATTCATTGATAGCTTCACATTTTTATATTTTATTTCTAAATATTCTTCTTAATCTCAATATTTTAAATTCCTCATTCATGTTCACATGGATATTTTCTATGTTTCAATTTTGTAAACACAATAAAATTAATCTTCCCAAATTTTTTATTAATATTAATTAAATATTCTTCAAAAAATAATGTAGCATAAATCCTTAAAATATGGAAACAAATTATATCGTTAAAATATCTGCAAAATATTATTTAAAGAACTCTTATAATCATTACTAATTTTACTCCATTTATATCTCATAAAATTAGTCGAGAAAACTATTCAAAATTACAATGAATTTTAAATAACTAAAATAATTCAATGTCATGTTTACTATTACATAGTTTAAACATTCACATATGTGAGCCTGAAAAAACACAATTCAATCATACATGAGCTTTGAACCCCTTTTATTAATTTTATATAATCTCATATCATTTTTATATGGAATTTAAAATTTTCCATTCAATCATATGTACCCACTGAACTCACTTATGAAAACAATTAAACTTTTGGATCTCACATATGAAACCTTTTAAAAACACATTTCAGTCTTACATGTCCTCTAAAAAATATAATTCAATCATGTTAACCAGTTCAACTTTAGAGTTTCAATTATATTGTAACAATTCAATCTTTATTATTAGTTGAACTATTTAGTCCGACTTATATAGCAATATTAAAATTGATCAAAATTCTTCAAAATTCATTAAAAACTATGAATATTCTAAAAAATCAAAGTATTTATCAAATGATATTAACAATAAATACAATACAAGTTCACTTAAATCCTTGGGTTCTTTAATTTCCCACTTTGTATTTATTATCAACTCCTATAACTGAAATCAATTCATATACTTTTCTTAAATAAGAAAACATCTTGACACCAAACTTATAGATAAACTAATATTTGTTAAATAATTTAATCCATTAGTTAAAAGTAAATTTTAAGCTTATAAAATTTATTTCCTCCTCCTTAATCAACTAATATAATACTCCCCTTTTTTTTATTAAAAATGACATTTTATTCTTTAAAAAAATATTGAAACTCCCAAAAACAATTCAAAAAGGTTATGTTACTTATCCTCATTTGAAAATAAAATCCAAAGAACTATGAATTAATACTAACATTCCTTAATAAGGAAATTCTAGAAATTTATTTTCTACCCAAGATCTTCAAATATGTCCTTTGGAAAAACTTTTTTAAATAAATATTCAATATGATTTAGTGTTGAAATAAACTAATGTTTCACTATCCCATTTGTAATATAATCCTTTATAAAATAGTACTTAATATACATATTCTTATACCTTTAATATTTCTCTAGGTTATTTGTGAAATTGATTATACTGATATTATCATTGATAAACCTCAATGATTTTTCAACTTTTACGTCTAGATATTTCAATTGATCATTCATACAAATCATCTTGTTATATTTTTTTATACCAATAAAATATTTTGTTGTATATATTATTAATATCATATAATTTTTTTTTCAACTAACTCTTTTATTTCCAAGGAAAAATAAACTATTTGATATTGAGTTTCTATCATTAATGTTTCTATCCCATCCATCATTAGTGTAACCAAATAGTTTATGCTCATAAATTAATTTATATAATAAACCATGCTTTATATTATGTTTGATATATTTAATAATATTTTTAGCATCCTTAATTTTGATTGTTTAGGATAACTTTAAAATCTTTCACGTAACGTCACTTAATAGAAAATTTCTGGTCCGAATTTTGTGAGATACAAGAGTCTTCCAACCAGTATTCTAAACTCATTTTGATTCATAATTTAAACAATAACATCATTTCTACACTTCACACCAACTATTATGTGGATTTAATATTTTAATTATTCTTTCATTTCAAAATTATTCAAAAATTCTTTGGCATATGTCTCTTGAGATAAAAAAATTTCATGCACAACTTGTAATCTGAGAAATAAAATTCATTTCACCCAGTATAAACATCTAAAAATGTTTCTTTATTTTTTTAGTATATTACTCAAAAATACTGTCCCTATTACCTATAAAAATAATTTCATCAACATAAACAATGATAATTAAAAAAATGAATTCACTCCATTCACATATAGGTTTCATTCAACCTTTTATATTAGGAAATTTACCACTTTCAAAAAAAATTACTACATTTAATAACAAGAAATTAGTGCTTCTTTCAATCTATATAAATCCTTCTTCAACATATAAAAAATTGGCAATCATCATCAATTATAAAACCCTTAGGTTTTTTCAATGATAACTTATTCCTCAAGATCACAATTTAAAAAATTCATACTTAACATCTATTTGATAAACTCTGTAATTTTTATATGCTATAATAACAAGAAACATTCTAATAGTATTATGCCTTTCAATAGGATAAAAAATATTTTTAGAATCAATGTATTCAACTTGAGAGTAAAATTTTCACACTAATATGAATTTATTTTTTGCAATCTCACATTTTTCATTGAGTTTATTTCTAAACAACAGCTTTATACCAATAATATTCTTTCTATTTGGATTTGAAACAAGATCCCAAGTACCATTATTTTCAATTTTATATAAACCACAATTCATATTTTCAAGTAACTCCTTGTTTTCAATAGAATCATTAATATAATGTGGCTAAATTTAGTAAATTAAAGCTGTTTGATTACTAAATATCATCTTTCTTATCGTTTTTATAGGAGATTCATAATTTTAATGACATTTATAGCTTTAACATGTTTCTATAATATCACAAACTTCTATTTTTCATTTTTAATTTCACCTTCCTCTTAATTTTTATGGTTTGAATAAATATTAAAAGTATTTTATTTATTTTAAACTTCCTCTCTGCTCACCTATATAGAGTTTTTCATGTCACTTTCAACACATTTATCACATAACTTTTTATGAATATCACTTTAAAGGGGTTTATTTTTAACAATATTCCTATTATATAGGTAAATAATCTTATCTAGCCTTGTATTCCAACACTTTTAATGTTTATCATTTGATAATTAACCCATGAAAATCCCTTCTTTATTCTTATTATAAAATGTTCCAAGATAAACAATATATTTTCATTAAAAAATGACTTCTAAAAACTTTATAGTATTTAACTATTAGTTTCTTAATATGAAACATATAATAATAAATCATGTTAGATCCAAGTCTCAATTGGAATTTTTTTATATATGTATAATAGTATAAATACCTTATCTTTAAAATAACTTTTAATGTTTTAATTCACCTACCATGGTTCTTTCTATATCCACTAACCTTATTTTATTTCTTTCTACAACTCCAATTTAATTGGTTGTGTATGGAGTGCTTTACTCAAGTTTGATTCCATAATTAAAGAGATATGACTCAAATGAATTACCTGTATATACCATTCCATTATTTTTTCTCAATTTTCTAATAAACAAGGCCATTTTCATTTCAACATATCTTCTAAAAATATTGAATTTTCCACAAACTCATATTTATGCCTAATGAACATAAAATTTGTTATCTTAGTGAAATTATCAATGAATGTAATGAAATAAAGATAATATTTGGTTGATTAATGTCTCATTATCCAACATAAATTGGAATATATTTATTCAAATGGCCTTGTAGGTTGTTTCTCTACTCTTTCATAACTTCCTTGCTTCATCTTTATTTACTGTCAAATCTTACAAATATAATATCTTTCATTTTTATGTTAGGAAAAATATATCACTGATTATAATATATGTTTCTCGTGAATATTTGGCTAAATTTTCAAAGCCTTCTATGAAATAGCTTATTTTTATCTTTTTTTACTAAAATAAGATGAATCATGTGGTGTGCTAATTTTATTTCCAGCATCACAAAATTAACAAACACTCAAAAAATTATGTTTATGTTCATTAGATTAAATAACTTCATTAGTATTTAATTTTTTATTCTCCATATGATTAGTTCCTAGTCAATTGATATTTAATGAGCTGTAATTTCTATAATTCGCTAAACCTTTATCGAGGAATTTTATATTATTTAGAAATTTTGGTATTATCAGTCATGTGAAATTAAATACTGCTATAAAAAATTCATGGTCTGTTATTATTTCTAGCCTCAAAGGTACATATTTTACAAAATTATTTTTCATAATTTATTCTTCTTTGAGAATTATTGACTTTGGTATCTTGTTGTAATTATTTTAAAATAATTTCCAAAAATTATTCAAAATAAAAACCAGGCCAGTAAAAGCATCAATATTGTTCATTAAAATATTCAAATATATTTCTAGTATTCAGATCTGATATATTTTTATTTATAGATTCATTATTCTTTAAATTATTTCTCATCTTTATTGAATTATTATCACTTAATTCATGCCTTCTTTACCTACAATAAAATGACATGTTTTACTAGAAAAAAAAGGATTTTTGTAACACCCCGACCCCTCTAGGATGGAGTCGGTGCATTACTTGTGATATTGGAATGGTTAGAAGGAATGAAAATCCCAAAGGAACGGTCAGTTTAGTAGTCTTGAAGAAACTAGATACATTTATTTAACATAAATTACATTGGTTAAGGTTATAGGATACAATCCCTAATGAAAAAAACAAAAACTGAATCCACTAGAACTCAATAAATGACCTCCTCTTCATAACCTGTTGAAGGTAAATAATGAAAGAGGTGAGCTCAAATTCTCAGTAAGTGTTAAAAATAGCGGAAGCATGAGTACAATAATAAGTGAATCATAATCAATCTGACATAATCAAAATGGCATAGTGAATAAATGAATAACTAATGCCACTAATAAACTTAGAATGAAACTAAATCCATAGATTTTGTCATAGTGAAAACCTCATGGATAATAATAATAACTAACAATGAATAAAGATAATGCTTATTAATTGGACGTCATGTATCTGGCACATGAACCATAATACCGTAAAACGGTTTATTTCTATGGGTAAAAACCCGTCAGATTTTTGGAAACAAACTCGAATGGTCTATTGCCAAACTGTTTTGTCTCATGAGACATACCGATGCATCGAGGGGATATAGTGGGCCCCACCCACCTCCACATACAATAATTCTTTATAAATATATTCAATACAAGTGCAATATGTATTTACATTATCCATATACAATAGAGGATACTGATTCATCAACATTTCCAAAGTCAAAACAACAATCAAATTAAATACCATATGTAAAATGGTATATGTCTAAGTCAATAATAATATACATGATATGAGAATATGGATATTTAAATGGAATATAATTTCAATTGAAAATCGATATCAAATGGGCAGTAGGTACACCACATAAGAAATAGTAGGTGCACAATTACTAAGCAAGTCACAACGAAGTGAAAATAGAGACAAAGCTCCTTACCGTGTTGTATTCAATTGAGTCGTATGAAAAAGAGTTAATATCCACAAAAAGTGTCATAGAATACAATTAATATAATGGTAACTATGATAACATTTGTCAAATGGAAGTACACCTATACCAAATATAAGAAATAAGAGGTGAACAATGGAGATCCCACAGAATTGAAAGTGAGATGAGAAAAACCCCTTACAAATATTTCGGCATGGTAACAAGTGTTCTTGCGAGGGTTTAATGAGAGATAAAAGTTTATCCCATGATTTATATATCATAAGGGTAGTACGGGGGAGATTATAAGACATACCCCATCATTAGAAATTAAAAACAAAAGCACACAAGATAGGGTGGATTCTTGAATAAAAGTGAGAGAGAAAATCCCTTACAAGGATTGTGTCATTAGAGTGACGACAAATCAATGAAATAGTTATGTGTGACAAATAAAAATCCACAAAATATAAGTGGATATATAGTATAAAACAACCATAGGTCATTCACACATATTTTGGAACAAAGTAACCAATGAAATAGATGTTTAACTTAATGAATGAAAATTGATTTAAGCAATCCCTTACCTTATACTTGAAGGTGTTCTTGACTTCTTATTAAAGACCTGAATAAACAAATTAGAATTATTAATTCATAATTACAGAACCTATTTTATATGTAAATTATTTATTATAATCCTTTTTTTTTCATTTTAGGCCTTTTTATTGGTTATAAGGTTCAATTTCATTGTTCGGGCTTGTTTGTTTACATTGTTTTAAATGATTGGTTCACTTATATTCAAGTTTGGATAAATATATAAGAGGAATGTGGTTGTCCAGAAATGAAGTTATATTATTTTAGTGAACATGCAGAAAATTAAATTGTTTTAAATTTAATTTGGTTACTTAGAGTGAGGTCAAATTATTATATATATAACCTTAGTGACAACCTTTTTGGCTAAAAGGTGGGTTTGATTACAATGAACATGTTTTGATTTATAACTTAATACCATTTGTACAAAATGATTACAGAACTAAACACAAGATATATTACATATATAATAATTTGGTTCAACCATAACATGAATGGTTTCCTGACCAAAATTAAATATTATAACATAAATCAATAAACTGTTTTCCTTGAATGTGCTAAATTAGCACATCTCAAACGGTGCCTTCATTTCTTTCAAATAAATGGTGGGGAAAGGAGAAGAGGTAATGAAATATGCCATTAGCATGAAAACATTCCAGTACATGTATGTTACTCTATTTTTCATACCATTATGGTGAAGGTAGGTGAGAAAATAAACAAAAATAAATGAACTTAAAAGAAAAGAAGGGATTTGAAAGAAGAATTTACCTCTTGAGACTTCCTCTTTTGAGAACCTCTTAAGGGGAGAGGTTTTGGTCTTTTTATGAGACTAAAGATTTCTGGACGTGGGGGTGGGGGATGGGAAGGAATTTGGACAGAATTTGGAGAAGGCACAAGGCTTGAGAGGAGTGAATGGAAGGTGGTGTGAGTGGGGGTTTTTATAGTGGAGGAGAGAGGAGATTTCTTAATATAAAACTCATTAATTTATTATTTCCTCTCAAGAAAACCAATAGTGATTATTATATGACTAAGAATAGTAATATATGTATGTGACTTTGAACCAATTGGGCATACATCATCATATCACCATCAATGACTCAATTAATCCATTATTTAGCATTTATTGTGAATTATCAGATTTTACTATTCATCAAAAATTCAAGTATTTCAGAAAAATCCCAAAAAATTACCCTAACCATTTTTTGATTTTTAGAATCCAAAAATGAAGTCCATTTTTCAAAAATAATTTCCTAAATATTATTAATTAAATATTTAATTAAATCATTATTTAATTGATATATATAAACACATAGAATATTCATCTTCAACTTTAGGGTGTCTAAATTCATTTATACACTCAAGGTTATAGATACCATTAATTAGAGTCATATTAATATTCTTAAGGGTGAGTTACTATTCCTAAGGGTAGGTTATTATTCATAAGGGTAGGTTACTATTCACCGAAAATTAAGTTAATTCTATCAGACTATAAATATCACCTTGAACACAACCGTGTATATCAGATTTTTAAAAATTCACAACACAGAGCTGGTAAATTTAAGTTTAGTGGATAAGTTATGGCTCTCTTATATAAGTAACCATGTTTTGTTCAATAGGGGCTCAGTGATTTCTGAAATATAAGCTACCTAATGAATATAGTGTATTTAAGAGAAACATACCATAAAATGTTTGGGGTGTTACATTATTCCCTCCTTCAAATAATTGTGTCCTTGCAATTCATTTCATATCCACAAAATAAAGCGCTCTAATATTCCTACCACATCTCCCATCGTAGTGGGTCCTCAGGTGTGTTCAGCGGAAAACCCAAATTGATGTTCAACTCCTCTAGTTCTCTGACCCAAACACACCTCGGACAGAAGGGGTTGAACTCTTGCATCGGACACTCGGGCTTCCAGAGGGAGGCTCGAATGGTGGAAAGTTTAGAAATGTCTGAATGGACCAACACACGAAGAATTCACAAAACTATGTATCGATTGAGGACATCTAAGTCATAGATATTGTTGTACAGGCTAAAACTGAGGAGTTGGTACATGTAGGCCACACAAAGGTTTCCCTCCAAAGTAGCCTCTTGAAAACATAACTTGGCCGTGTAGTTTTGTCCTAGGGTGAAACATATGAAAAGACCCTCGTGGTATTTTCTTCTTCTTCTATACTCTTCCAATTGTGTCGTGGCTATGTAAGAATTCCCTTGATAGGTGGGGATAATTTCTGGACTTTTTTTCACTTCATATAGTTATTTTAACATTTTTCGCAAGTTTTCGAGTGGTAGGTACTCTTCTTCCCAGGTTTTGATCGCAATAATCTCCAGTACCTCCACAGGAAGAGATAAAATATGGGTTTGTCCTTCCATCTGAAAATTTATTATGAAAGTTCACTTAGTGATACTCTTTCAAAAGTATAACAGATGAAAGGATAACCAAAAAGAAGAGACAAAAATTTATATTATTATATAACCACTGGTTCATAAAGTAAAATAGGACTAATGGTTTCCCCAGTCCCCCAATACATGAATCCCCAAAACTAGTTCAAATATTTCAATCTCCCAGAACCATATGCAACAATAGACACACGTCACTCCCAAAGTCCCTTTACTAGGAACACCACCAATTCTAGGGTGCTGATGACCTTAGTTGGATTCCTAAGGTAGTATTCAGCTTCTCGATTTCCTTAGTCCAGACACACTTCAGACAGCTAGGGTCAAATCTATGCTTAAAGCACTCAAGCTTACATAGAGAGGCATGAGAAGTGTGGAGGTCAGAAATATCTGTGTGGACTAAATCCCAATAATTCTGATGCACCATATCATTCTTAAAGATATTTATTTCATAAAGTTCTCTGTACATACTAAAACTCAGGATCTGAAATAGGTAGGTCACTCGATGGTCACCATCCAAAGCAGCTTCTAGAAATTTACCCACAGCTCGGTTATTATCAGCCAAAGTGAAACATAGAAAAAGAGCTTCATGATACTTCCATCTTTTCCTATATGCAACAAATTGTGCATATGAAATACGGTAATAGACCAGATTTCATCCTTGGTAAATATGAAGAATGTTTGGATGATTTGATACCTGATGGAGTAGTTTACACATCAGACGTAAGTTGGCATACGACTAGTCCTCTTCGGAGCATATCTTGACTATTATTTTCTCTAACAACTCGGTAGGTAGTGATAAAATATTTGTTGGTTGACTCATACATTCTATCAGAAAAGTTTTAGTAAATCAACTTTCACTATGGAAAATCTATTTCAAACAAAGTTATTGTTTTATAAAAACATTTCAAAATAGAGAATACAACATCATTGATTTTGACATGATTTATAAAACTCAAATAATTACGCAATCTCTTAATCTATTTCACAAGACACTATTATGGACTTCCTGGAATCCTCTAAGATTACTCCACATAGATTCCACCGATGTTGGGGATTTTCCTATCTTTTGGACAAACGGATCCCCAAAGCAATTCCAAATTCCTCTGTATCCTTGGTCCAGATGCAACGTGTGCAACCAGGGTCAACCGCATGTGGACATCTAGAATTCAGATTGAGAGAAGCATTTCAGGTATCAATTTGAGAAACATCAATATGAACTTGATTCCGATAATTCAAATAGGTAGTCTCATCCTCAAGGGCTTCAAATTCCACAACACGACCATGGAGTCCATAGGTCAAAATATGACATAGATATGCTGACTGGAGGTCACCCCCTCGTGCAGCCTCCTCAAAGTCCTCAAGAGAAAAGAAATTATTAGTTACGGTAAAACATTTAAAGATACCCTCAAAGTATTTCCCTTGTCGTACATAAAATGGGAATTGTTCTTTCATCACGAGGTAATAAACGAAACCTGCTCCATGGTGAAGTTGGAGTACTCGAGGAGAGTTGGACACTCAGTAGAGGCTTTTGCATGATAAACAAATATTTTCAAAAGTCTCGTAGTTTTCTACACATGATTTGCCCACTATGGTCTCTAATACTTCTGTTGGAAGAGACAAAAGACAAGTACCTTCGTTTTCCATATGAAAATTAAGAAAACATCTCTCTTAGTATTGTTTAAGTAAGTTTTTTTTTCATTGTTCAGTTTTAGTTACCAAAATTATCCAAACCAAATCCTTTGAAGAAAATTTACATTAAACTCCACTATAATGGATTATAAGGAAAATGTGAGTTATGCTAAGAATATCCCCCAGGAGTGTCGTAACCAAGAGTGAAGCAAGGCCCGTTGTCGTGTTCCAGTTCCCATTTGAGTCTAGCTCAAATCGGTATTTTTGGGTTTTACCCCTAGATACATATGTACCAGAGCTGCCTTTACCTGCGCATATCCAGATAGGGATTCATTGCATCAAAGATCCACATAATCTATTCCTTACCAAAATACCAGGACGTTCTTGTATGGTTATCCTCAAATTCTTATCTTAGGGATTCTTCCCTAATCTACGTTTTCTAAATCTAGTTCCCAAGTTTCCTACTAAACTTTCTCAGATACCAACAGTAACACCCCGACCCCTCTAGGCTAGATCCGGTGCATTACTTGTGATATTGGAATGGTTAGAAGGAATGAAAATCCTAAAGGAATGATCAGTTTATTAGTCTTGAAGAAACTAGATACACTTATTTAAGATAAATTATATTGGTTAAGGTTATAGGATACAATCCATAATGAAAAAAACAAAAACTGTATCCACTAGCACTCAATAAATGACCTCCTCTTCATAACCTACTGAAGGTAAACAATGAAAGGGGTGAGATAAAATACTCAGTAAGGGTTACAAATAGAGGAAGCATGAGTACAATAATAAGTGAATCATAATCTATCTGACATAATCAAAATATCATAGTGAATAAATGAGAAACTAATGGTACTAATAAACTAAGAATGAAACTGCATCCATAGATTTTGTTATAGTAAAAGACTCATGGATGATAATAATATCTGAAAATGAATAAATAGAATTCTTATTAATTGGAAAAAATTTATATGGAACATAAACCATAATACCGTAAAAACGGTTTAGTTCTATGTGTAGAAACCTGTCTGATTTTTGGAAACAAACTCGAAGGGTATGCCGCCAAACTGTTTTGTCTCATGAGACCTACTGATGCATGGACGGTCTATAGTGGGCCTCAACCACCTCTACATCCAAGCATTCTTTATAAATAGATTCAATACAATTACAATATGTATTTACATTATCCGTATAGAATAGAGGATACGGATTCATCAACATTTCCACAGTCAAAACAACATTCAAAATAAATACCGTATGTAAAATGTTATACAGCTTAGTAAATAATAATATCCATGATATGAGAATATGGATATTTAAATGGAATATAATTTAAATTTAAAAGTGATATCAAATGGGTAGTAGGTACACAACATAAAAAAGAGTTGGTGCATAATTACTAAGCAAGTCACAACGAAGTGAAAATTGAGACAAATCTCCATACCGTGTTGTATTCAATTGAGTAGAATGACAAATAGTTAATATCCACCAAAAGAGTCAAAGAATACAATTAATATAATGAGAACCATTATAACATATTTCAAATGGTATTACACCTATACCACATATAATAAATAAGTGGTGAACAATGGAGATCCTGTAGAATTGAAAGTGAGATGAGAAAAACCCCTTACAAATATTTCGGCATGGTAACAAGTGATCTTGAAAGGGATTAATGAGAGATAAAAGTTTATCCCATGATATATATATCATAAGGGAAGTATGGGGGAGATGATAAAACATACCCCGTCTTTAGAAATTAAAAACAAAAGCACACAAGATAGGGTGGATTCTTGAATAAAAGTGAGAGAGAGAATCCCTTACAAGGATTGTGTCATTAGAGTTACGACAAATCAATGAAATAGTTATGTGTGACAAATAAAAATACAAAAAATATAAGTGGATATACAGTATAAAACAACCATAGGTCATTCACACATATTCTTGGATCAATGTAACCAATGAAATGGATGTTCAACTCAAAGAATGAAAATTGAGTTAAGCAATCCCTAACCTTATGCTTGAAGGTGTTCTTGACTTGTTATTAAAGACCTGAATAAAAAAATTAGGATTATTAATTCATAATTAAAGAACCTCTTTTATATGTAAATGATTTATTATAATCCTTTTTATTTCATTATCGGCGTTTTTGATTGGTTATAAGGTTCAATTTCATTGTTCGGGCTTGTTTGTTTACTTGGTTTTAAATGATTTGTTCACTTATATTCAAGTTTGAATAAATATATAAGATGGATGTATTTTTCCATAAATGAAGTTATATTATTTTAGTGAACATACAAGAAAAGTAAATGGTTTTAAATTTAATTTGGTTACTTAAACTAAAGTCGAATTATTATATATAAAACCTTAGTGACAACCGTTTTGGCTAAAAGGTGGGTTTGATTACAATGATCATGTTTTGATTTATAAATTAATACCATTTGTACAAAAGGAATATAGAACTAAACATAGGATATATTAAATATATAATAATATTGTTCAACCATAACATTAATGGTTTCATGACCATAATTAAAGATTATAACAGAAATCAATAAACTGTTGTCCTTGAATGTGCTAAATTAGCACATCTGAAACAGTGCCTTCATTTCTTTCAAATAAATGGTGGGGAAAGAAGATGAGGTAATGAAATATACCATTAGAATTTAAACATTCCATTACATGTATGTTACTAGATTTTTCATACCATTATGGTGAAGGGAGGTGAGAAAAGAAACAAAAATAAATGAACTTAAAAGAAAAGAAGAGATTTGAAAGAGAAATTTACCTCTTGAGACTTCCTCCTTTGAGAACCTCTTAAGGGGAGAGGTTTTGGTATTTTATGAGAACAATGTTTTCTGGACATGGGGGAGGAGGTTGGGAAGGTATTTTTATAGAATTTATAGAAGGAACAAGGCTTGAGAGGAGTGAATGTAAGGGGGCTGAGAGGGGGTTTTTATAGTGGAGGAGAGAGGGAATTTCTTAATATAAAAATAATTAATTTATTATTTCCTCTTAAGCCAACCAATAATGAGTATTCCATGACCAAGAACAGTAATATATGCATGTGACTTCGAAAAAATTGGGCTTACATCACCAGATCGTCATCAATGACTCAATTAATCCATTATTTAGCATTTATTGTGAATTATCAGATTTTACTATTCATCAAAAATTCATGTATTTCAGAAAAATCCCAAAAAATTTACCCTTACCATTTTTCGACGTGTAGAATCCAAAAATGAAGTCCATTTTAAAAAATAATTTTCTAAATATGATTAATTAAATCTTTAATTAAATCTTTATTTAATTCAAATATGTATACACTTAGAATATTCATCTTCAACTTTAGGGTGTCTAAATTCATTTATACGCTCAAGGGTATAGATACCATTCATAAGAGTCATATTACCATTCTTAAGGGAATGTTACTATTCCTAATGGTAGGTTACTATTCATAAGGGTAGGTTACTATTCACCAAAAATTAAGTTAATTCTATCAGACTCTAAATATCACCTTGAACACAACCGTGTATATCAGATTTTTAAAAATTCACAACACAGAGCTGGTAAATTTAAGTTTAGTGGGGAAGTTATGGCTCTCTCATATAAGTAACCATGTTTTGTTTCATAGGGGCTCAGTGATTCGTGAAATATAGGCCACCTAATGAATATAGTCTATTTAAGAGAAACATAGCATAAAATGTTTGGGGTGTTACAATTTTTCTCCAAAACTCCACATCACCAGCAATGCCAAGAAAATATTTTCCCCCATATTGATATAAATATTTTTTGGAATAAAATATTTGTTGTCTAGGTGAAAGGTTAGTAGTTTGTTGAATCTCTTTTAGAGAAATAATTTTTTTATGATTACATTGAACTTACATTGATTATAGGAATGTGTTTTCCATATTTTATATCTACAAAAACATGAATATAATTGGTCTTATAACCTACACTATTAAACGAAATATAATTAATAACTTTTTATTTTTCTATAGTATATTTTACATTTTTTTGGGATAGCTATCATAGTATATTTATATCTTTATCATAGTTTTCTCTCATCTTTTTCAAGAGTTTTCACCATCAAGATACCTTGATTGATCTTCATTCAAATCCTTTTAGTTTGATGTATATTTCCCATAAAATACTTAAAATTTTATCATGATTAGTAAATTTAACTTTAATTTGATTGGGTTTTTTAATATATTAAACTTATTTCTTAAGTAACCCATCTTAATTTTGTTTTAATTTTTAATCAAATTTACTTAACAACTTGATCACTCATTATGTTCAAGACAATATTCATGTTTAGATTTAAATATATTCTTATTATAACTTCTTCATTATCTTTATAACTATTTAAATATTATTAACATTTTTCAATATGAGATATGAATGTTCTGATTTTTTAGAAACACTTTCTTCATCTGAAACACTAATTTGAGTATAATTTTATTCTTCTTCTCTAATACACATACTTATTATTTTACTTATTAAAAAATATATTCTTCTTATCAACATGTTTTATATTTATTAAATTTTATATTTTTACTCCAATTATTTCACACAGGTGCTTCATGTTCATCATATTTTCAATTAGTATTCCTTTTCATTATAAAGTAAACTATAAAATATCCAATATCACCATGGTCAAAACATTTTAGTGGAATTTTTATATTATATTTTCCCCTTACTTTTTTGAAATTATTAGAAATAAGTGACATGATTTTCTTATACTCCTCACCTTATTCTACATCATCATAAAAATAAATTAACAGCACATCTTTCTTCTCCTTGAGTTTAATATTCCTTATTAATTTAAAAGAAAACTTATTTCTCCCCTTTGATCCATTTTTTAATCATGATCTTTGAAAATCTCATATATAATAAGTGTGTTGTGTATCTTATTAAGAGATGATTGATTCAAATCCCTATATTTCAATAAGGAATGTTTGGAATCAAATATATTAGGAAAATCCATAATGACTTTTCAACCATAGTTGATTCCTTTAATATATCTATTAATATTAAAATATTAATTACAATTTCATTGAAACATGTAAAAAAAAATCATCAACAGTCACATCATCAATCATTTCACATATTCAAAGCTCACTCTCCATATATTCAACTTGGATTCTTTAACTTTGACATTTCCCATGTAAATATTCTCTAGTATTTTATAAATTTAGTTAGTCATTTTAAGTCTTATCACCTTGGAAAAAACATTTTCAGATAGGGATATTAATATAGCATTCCTTGCCTTTCCATAATTCTCAATATTTTTCTTATCACTATATGTAAAGAGAGATCCTTTATTAATGGGTTTGAAACCAATAGTGGAAACAAAAAACATCCAAACCAAGAGATAAGAGATAATGAACCATCTTATTCTTCCATCCATGATAGTTCTTACCATCAACAGTGTGTATAAATCTAATGTTTATAGAATTATGATTCTCTATTTCATAATCAATGAATATTCAGAAAAATAAGAGAGAAAATGTAGAAATAATTAATACTAAAAATATTATGGATCCTTTATAGGGAATATGGATTTATCTAATACCACTTGAGATTCTCTAAGATTGATTAGTTAGTAACACTAGGAAGGGGAGTTGAATCTTTATTACCCACATTTACAATCAATATGGGAAAAATAGCTTTTTACGACGGACTCTTTGCGACAGGAATTAATCCTGTCGCAAATAGTCCGTTTGAGAGGTTATTTGGGATGGGGGGTTCGACCCTTTGCAAATAATTGGTTATTTGCGACAGGATTTGGGGTTCCGTCACAAAAAGTAAGGCGCGGTTTGGCGCGGTCTGCGCGCCAAGCCTCTGGAAAGTTACTTGCGACGGGGGATTCCCCCGTCGCAAAATAGTGCGGCGGTTGGAGGGTATTTGCGATGGGATGTTGACTCGTCGTAAAAAGTGAGTCGGCGGGCAACTGTTTGCGATGGGGGGATTCCCCCATCGCAAACAGTGTGTCAGTCGAATGGTATTTGTGACGGGTCCCGTCGCAACTACTAGTGGAAGTAAATAGATTTTTGCGACGCAATGTTGTCCCGTTGCAAAAAGTGTGTCGGCAGACAACTATTTGCGACGGGACCCATTGCAAATACCCTTTTAACTGCCGATAGCAATTTATTCTGGCAAAGGTATTTGAGACGGGACCCGTCGTAAATAGTCATGTCACAACTAATCTAACCTATATTTACCCCCCTTCTGTTTTTCCTACTCTTCCCCTCAATTTTCACTTCTTCTCTCACTCTAAACTCTATTTTTAGAGTGAAAATTTCTCTAAGTTAGTTTTTTTACGAAGAAGTTGTGAAGTCGTCTACATCAATAGGAGATCAAGTTTAAAGGTATTTATATTTTATTTAATTTAGTATTTATTTCATTTTTTATATTAATTTTAATTATTGTTGATTAGTCGTAATTAAATTAGATTTAAATTGTTTTGTTTTCAGTATTTATTTGTAATAATAAATTGAAATTATTAGTACTAATTCATAATAATCAGTAATAATTATTAATTATTAACGAAAATTTGTATTGTATATCAATAATTTGTGGTAATTAGTAATTAGTAATTAGTAGTTGTAAATTGTAGTTATTAATAGTAATTAACGCTAATTAGTAATAATTAAGGGTAATTTGTAATAATTTGGGGTAATTAGTAATAATTTGGGGTAATTAGTAATAATTATGGTTAATTAGTAATAATTAGAGGTAATTAGTAATAATTCGGGGTAATTAGTAATAATTAGGTGTAATTAGTAATAATCAGGGGGTAATTAGTAATAATTAGGACTAAATAGTAATAAATATTAATAATTAGTAATAATTAGTAATAATTAAGAATAAATAGTAATAAATAGGAATAAATAGGAATAAATAAGAATAAATAGAAATAAATATGAATAAATAGTAATATATTGTAATAAATAATAATAAATAGTAATAAATAGTGATAAATAGTGATAAATAGTAATAAATAGTAATAAATAGACATAAATAGTAATAAATAGTAATAAAAAGAAATAAATAGAAATAAATAGAAATAAATAGTAATAAATATTAATAAATAGAAATAATTGGTAATAATTAGTAATAAATTGTAATATTTTGTAATTAATAGTAATAAATAGTAATAAATAGTAATAAATATTAATGAAAAGTAATGAAAAGTAATGATTAGTAATGAATAGTAATAAATAATAATAAATAGTAATAAATAGTAATCAATAGTAATGAATAGTAATTAATAGTAATGATTAGTAATGAATAGTAATGAATAGTTATAAATATTAATAATTAGTAACAAATAGGAATAAATAGTAATAAATAGTAATAAATAGTAATAAATAGGAATAAATAGGAATGAATAACAATAAATATCAATAAATAAGAATATATAGCAATAAATAACAATAAATAGCAATAAATTGAAATAAATATGAATAAATGGGAATAAATAGCAATAATTAGCAATAATTAGAAATAAATAACAATAATTAGCAATATATTGCAATAAATATGAATAAATAGCAATAATTAAGAATAAATAGGAATAAATAAAAATATATAGGAATAATTAGCAATAATTAGGAATAAATAAAAATAAATAGGAATAATTAGCAATAAATAAGAATAAATAGAAATAATTAGCAATAAATAGGAATAATTAGCAATAATTTGCAATAAATAGAAATAAATAGCAATAAATAGCAACAAATAGCAACAATTAGCAATAATTAGCAATAAATAGTAATAAATTGCAATAAATAGAAATAAATAACAATAATTAGTAATAAATAGCAATAAATAGCTATAAATAGCAATAATTAGCAAAAATTAGCAAAAATTAGTAATAAATAGAAATAATTTGCATTAAATGGAAATAATTAGCAATAAATAGGAATAAATATAAATAAATAGCAATAATTAGTAATAAATAGCAATAACTAAGAATAAATAGTAATAAATAGGAATAAATATGAATAAATAGGAATAAATAGGAATAAATAGCAATAAATAGGAATAAATAGGAATAAATAGCAATAAATAGCAATAAATAGAAATAAATAGCAATAAATAGCAATAAACAGCAATAAATAGCAATAAATAGAAATAAATATCAATAATTAGAAATAATTATGAATTAGTAGCAATAAATAACAATAAGTAGCCATAATTAGCAATAACTGGCAATAACTAGCAATAACTAGGAATAAATAGAAATATATAGCAATAAATAGAAATAAATAGCAATAAATAACAATAAATAGGAATAAATAGGAATAAATAAGAATAAATAGGAATAAATAGCAATAATTAGAAATAAATAGCAATAATTAGCAATAAATAGCCATAATTAGCAATAAATAACAATAAATAGAAATAATTAGCAAATATTAGCAGTAATTAGCAATAATTAGAAATAATTAGCAATAATTAGAGATAATTAGTAATAATTAGCAATAATTAGCAATAAATAGAAATAAATAGCATTAAATAGCAACAAAAAGAAATAATTAGCAATAAACACCCGTAAATAGAAATAGATAACAATAAATCGCAATAAATTGCAATAAATAATAATAAATAGCAATAAATAGCAATAAATAGCAATAAATAGCAATAAATAGCAATAAATAGAAATAAATAGCAATAAATAGCAATAAATAGTAATAATTAGCAATAATTAGAAATACATAGAAATAAATAGAAATAAATAGGAATAAATATATATAAATATAAATAAATAGCAATAAAGATAAATATATTGGAATAAATAGAAATAAATAGCAATAAATAGGAATAAATAGAAATAAATAAGAATAAATAGAAATAAATAGGAATAAATAGTAATAAATTGGAATCAATAGTAACAAATATGAATAGATAGGAATCAATAGCAATAAATAACAAGAAATAGGAATAATTAGGAATCAATTGTAATAAATAACAATAAATAGAAATCAATTGAAATAAATATGAATAAATAGGAATCAATTGCAATAAATAAAAATATATAGGAATAAAATCAATTGTAATAAATAGGAATAAATAGGAATAAAATTAATTGTAAAAAAAAGAATTAAATGGGCATAAAATCAATTTTAATAAATAGAAATAACTTGTAATAACTTGACCCTATTTTCAGTGGATTGACAACACTCCTTTTTCTCAATGACTCTTCTCCTTTTAACTTTCACCGACTCAAAATATTTTGAAAAGTATGCTTCTGCTTATGCATATCCAATCTCGTATGCACGGGTTTGAATATGCATTCGTAGGACCTCATTTTTCATAATGTTTTCAAGAAGTGATAGTTGAAAGAAGATGATTCATCCACGAAAAGGGGACTCTTTTGTTCGACGGATAATTTACTTGCAACTTTCTCCCACTGAAATCACAATGAAGAATCTGCTCAGAGGTACGATTGTACATTATCGTATGTACAAGAATAAATATGCGTACCTTCGAGCTGATTCTTCATTGTGATTTCAGTGTGATAAATTTAGAAGTAAATGAGTCATCAGAAAAAAGAGTAGTCGTCAATCCACTTGAAATTATATCGCCCATAAATAATGGTAATTATTAAGAAGTAGTTGTAATTATTTTTATTCGTTTTTAGATAGTGTTTATGATTTCAAATTATTCAAAAATAGTAATGATTTTATATTTTGTAGAAAAATATAGAATAAAGAAGTTGAAAAATGTCACTATTAGATGATCATGATTGGATAAATCAGCGTAGAAATCCAAATGGTTCTGGTTTAAATCTTCTATATATAGAGGGTGTTAAAACTTTCTTATTATTTTCACCATCAAAACTAGAATATGTTTCAGAGGGAACAATAAGGTGTCCTTGTAAAAATTGTTCTCTGAGAACGTTTGACACATTTGATAAGGTTGGGGGATATCTCTTGTGATTTGGTTTTCAACCAGATTATATTTTTTGGTATCAACACGGTGAATGCAGTTCCAGAAAATATACTAATAACTTGATTCCGAATCCATCACAGTTTAAAAATTTAGAACATGATGTTGCATGTCCATCTGTTCAACAAACTTAAACTCAATATGATATTGAATTAACTCCTGAGTTAGAAACATCCTAATTTTATGAGTTTTTGAGGTTTGTTGAGGATTCATTATATCCTAGTTGCAAGATAAGAAAATTATAAGTGGTTGAAAATTTAGGGATATTGAATCAGATATTGAAATGTCAAACAACTATTTTGATCAGATATTTTCTTTGGTTAAAACACTATTACCTGAAGAAAATATGTTTCCTGTAAATTACTATGAGAGCAAGAGGCTGGTTCGTAATCTGGGCCTTAGTTAACGGAATATTCATGCAAGTCCAAATGATTGAATCTTATATTCTGGTGAAAATGAGTTGTTGGATAGTTGTCCCACATGTGGAAAATCGAGGTATAAAGAAGCTCAACCAGGGAAGTCTGGATTGATTCCTGTAAAATAGTTGATATATTTCCCCCTTACACCCATGTTGCTGTGTTTATTTATGTCTCAAAAGACAGTGTCAATGATTTCATGGAATAAAACAAATATTTCAACTGATAAAAGCTTGAATCATCCATTTTATGGTGATTCGTGGAAACATTTTAACCGTATTCATCTGTCTTTTTCTTTAGAATCCCAAAACGTCTGATTGGGTATTTTTACTGATAGTTTCGGTCTGTTTGGTTCTTATGTTAGTCAGTAATCATGTTGGTATGTCTTTATAACTCCGTAAATTTTACCTCTATGGATGTTTATTAAGGATCCTTATATCTTTTTGACCTTATTTTTTTTAAATCAAGAAAACTTTTATTAAGAGAGAGAGAGAGATGGTTACATGAATCGGAAAGATGGAATCTTATTACAATCTCTTACTAAGTGAGGGAGAAGATCAGCCAGTAAATTATCACTCCAAGACATTTGAAAAAGAATATTGATGTTTATTTGAAACCATTGATTGATGAGTTAAATTCATTGTGGAGTAACAGTGTTAGTACATATGATGTTGCTGCAAAACAAAATTTCATATTAAAAGATACATTGATGTTGAAAATTAGTGCATTTATGGCATATGGAATGTTATCTGGATGGAGTACACATGGTCTGAAATCATGTCCTTACTGTATGAAAGGAAAAAAATCATTTATGCTCGTCAATGGAAAAAAACCGTGCTATTTTAATTGTCAAAGAAAATTTCTTCCAAGTGATCATCCTTTTTGGAGGAATAAATATCATTTTAGAAAAGGCACAATTGAAAAAGATGAACCTACAAAAATTATCTCAGTTACAGAGTTAAAATTAGTTGTATTTTCATTACCTCCCATCACATTTGGGCCAACAGTAAACCAATGGAAAATTCATGGCTTTGGTAAAGAACATAATTTGATAAAATAAATAATTTTTTGGGATATTCCATATTGTTCTGATTTGTTGATCCACCACATATTGGATGTCATGCATATTGAAAAGAACTATTTTGATAATTTATTTCATACATTTTTGGATACACCAGGTAAGACCAAATATACTGTAAAGGAACAATTAGATCTTGCCCAAATTTACAGGCGACCAGAACTTAAACTTTTTGAAATTGTAAGATCATAGAGGTTAATGAAGCCAAAAGCAGCTTATACACTTTCCAAAGAGAGTCGCTTATTATTTTGACAATGGATTTAAGATTTGAGACTTTTAGACGGCTATGCTTCCAATTTTGGAAGATGTGTTAAGAATGGTTATATTACCAAATTAAAAATTCATGATTGTCATGTTATAATGGAAAGACTTATGTCGATTGGATTCAGAGGTCTGTTGAATTCTATGATTTGGGATTCGATAACAAACATATCATATTTTTTTGAGACATTTGTATAGCAAAAATAGATTATGATGTGATAAGAAAATTGGAAGAAGATGTTTTTGTAATTATATATAAACTGGAAAACATCTTTCTACCAGCTTTCTTTAACTCAATGAAACATCTGATATTACATTTTCAATATGATTATAAATGTGGAGGTCCAGTACATTTTTGATGGATGTACCCATTCAAGAGATGCATGCAAAAATTGAAGAAAAATTACATACAAAAGCATCAGTTGAAGGTTCAATTATTGAAGCTTATTTGCAAGAGAAAATTTCTTTTTTCTGTTCTCATTATTTTGAATCTGAATATCCCTCATAACAAAACTACATGGGACGAAATGAGGGGAATGTTAATGACTAAATGGAAAATCAATTATCAGTTTTTAATCATCCAAACCTTGGCTTCGGTGGAGTTCTTGAATGGTGGCTTTCAGATGATGAACATCACAAAGCTCATACATATGTTATGCTCAACTGTGAAGAAATGACATCATTTGTACTATGAGTGCTTCTATCACTTATTCTATAATTTATATTATAGTATGTAAACTTATTTTATTTGTAAGTTATATGATAATCATATCAAGAAACAGCTTCCACAAATTACAGCAGTTGCTCTTGAAGAACACAGAAAAAAAATTTATTCTCAATGGTTTCAAAAACTGGTAACATAAATTATTGATGGTTTAATATCTATTTTGTTTATTATTTAATATATTGATAATTGTTTTACAAATTTTTAGGTGTCTCAACATGATGAAAAAATTGATAAGTGACTGTGTATATTGAGTAACCCACCATCCAAAATGGTTAAATATTATAATGCATATGTGGTGAATGGTTTTTGATTTCATACAGGTTCATATGGGGAATAAAAAACAATGAACAGTGGAGTTTTCTTGGGAGGATAGCATCATAGAGAAACTAAAGTTGATTTTTATAGCATTCTGGATGAAATTATTGAGCTGTGTTATATAGGATAGAATTACATAATGATGTTTAAATGTTGGTGGTTGGATACTGAGAGAGGCTTGTGTTTTCATCCGACTCATGGAATCGTCAATATTAAATATTAATGTTTTCTTGCAGTAAATGAACCATTTTTACTGGCTCAACAGGAACAAAAAATTTATTACACAAAGTATTGTGCTACTTTAAGAGACTTGAGTGATTGGTGGAGGATAATAAAAATAAAATCTTCATAAAATCAGTTTACTAAAACTGAATGTGGTTCTGATGATGTGGAAGGAATTGAATTTTTTCAAGAGACTACTCAAAATCCACCTTTTTTCACAAAGAGACGTGAATATTGATGATGACACCCCACAATTAAGGATCGATGGTGACAAAGATGTTAATGATGTTATAAATGAATTTTAAATGATAAGAGATGATGAAAATGAAACTCATATGGATATTGATGATGCTGAGGAGGAATATGAAGACATTGACATCGTCAGATATGAGGATGATGATGAAGGTGAACATTGACACAGTTAAATGCTGGTTATAATCATAACTAATATATATCTATATATACTAGTTATTTTCAACTATCTGCTAACAACAATCATTTTGTGTTTCAGAGGGACCCTGATATATTTCATGAGTTGGAGGAGGCTGAGCTACCTTTAGATGAGGTGGATTTTGGATCATCTGACCCTCAGCCTACTGGCGGTTCAGGGGGTACGCAGATGGGGCACGATCTTGTGCGACTGAGGATTCCTGACCCTATCCCCGAGCGACGTCCACATCTTGGCTTCGAACCACGCACACGGAGTTATGGCAACCTGTATATTTTAGTTAGATTTCATTAATTTATTTATATATATACTAATTATTTGATTATTTATTATTTTTTCAAAGTTTTCCACATTTAGCTATTGGACGGGGGAGCGCTATCTTGCGTAATTATTTTTCTCAACCATGGGTCGCATGGGAATAGATTTCCATTTATGTGCGGCTCGGTATGTTCAATAATTGGTTGGTAAATAAATAAATAATATTTATTTTGAAATTTATTTTAGTAATAACTTGATATTATAAACTATTTGTTGGTTTTATGGTATCTCATCGATGATAGAATGTGTGATGCTATCTATGTGGCATGGAAGGTGTCTATGTGTGATCATTTCTTTTAGTTTTTTTGCACAATTTGGGAAGGACGATAATTAAGAAAGCATGAGTGACAGAATTTGATGTGTCGTGTAGATCCCACCGACCAGAGTACATTTCATCTCATGTTTGGGATGGATTATGTTTACACTGGTTTGGTGGTGGATTTTAGAAGAGATATTTAGTGGGTCAGCAGAACCGGGGGAGACATGAGGAGACGCATCGAGCTGGTAGCCATACATTCAGTACGCATAGAGAGAATCCGGTAAGTATATTTTTTAAATATTTTATATAACTATAAATATAAATAGTTTATATTACATTTCTATAGGTAGTCAAGAATCCCGATATTATAGAGTACGATGTTTATTGGAGGATGTACAGTGATCCAACCACTGGAAAGATTAGAGTTGATCGCCAGCGTCAGATTGTGGTTAGTATTATTATTTTTAGTTTGAAAATTAACTGCATATAATATTTTCACAATTTGAATTTAAAATTGGAATTGAAAGAGTCATATGAGGTTGTGACCTCTCAAACACAGGCTTAGAGTCTGGAAGAGATGACTGATCAGACCATTTCCCACCCTTTCGATGAAGCAACATGGATGCAGGCGACTCAATATGGATCTGAGAAGGGATGAGTAGTTGGTATCCGCTCTCATTTGACTCCTGGAACATATTATGGTACTACTGCGATGTCGGTGTCTAGCTCAAGATGAGTTCAGGGAGAGACATCATCTTCTGCCTCATAGTATCAAGACCAGTTATGAACTCAGACTGAGCTTATAGAGAGTTTGCAGAAGCAGCATGAAGAGATGCATCAGCAGCAGTAGCAGCATCAGTAGTATCAGTATGAGGAGGATATGCGTTGATAATAGTAGTATTAACAGCAACAACATCACGAGCAGATGGAGTACATGTGTTGTCTGACTCGTAGTTTAGGGATGGAGTTTTATCCACCATCTCTTATAGCTCCTCCCCCTCTTTTAGAAGTCGACCCCCAATGATTTTTATATGTTAAAAACATTTGTATTCTAGATTTGTTTTAATATGAACTACTTACAGTTTTTATTTTTATATTGGTGTGAATATTGTAGAATTTTTTTTTTATTTTTAATATTTTATTATTTATTATTATTATTATATTTTTTAATATTTGTTTATTTTACTAATAATCATAATAATATTTTATGATTTTTTATATTGTTTTGTGAATATTGATAATTTTAATATTTTATTTTTCTTTTTTTATTTTAATAAAATTAATATTATTTTTTCATTAATCATAATTTTATTAAATATATTTATTTAGTATTATATTTTTTCAATGTTTGTTTATTTTAATAATAATAGTAATAATAATAATAATAATTGATGATTTTTTTATATATTTTTTGAGAATATTGAGAATTTTAATATTTTTTATTTTTTATTTTAATAATATTAATATTAATTTTTCATTAATCATAATTTTATTAAATATATATTTTTTACTATGTTTAGTATTTTCTATAGGACTTGTTGTGATGGGCTCTCATTAAATAGTTTAAATATATATTTCTAAAAAAGTATTTGTGATGGGAGGAAGGGCCCGTCGCAAAATTTTTATTTATATATAATGTATATAATCAGAGACTTATTTGCAATGGGGAAGTTCCTTATCACAAATAATATTTGTGACAGGCCCATCGCAAAAGGTTTATTTATATATATTGTATATAATCAGAGACTTATTTGCGACACTATTTTCTACAACGGGCTATTTGCGATGGGACCCCATCGCTAAAGCTTATTTTCGACGGGATCCCATCGCAAATACCTCAAATTCTAGTAGTGATTTTTCCTTTGAAATCAATATTTTTTACTGATTAAAATTAGTGTCCTCTCAAATCCTTAAAATCATCCTCACCCACATACAAAAAATAAAAAAGAACACAAAGTACACATGACTTTTACAAGTTTTACCCATAATATGGGAGAGTATATCCCTATTATATTCAATGAAATGTGAAATAAAAATGAATCAATAATATAATAAAGTGATTACAAGATAAGATGATATTATCCTTGACCTATAAACATTTTACCAATAGGTTTGTGTCTTTAAATAGTTTTTATAGGATCACTTCTATTTAAAATGATTTAATTAAAATGAATGAAAAATATCTCCAAAAAACTGTAGAATGATTCTACTTCCATGAATATGTATTATAACACATCAAGAGTTCTACAGCAGCAGTAAAGATATTTAGACACCTTAACAAAAGGAGGAAAGCATCAGGTACGTCATTAACCCCACAAGAGACAAAGGCGGAGGCGGGTCAGGCCCGACCCCGCCTAGAGCAATGATTGCTTTATGCTGGATCTGTCGTAGGCTTGGCAACCCACGAACAGTTCGCATGTTCCAGCGCCATTGCGCTCAAAGTCGCCCTGATATGGTTTTCCTGTCCGAAACCATATTGGAAAATAAGGGCATCACAAATCTTGCTCTCAAATGTGGTTTCCAGGGTTGTCTCCCGGTGCCCCGACAGGGTCTTTTCAGGGGGATTATGTCTTCTCTGGAAGGATAATGTCGATGTTAGGATCCTATCTTTTTCCCAGCGCCACGTGGCTGTATCCATTTATGATTCCCACAACCCCCCTGTACTTTTGTGGGCTTCTATGGCTGGCCCTCCCAATCTGAAAAGTGGAAATCTTGGGATCTTCTTTGCAAACTCCGTCGTGATCTGCCAAGCCCCATTCTGTTTGGAGGGGACTTTAACGAGATCCTTTTCCAGAAGGAGAAAAAAGGTGGAGATGTGCGCTCCTCCACGTCTATGTCTGACTTTAATGATTCTATCCTTAAAGCAGAGTTGATGGACCTGGGTTACACGGGTAATCCTTTCACATGGTTCCGAGGCAGTTCTGATGGAAATCGAATCGCTGAACGTCTGGATAGATTCCTTGGCTCAATGGATTGGATGAACCTCTTCAAAATGTACCATATCAGACACCTCACGTTCAACTGCTCGGATCACTGCCCAATTGTCATTAACTGCACCCATAATGAGCACGTTACTAGTTCCAGTAAACCATTCAAATTCGAAAGCTTCTGGTCAAAAGATCCCGAGTGCGAGGCGATTATCCGTTCAGGTTGGAAGAATGGGCAAGCTGATCTGAGAACCAACCTTCTCCGAGTGGCGTCTGATCTGAAGACATGGAGCTACTCTAAATTCCGTCACCCGGACCGGCAATGCAATTTTCTTGAAAGGAAGATTGGCTATCTTCTTAGCAAACCCCCGTATAGCAGCATTCTCTCCAAAATTAGTGAAACCCAACGAGAGCTGGATGTTGCCCTGCGCAATAGGGAAGGGTTTTGGGCTATGCGAGCACGTGATATTCATATAGCAGAAGGGGATGCTAATACCCGTTATTTCCACCAGAAGGCTTCAGCAAGACGCCGGAAAAACATTATTTCTGGCATTCTAAAACCAGATGGTAGTAAAGCGTCTGACACAGGGGGCATCCAAGAAGCCTTCCTGAGCTATTTTCAGAAGCTCTTCTCTGCAGGCCATTCTTACATCTCTCCTGAGATTGAGGACTGCATCAAACCCGTGATTTCTGACGATATGAATAGACAGCTTTCTCAAGATGTGACGAATGACGAGACTCTTAAGGCCTTAAAGAAAATCCACTCCATGAAGGCCCCGGGACCAGACGGATTCCACGCCCTCTTTTTCAAGAATTACTGGCACATCATTGGTCCAGACATATGCAATCTGATGCGGGATATCTGGGCAGGGAGAACGAACCTATCTTCTCTTAATGAAACTATTCTTACCCTTATTCCCAAGATGAAAAACCCGCAAGGGGTTTCGGACTTTCGACCTATCAGTCTGTGCAATGTTTCGTATAAGATCTTTTCGAAGATCCTGACGAATCGGCTGCGTCCTTGGCTACCCGACATCATTTCAGAGAACCAAAGCGCCTTTGTGGAAAAAAGGTTAATTAATGATAATGCCATTATTGCTCATGAAATTTTCCATTCCATGAAAAGATGAACACGAGCAAAGAGAGGGATCATGGATTGGAAATTGGATATGGCTAAGGCCTATGATAGAGTGGAATGGAACTTCCTCGAATTTGTGATGCTCAAGATGGGTTTCTGCACCAAATGGATTGACATGATCATGCAATGCGTATCGTCAGTATCTTTCTGTATTAATGTCAACGGGATACTCACCCGAGGCTTTTCCCCATCCCGTGGGCTTCGCCAGGGAGACCCTCTTTCACCCTTCCTCTTTATTTTAGTAGCTGATGTGTTTTCTAACCTCCTCTCCAGGGCATCTTCACTTTCCATAATCCATGGGGCGAAAGCGTGCTGCAATGGACCTCCGATATCCCACCTCTTCTTCGCTGATGATTGCCTTCTATTTTCTCGAGCTACCCCTAATGAGTGTACTGCAATCTGCCAGGCGATACAACAGTATGAACGGGCTTCAGGACAAATGGTCAACCAGAGTAAATCAGAAATTTCTTTCAGCTCTAGAGTCCCCCAGCCGAAAAGAGAAGATCTATGTTCTTTAGCACGTATTCATGGGGTCGATAAGCACAAGAAGTATCTTGGGCTCCCGACGGTGGTTGGACGGTCAAAGAAAGAAATATTCTCAGCTATTGTGGATCGAATTGAAAGAAAAATACAAGGTTGGACCCCTAAAAAAATCTCCAAGGCCAGGAAGGAAATCCTCATCAAGGCGGCTCTTCAATCTGTCCCCAGTTATTTGATGTCTATTTTTAAACTTCCTGATGTGGTGCTTTCAAAGATTCAATCCAGCATATCTAACTTCTGGTGGGGTCGAAAGGACGGAAAAAATAAAATCCATTGGACCGCCTGGTCCACCCTCTGTCAACCAAAATCCGAAGGCGGAATGGGCTTCCGGGACCTTCCTCTGTTTAATAATGCTTTGCTGGCTAAACAAGGTTGGCGTATGATTAATTACCCATCATCCCTATGCACGCGAGTTCTCCGGGCTAAATATTTCCCACATAAGGATTTCTTGGATTCCCATCTTGGCTATCGACCCAGTTTTCTCTGGAGAAGCTTTTGGGGTGGTCGTAATCTGCTGAGGAAAGGACTAGGCTGGAGGATTGGGAATGGTTTATCGGTCAAGATTTGGATTGATCCCTGGCTTTTTGATCAGACAGGCACGAAGGCGTCATCCCCTGTTTATCCAGGATCCGAACATGCCACAGTCTGTTGTCTTTTTGATGATCAAGGGGCGGGGTGGTGTCTGGAAAAACTCTTCTCATGGTTCAATGAGAGGGATAGGAGAATTATTCTGAGTATCCCCTGTATGCCAGAAGCAGGGCCAGATCATCTCTACTGGACAAACGACAGCTCAGGAGAGTATACGGTGAAAGCTGGTTACCGGCGAGCTCTTTCTGCTCAAATTTTAGAAGGAGATGCGAGGCCCTGGACTTCAATCTGGAAGATTTATATTCCCCCTAAAGTCCGCCTTTTCTGGTGGCAGGTGTGTTCCGGTATCCTTCCAACGAAGAGCCTCCTTGCCTACAGACACGGTTCAAACGACAACTCATGCCCTTTCTGCCCTTCTGCGACTGAATCCCCTCTCCATGCTCTTTTCCAATGTCCCGGGGCTCAGGAGGTTTGGAATGGCTGGGGATCAACTATAGAGCTGTCCATGGACGCCGCCTCAGATCCTACATCTATCCTGATGCGATGGTGCTCCTCTTTTTCGCCGGCTAAAGCAGGTGCCCTGTGCATTTTGACATGGATTATCTGGGATAGGCGGAACGAGGCCATTTTCAATCATTTCCGGAGTCCCCCCAGATTTTGGATTGACCGGGCATTGTCATGTATTGCGGTTTGGCAGAACCACCCTGAGCAACAAAGACTTCCCCCCCTCCTCTTCCCCAACATTGGTGCCCCCCACCGGAAGGGATTGTTAAGATCAATGTGGATGCCTCTCTCCCTAAGGATGGCCCAGTTGGACTAGGGTTACTGGCCCGAGACAACCTGGGAAATCTTATCGCTGCCAAATACGAAGCACGTTATGCACTTTGGGAGCCCTCAGTCGCGGAGGCCGCCGCCATCCTTGCTGGGTTAAACTTCGCAAAAGATCGCAGCTTGGATTCCATTCACATCGAATCCGACTGTCTCATTGTAATCAATGCCATTAATATCACTGACGGCGGGCTTCAACCTTTCGGCCCCATTATCCGGTGTATTCACTCGCAGAGACAAGGCTTCAATTCCTGCAATTTCTCATTTATTAGAAGGGAAGCGGATGAAGCCGCTCACAAGATGGCAGGCATTGGCCCTCCAAAAAACTGTAGAATGATTCTACTTCCATGAATATGTATTCTAACACATCAAGAGTTCTAAAATTACATTAATAATAAATTAAATCAATCTTCACATAACTATTTGAGTTATTTAAAAGTAATTTAGAATAATTTATAAAAACATTATGATGATATTTTTATTAAAAAATAACATTTGAGATAGGAAAAATAGACAATGTGTATTTATCATCTCAGATTCAAGGATATTTTCTATACATAATTTTAATTTTGATGAAATTTTAATAATCATGAATTTTTATTGATTTATTGATTTAAAATCATGGAACCATAAATGAATCCATTCATATTATACTCTTGGTAATATAAAAAACCTTAGGTGATTAAATTATTATTTTAGATTTTTTCACAAAATTAATAGATCCTTTATCATTAGGTATTCATACTTTAGGTCTTTACTGAGGTGGTGGAGAAACATATGAGCACATGAATGGTCTATGAAGAATCATGATTATCCACATTGATCATATCACTATATATATTTGAATTCACATGTATCTTAGAATTAAGAATTCATGAGGAATTGTTATTTTCAAAATTTTCAAGAAGGAAAAATCTAATATTTATAGTGTTCATAATAGAAAATATGACTTACATTATTTGAATATTCTTTCGAGTTTGATATAACTCAATCTGATAATTTTTTTTTGTAATGGGATCAAAATACATAATGAAATCATGAAGTGTGTCAAAATAAAAACCTCGTTATTAATTGTAAATGAATTAAAATATCAATTTAAGGAATGAAATGATGACAGAAGAATGTGGATGTACAGTCGCAATACAAGTATAAAAAAATAGAGGTAAGAAAAAGATATAATAATATATTAAAAAAGGTTACTATTTCATTGTCGTAATGAAACACATATATATCTTCCTTAAAATGTCCCGAATTTTTATACTAAATCCATTTGAATATTATTAAAAATATTTATAATGGTGGTTGTGAAGTAGAGTCATCTTTAAAATCAATGTGTTATATATATATATATATAATTTTTTTAGTTGCATGCATGTGAAAATTTAATATCACGTAAATATATCCATGATTGGAAATTCCAACACCACATTTGTGTTTGGAACATGGGGTAACCTAGGAGAGGTATAATATTCATAATTAGTACATGGGTCCGAGACCGAGAATTAATTGGATTTTATTTATAACACAAAATAACCTAATTATTAATTTATAAATATAAATTATTTTTTATTAAATTTAGCTATGTGGAATTGATATAGTTGGGTGGAAATGATGAGGATATATTGGAGGGTTTTATGGAATTGGATTTATTTTAATGTGGTTGTCTTGGCTTCTTAACTGAATTAGAGGTGGATTATGTGGGGTTTGAATGGTTAAGAGAGTGTTTATAATGAGAATTTATAATGGATGTTATGGAATAAATTTAATGATGGAAAAGTTAGGGGATGAAATTTTAGGAGATTAATTACACCACCTAAATATCTTCCCTATTGTCCATCAAATATCTTCTCTCTTTTCTATGGTAGAAGAAACGCTTCATGGCATTGGTTTGTTATAACGGATTAAACAAAAGAAAGAAGAGTGGGATTAGATGATTGATCAGTATGGATCATCAAAATATCATAGGATAGTTCTCATCATGAAATCAAGGAATGAATTTTGTTATTTATAGCCTCATTCTTTATTTTATTTGATTTTCTCACCCATTATAGAATCCTTAAAATTTATAATGGTGATAACATTAAAAAATCTATTGAATGTATTTATGTTAAATATTTAATTTATAATCAATAATGAATAGTCAAATATTATCTTCAAAAATCATGAAATGTTTAATTTTTTTCTTTTATTAATCCCAACTATGTTATCATGATTTTTGTTGAAAGATTATTCCACGAATATAGCATGAGGCCAAACACTCAAAATATTTACATTATTTAATTATTATATATGTTCTTCATGGAATGTAGATTTTGATATTTGATAATTGATTATAAAGGCATAATATAATTGTGGATTATTTTATGACTAATCACTGATTTCTTATGCTAGCAGAATTTAGAGAATTTTTTTCGACATGTTCTTTAGCTAATATTTTGAATAATAATTTTATCTTAAATATTAAATAATATATTATTTAATATATAGTGAGAAATGAATAATTGTTTTATATAAACTAAATAATTTTATGTCTTTTTATTCACATTCTCCTTCCTCTTATCTCACAAAATGTGTTCACTGTTGGCCTTTATAACAATTGATGATTTTACATTCTGGTGACCCAATGGTAGGATGGTCAGAGTATGGAAAAGGTGACGCTATTAAGACATGAAAAGGTTAATGGGATAACATGGGGGACTTGGATGGAGGTTATGAAATATATAAGTGATGGTTATGAGTGCTAGGGTAAATTCTAGAAAGTAACAGTTGCACCAGGAATTTGAGATGCGTCATAAAATGTGTTAAGGGAAAATATTTATATATAATGGAAATAAAAATACGATTTCTAAAAATAAATAGATTAGGAAAATATTTCCCAATATAACTTTTAATTTGAGGGGATGTGTGTAAAAGGGTGGGCATTGTTTGAAAAAATACGCACTTTAAAAATATTAATGGAAAGACGTTGTTTCAGACATCATTTTCCCTATATTTTTTTGATATATATATATATATATAACACATTTTCAATAAATAATAATAATGATGTATATAATTAAAATAATAAAAATAAAATAATAATATTACTATTATTATTACACATAAAAATATATAAAAACAAATACAAAATGAAAAATATTTTTATTAAATATAAAAATATTTTTTATTAAATATTAATATTTTCTTTTTATATTCAAGTAAATTAAAATCATATTATCATTAAATATTATTATTATTAAATAATAAATAATAACATATATTCATCTCGACTTAATGATTATTTATAATAAATAACATTATTGATTATTTTATTATTTGGTATTATTAAATACATAAATAAAAAGATTATTTTTCAATTTTAAAATAATTATTTATTAATCTGTTGATAATTAAAATATTAAGTATATTACTATTATTATTATTATAAATGATTAATAATTATATTATAAATTGTTAATAATAATATTGTTATTAACAATTATATCTCTTATATTAAAATTTTAATTAATAAAGTTTTCGAAGGGTAAATGTTATTTTTTAATCAATAAATTTTGTGAGTTGTAAATTATTTTTGGTTTGTTATATTAGTGAAATTATTTTTATTTTAAACTATTTTTATATTTTTAATCTATGTTTTATGTTTCATTTAAATTGTAATTATATTTAATATATTATAGGCTTCCAAAGTTACCAAAATGAAACGTACTGATATTTTACGTGGATGGGTTTGAAAGCCTATAAATTATAAAGTATATATATAATATAAATTAAATTGAAAAAATTAAATAAATATATACAAAATTCTTTAAAATAAAATTAATTTTGTAAAAAATGTTGAGGAAAAATCATTTCAATGGCACAAAACATTTTTGATTCAAAACATAACAATTTTACTTAAATATTTTTTTAGGAAACAATTTTTGTATAAATTAAAAAAAATTGTTTATTATTTTTTTATATTCCTTTTATTATTATTATTTTCATTTTTAGTGCTTTCAATTCCATATGGATTTTATTTATACTATATTTTATGTGCATATATTTTTTTAAGTGTGCATGCTGTGTTTTTAATCCATAAATTTTTTATCATGTAAATTATTATTATTTTGTTATATTTTTTTAATTTTTTTAATTTTCAGATATTTTTTATATGTTTAATCTATTTTTTATATTTTATTTAGATTGTTCTTATAATTTATGTTTTATAGGCTTTCAAATTCATCTACTTGAAACATTATTATGTTTTAATTAGGTGCCTCTGAAAACTTATAAATTATTTTTCATCAAATTTTTTTAAAAATATATTTTTATTTTTAACTATTTATTATATGTTTAATCCATATTTTAAGTTTCATTTATATTGATCTTATATCTTATATTTTATAGTCTTTTAAAGTCACATACTTGAAACATTTTTATGTTTTAAGTATGTGACTTTGGAATCCTTTAAAATATAAACTATATGAAAAATCTAAATGAAATATAAAACATGGATTAAATATAAAATAAACAGTTGAAAATAAAAAAATAATAAAAATAACATACCAAAAATAATTTACATGAAACAAACTTTATTGATTGAAAATATAACATTTACACTTCAAAATATTTATGTGCATAAAATATAATATAAACAAAATCTATATGAAATTTAAAATAGTGAATGTGGAAATAAAAAATTGAAATAAAAGGAATGTAAAAAAATAATAAATAATAAATATTAATTATGTTTTTATTGTTAAATATTATAAATTATATTTTTAATAAATAATAATTATATTTTAACATATTTACAAGAATTTCAATAAGAATTATGAATAATGACGTAAATAATATAATTCTTAATGTAACTAGTAAATTAGTTTATAATATAATTTCAAATAAATAATAATTAAATTTCTAATATAGAAAATATAATTATGAATAATAATATGTTATTATTAACAATTTATAATACAATTATTAACCATTTATAACAATAATAATAGTAATATAATTAATATGTTAATAATAAAAAAATCAATAAATAATAATTTTAAATATTATATATAATCTAATTGTTGATGTATTTAATAATAATAAATAATATTTTAATTAATAATGTTATTAAATATAAATAATAATTAAGTCAAAATGATTATGTGAGAATAATTATTATTTAATAATAATAATAGTAAATATAATTAATATAGTACTTTTATGATGTCATGGTAATTAATATATCACATAATAATAATAATATTAAATAATATACTATTATTTATATAACCATCATCATCTTTATTAATAATATTATTAGTTGTAAATATAATAAATAGAAAATAATTTACTTGAAACCAAATATTATTATATAATAATAATTAATATTAATATTATTATCATAATAATTATTATTAACTATACTAATAACAAAATAGTTAATATTTATTAGATTATTAATTATTAATTTTTTTAAAAAAACAAATTAAATATATTATCAATTACATTAGTTTTATTCACGTTTAGAAATTATTAATAATTACATTTTTATTATTAAATATATTTCTAATAGAATTATTTAAAAATAATTAAATACCACTTAAATTTTTAGTTTGTTTTGTTTATATATATATATATATATTTGCAAAACAAAAATATAATTTTTTTTAAAAACAATATGAGGAAGGCACTGAATAACAAATCTCCTTCCAAAAAGCACTTTGTAGAAGACGCCTTCTTCTTAGGCGACTTCTCCAAAAAATTTGCATGGAAGGCACATTTCCAGAGAACACCCAACCTTCACTACCCAAGTAGAACAAATAATGGTAGAATGGGAATAAGTCCGATGTTAGGAGTATATTGGGAACTAGTTTTTTTATTAATGTTATATTGGAAGTTTTTTTCTGTGTTGAGTGATGGATTTGGTGAGAATTGTGGAAATGGTGGTAAAATTGGTATAAAACTCATATCTAAATGTTTTCCTAACTACACAATATATATTCCATTAAACATGTAACTTGTATATCATTCATTTCAATTCTAGGATTCCATAGTGTCATAAATATCACATGATGAGTGATTTAATGTCGCATGTTATTTTCAGTGGACCTCAAGGATCAAACATGCACCACATTACTCACTTGGATTACAAATTAACCCCACACATCATGTAGACCTATACCTATAATGCATCTATATGACATAACTCGGGTATATCTAGCAATAAATATTAGGCTAGAATACAAGCTGCACATGCTATGTACTCTATTAGACAAACCATGTACGTCAACTCCACATGGAGAGTGGCATTATATTCCCAAATACTAGTCAAGGATCACACACTATGTCCATGGAAGTATATGTCATGTATTTTGCTTCCATCAAGGTTTCACATATCTTCTAATCTGGGTGTCAAAATAAGACACATAAATAGTTCACTCTAAGATATTTTACATATAAAATTTTATGGTTTATATTTGTCCCTCAATGAAGAATTTATTTTTGAGGTATTTTTAGTAGAAGAGGTTCTTTAGATTAAAAGATATAATAAATATTGGGTGAGATGATTAGATAAAACTAGGTGTTGGTAACCCCCTGGTGGATTATCGATTCCAGGGTGCAGTTCCACTATATACCCAGTGGAGTAGGTAACCCTCCTTCATAAAAGGCCATGGTTCATCCACTTATAGAGTGGGAAACCCCCTCAATCAATGCATACCATACATTATGATGAAAAATTACTCTATAGGGGTCAGTATCCCCTCAACTAACATACACTCTTTAGTGAGGTTTGGGTACTCTACTGTTATTATAAATAGATTACGAGGAAGTAAAATAATTTTGGTAGTTTGGGTGATTAGGTATAGTAATGTTATAGGAAATCTAGATTCCATTTAGTGTACAACTTGTATGGATATGGGTAGTGATGACTGAGTTTCCACTTCACCTTTAATTATATTTATTCCCTAAAGAATTTCTCATTTATCTAGGTATATCATGTTTTGAGATAATTTATTATATTTTTTATCCTTTATATTTTTGTGGCATTCGACTGGGTACGTTTATAATTTCCCTTCCATGGGAATCAATCCCACACATGCTGTGTTTGTGTAGATGATACACAATCCGTTGGGGACTTCGGTGGTCATGGTGCTAGTTATGTGGAAGCATAATGTTTCTCGATGGTGGGATTTTTTTTCAGTGTTTTAGTTGGAGTTAGTGATATATGGAGTGTATATTTCCCAATTTCTTGTGGTTGGTTTTCTGATAATATGTTGGTCCTTGTATTTTGATGTCATTTCATGGTTCTTGTTGATGGATTTTGTGCCCTAAAACCAATTGAATTTGTTCTTTCAATTACCATAATATTAATAAATTTTTTATCACATGGGGATTATTCTTCTGCATAACATTGTTGTGATAAACTCATTAGATTATTGTTTTCATTGAAAATGTTATAAAAGTTCACTAATACAAATAAAACCTAGAAATGTTATGATAATATTCATATTCATAAGTCATATTATCTAGAAAACACATTCTTGATGGGAAATAGATGGTGTTTCAATACTTGGTATTGGAGGCTTATAATACATTAAGACTTAGTCTTATGAATTTAACACTTGGAAATCCCCATGAAGGGAGGTTATGAGAAAAGAACCTCCAATATCAATTCTATATGTTTTATATTTCATTGTATATTCCTATCATTGGACATGTTTATTGGTCTTTGTACTTGATATTATTATTAATTTATATCATGAATCATATACTTTGATGTATGGATAAAAAATGGGATGACATTTCATCGCATTGATATAAAATATGTTGGGTGTGTCATATGTGATATGAAATTAATTGAAGAATTCAAGAAAGGAATTTCCCTTTATGAGTTAATGGAGGAATATATCTCTACCCATTTGATTTAAATGGAACTATCTAATTAAATTCATAGCCATAGTTCTTCATCAATGAATTTATTTCAGAAAGTTAAAGAAATACAAATCAAGAATACTGGGTGATGACATAAGTATGAATCCTATTTGATGAGATATCGAGAAAAACGAATTATATTACATAATAGAATTCATTGAAAGGTTCTTGTCATTATGATATTAACTTCATTCACTATGGGTGCCTTGACATGTTCCTAGATGTTGATCCTAGACTTTAGGCAAGTTCACATAATTCTAATGAGAAAGAGGCCAAGAGGGTTGCACACTAAGTGTATCTAGAAACTCATTAAATTTTATTTAATTTAGTATTATGAATAAATATTATTCTATACTTATGGTATAATAATTATTCAAGTTAATTTGATCACATAAATTCAATCACTAGATATTTAAGTTTAGAATATGTGAGGTGAATTTCATTTATTAATTATTATTCACAACGTAATAAATAAATATTTATTCGTTCACTAGGTTAGTGAATAGATTAAAATAAATATTTATTTAGTTATATAAATATTATAATAATTATTTATTCACAGGTTTAGTGAATATATTGTTTGTTTATTTATTGAGTGAATAATTTTTATTGAACTAAATATTTTATTATTCAAGGTTTAATAAATTCTTATGAGGATTGATGAGATGCGTTAAGGGTCAAACTCAAGTGATATATATTATTTAATATCATTTAAATAAATAAATATTTATTTATTTAACAAATTATATTTGAATATGTGCATGTCAAGCGATAAAATATTATTATTATTATTAGATATGGAGAATAGATTAGAATCAATATTTGATAAAGGGTTAGTATGAAAATAACAAATGATTAACCCTAAGTATATATTCTTATTTATATCATTTTAGAGGATATAGAGTTTTTTACACAATGGAGAGGCTCTAGAAATTGTCTTAAGACTTAAGGATAACTTACTCTTACCTTACTCTTAATAATAAGAGATAAAAAGAGAATCCTCTCATTATTATCAATAGAAGACAACATGAAGCACTAGGTTCCTCTACGTTAGAACCCAAAATTCCAATAGGATTGATCAGAGACTCATGGATCATGTATGGATAAGACTAAAGGAATCCTATATTGAATTCTCCACTATAATGATGGAATGATAAGAGTGTAATTGGAATTTTTCAAGGAGAATTATCATTTTTGTGGTTATTATTGTTTCAAATTAATTATAAATTAAATTTTAAAGATCCTTTCTAGGATATTTGGTTTTCCATTGTCAAGTTCTTCTGATATTATCCATCAAACTTGATGATAAGTTATTATTGGTCACCAACCCACTACTTATGTTTCACCCCAGACCCTTCACTTTTATTGTCATTCATTTTGGATGTTTAGTGTGTGGTGTATTCTAGTTTCCATGAATATAGTTATGTACCTGGTTTTTATTATTATTTATTTTTCTTAACAAAAGTTGATGTATGATGTTTTGATAGGATAAGGCCTCCCAAATGTGTTAAAATCCTTGTTAGTGTTAGTCCCTAGTCCCTAGTCTATTAGAGGTGAGCTTGGGGTGGCACACTTGGATTATTTATGCCCTATGTGGGGTATCTATGGGGTAAGTCATGTCAAAAAGTTTTTTAAAATTAGAGAAAAAAAAATAAAAAATTAAATTAAATTAAAATTAGTTATTTATATAGTTTTCATAGAATACCCTATATCCATGAAGGGGAGACACAATTCAATCTTTCTAGGGAGATATTTAATTATTTTCAATAATGTGGAATAATACAAATTCCAGTGTCCAAGTAAAATTTTAAGAAAGGAAAATCATCATGTAAGAAATTTCAGATTAGAAATATCTTTCTACATGAAATACATTTTCATCTCCTCTACATCCACATCAATGATAAATGTTTAACTTTGTGTGTCCATGTACATATTTTGTGTAAAATTTATTTATGAGACCCTACATATACCCTGTGTGAAATTGGTATTTCTAAATCCAAAATTTTCATTAACCCCGCTTTAAATTTTCAATAAAACTCTATGTGTACCCTATGTTCTTTTTTATAAGAAAAATTAGGGCCTCTAACCACAAAACCCCTTACTAGATTGGTAAAATATTCCCCATGAAACCCCTAGTGACCTCAATGCCAAGGTTGAATGGTGAAGTTAGGGTTTCAGTGTATAGTTTGGACTAAGTTAAATTAGGCTCCACATGTCTTAATATTCACCCACTTGGAGATTGATTCTAGAGAAACTCACCTCTAGCGATACTCACATCTAGTAATCCTCTCCTCTAATAGTCATTGTTGCATTTCTCCATTTATACCTTAAATATCTTACAATTCTAACTAAGTCACAAAAATACCTCAATTTCCCAATGACCATTGCCTTTATCATTGTGTTAGCTACATTCAGGCTCCCATGAATCTACCTTAAGTAAAAAAAAGTCATCCTAAATAATCCTATAATTAAATTATATTTCAACTAAATATGATTACTCATATAATGGAATATCATAAAATTTACATGATTTATAACTCTCAAGCTATTAGAAAAAAAATAAAATATCTCTTTACTCACTATCCAACTCCTTCAAAAAACTTTTCACCCATATTATATACCTTCTTTCTTCAGTAACAACAACATATTTTTATTTTGTTCTAGAAAATTTTGTATACTTTTGTAATTGTGACACCTAATTAATAGTTATTCCTCCACATGTATAAACATTTCTTATAGTACTCCTAATATCAACATCACCGTCTATGTCTGCACCAACATATCCTTGAAAAGGAATCCCTACCTTGAATAATAAGTACATATATTTACATCCCTTTATATATCTCAAGACCCACTTTACAGCCTCCCAATGTTGACTTCCAAGATTTTCCATGTACCTACTAACAACTCTCACTATATGTGTTATATCTAGTCAAGTGAAAACCATTTTATACATCAAACTCCACAATGCTATATTATAAGGGATTTTTAAATCTAGTCATGTTCACCATTATTATTAGGTGACAACTACTTTGATAACTTGAAGTGATTCACAAGATGAATATAAACCAATTTTGTCTCCAGTATATTGAAATTGCTCAAAAAAATATCCATGTAGGTTTTTTATAACTTAAAGTATCTTGTAACAATATCTCATTCAATCTACTTCCCAATAATCTTTTTCACCTCACTAAATTCTTCATTTAAAATTATATTGATTATTAAATATTAAACTAATTGATCCTTTACATTCTAACCATTTCAATGTGAATAACATCCATATAAAATAACAATATGATATAAGAATTACTAAATGGTTTGAAATAGTAACATTTATTCTTATCAAATATCTTATAGTCTTTCTTTCCCATGACTATATCGAATTTTTCATTCCACTTCCTTTGTTCCTTCTTAATCCCATATAGACACTTATTATGTTTAAAAACATGATTATATTTTTTAGACTCAGAAAATCCTTTTGGTTTCACAATATAGATATCCTCCTCCAAATATCTATAAATGAATTCAGTTTTCAAATATATAAACTTCAAATGTAATCACTCTATAGCTACAATTATCAATAGAACTCTTATAGTGATTAGTTTAATAATAGGATAAAAAATTTTAGTCTAATATAAACCATTCTTCTATTAAAATCTATTTACTACCTTATGCTACCATAACATTATTTCTTTAAATGGTATACCCATTTTGTATAATTCCTTATTTCATTTTGGTAATGTTTCAATTTTCCAAGTCTTGCTAAAATATAATGATGAAATTTTATCTTTCATTACAAGATCTTGAATTTTTGAATCCTTCATCTACATTTCTTATTCATAACCCTTGGGTTTTCCACCATTAATTAATAAAAAATAATTTAAATAATATTAATATATTTGTACTATCTTGTATATAATTTTTCAGATACAAATAGGTATCTCTATACCTAGGTTCACTAGATGATTCTGGGTCCGTACAATATCCTCTTCTAAGATCCCTTTAAGCTTAACCTACTCATGAGGAAAGGGTTCATTTATATCATTATTAGATTTAACATCAATTATATCTTTACTAAGAACATGTTAATTAATAATTTCATTTATAATTATACTGGTCTTTTTATTTTAATTATCCTAGAAGTAGTAATCAAGCTATTCATTTTCATATCCAATGAAAAAAAACATTTACAGGACTTAGCTTCCAACTTATCCCTAGAATCCAATTCAACATGATCATATGATGGAAAATAAAATAATTTCAAATGTGAAATATTTAATTTCTTTTCATTCCATAATTCCTTGGGTATTTTCTCTCCCTATAGCACATAAATACCTCAATTTATCAGGTATACAACCATGTTAATAGCATCATCCCAAAAAGCCTTTGGTAATCCAACATGAAAATATTTATTCCTAACACACTAAATCAACATTTTGTTTATATTCTCTATCATTCCATTTTATCCATGTATTCTAGGAACAATATTATCCATCTAAATTCCAATTTATATGAAAAAATATTTAAACTTATGGTTTTAATACTCAACACTATTGTCAGATCTCAATCACTTCACCTTCATTCTGATTTCATTCTCCATGAGACTCTTCCATTTTTTAAATATATATAGAATATCAGACTTATTTATTTATAAAATAAACCTATACCTTTCAAGTTGAGTCATCAATGAATATCATTAAATAAAGTGATCATCTAATATAATGTATTGAAATATATCCCTATACATCATAATGTATCATCCCTATTTTCCCTACCTTTGTTGATCTTTCTCCTTTTATAAAGGAAATTTTTCTCAACTTCCCTAGAATAAAATCCTCACATAATCTAATGTTCACCAATTTCATATCTAGTAAAATTTTATTCACTACAATAACCTTCATTTCCTTATAACACATATGACTCAATATATAATGCTAGGTTTTAAAGTCTGTTTATAAATTCAAAGATTTTAGCATATGATTAGAATCACTATCCATGTAAAGTGTTCCATTCTTCACTCCATGTGGAATAAGAATAGAACCATTTGTTATTTTATATGTTCTCTTAATAAATGTGGAAAAATATCCATTATCATAAAGCTATCTAATAGAGATTAAATTTCTTTGAAGTCGATAAATATATATCACACTATTCAAAATAAAAAAATCCATTTTGGGTATTAATTTTTACATCACATTTTTTGAAAATATTAAGAGGTTCCTCATCGATGAGATATACCATCCCAAAACTTCTTGAAACAAAATTTCATAAAAATTACTTCATCATGGTTGAATAAAAATTATATTTGAAGTATAAAATACAAGACCATATGGGACTTTCAATACTAATTTTCATATAAGTATTCACTATATCACTACTTGAACCCTTTTGTCTAATATTACATCATTTCTTTATGTGTCCCTTATTCCAATAACTATAACATCAGGACCTTCTCCTTTGGGTTTACCTTGGATCTATATTATTCAATTTGACATTCCTCTTGAGTTTCATAGAAATGATGATCTACCTCTACCTTAAATGTTTTTAGAATTTATAAATAATTTTCATGATTTTATTATATGAATATAATCATAAAGGATTAAATAAATAAATTCATTTAATTTCCATGGGACTACTCACCAAGATGACCATCGCATCCCAGCCTTCTGAAAGCAGTGATAGGAAAATCAATGTATTTATTTCATCCATAATATCGTTCTATTCCAAATTAAATTATTTTGAAATAGTATTAAATTAATTAAACTCATAAAAGTTATCTATGATTGACATATGATTATTACTTGAGATACCCTGAGAGGGGAGAATTAGGATGTTACAAAATTTAGGCTTTTTCACCTTTTCCCTTTCCCTTCAGATCTTGTTCCCTTCTTGTAAGAAATATTATTCAACCTAACTACTTATTGAATTCACTCACACTAAATATCAATCACTTGTAATAAAAGTAAAATATACAAGGGAATATAGATTTTACTTGGTTTACCAACATTAGGATGTATCCAAGGAGAATAGATTCATTATTGTACCACTGTGATAAAAATCTACTATAACTCATAGTTTTGGTGGGTAAAAAACACGACTGGAAATTTAGTCTATAGCCATGGTTTAAAAGTAGGGATATAAGTCCAAAAACTATGGATATAGGTTATAGACATAGTTTTATGAACAATAGTTGGAATTGGCATGGCTATAGGGAAAGACCTATAGCCATGGTTTGAAATGTGGTAAGAGTTTAAGTTACACGGGGCTATAGACACAGTTTCAAACCATGGATATAGGGTTTCCAATTTCATAAAATAAACACACCCACCCCTTGAAAAGCCCCCCCCCCCCGGCATCACCCCTTAGACCATGAAAATCCCCCCCTCTACTCCCCTAGATAGTCCCCCTAGACATACCCTAGACACCCCCCATAAGAGAGACCTTAGAACCCCCCCCCCCAGACCCTGGAAACCCCCCTTACAAACCCTAGATAGAAACCCCCAAGACCCTGCATAGACCCCCCCCCCCCCCCATGAAAGGCCCTGGACACCCACCCCAGACCCTAGAAACCCCCCTAGACAGACCCCCTAGACCCTAGACACCCCCTATAAAGGCCTTGGACACCCCCACCCACTAGACCTTAGACACCCCCCAGATAGACCCTAGACAAACACCCCCCAGACCCTGAAAAACCCCCATGCCCTAGACAGACCACACCCCCCAGGATGGACCTTGGAAACCCCTGGATAGACCCCCCCTAGGACAGACCCTATACACCCATAGACCCCGGAAACCCCCCTAGACTGACCCCCAGACCCTAGACACCCCCCTGGATAGACCTTGGACACCCGTAGACATCCCCCCTATGGAAGGACACCCCCAGGATAGAACCCCCCCCCCCCCCCCCACACACACACAGCCCCCACCCCTGGACAGAGCCCCCCTGGATGGCCCCTCAGACAGACCCCCCCCCCCCCCGAATTCACCACCCCTGCACACACACACACCCCTACACCCCCCCCCCCCCACAATGGTTCTCACACATGCATTCACATGATGATATAATCCAATGCTCTAATAAATGACCCACTGCCCTGAAAACCCCCCTCCCCCTTCCCTACAGACACCCCATGCCCCCCCTACACCCCCTTCCAGTTTTCCCACCCCTTCCACCCCTAGTATATTCGTGCCCCACCCCCTTCACCCCCTACCCCACCCCCTTCACCCCCTACCCTACGGACCTCCACCCCTTCCCCCTCCCAATCCCCCCTGCACCCTCCCCCTACCATTTTTCTCCCCCCCCCACTTCCCCCCTTGAACCCCCTTCCCCACCCCTCCCCCTTGCAGTAGATGTTAAAAAAAATAAAATATTGTTGGAACTATTATTCTCTCTTGTAGGATTGTTTTAACCAATCCCAAACCAAAGGATATATAAGCTTTGTCATATAAACAATATGTAACGAAACTAAATTCCCATAAGTTTTGGGAAGAGTTCATGGAACAAGAATTGGGTTTTGATGAAGCACATGCAACATGAAATTCCTCCTAGACCCCCCTCCTGGAAAACCCCTCCTGGACACCCCCTCACTCTTGGACACCCCTCACCCCTCCTTGACACCCCCTCCCTCCTAGAAATCCCCCACCCTCCAGGTCACCTCCATCCCTCTTGTACCCCTCCCCCCCCTCCAGGACCCCCCCTCTTGGACCCCCCCTTTCCCACCCCTCCTCACTTCACACCCTCTTGAAAACTCCCCCCCACCCTCACCCCCACCCTCACCCTACCCCTACCCCTTCCCCCTCCCTTCCCCATGTCCCCCTCCCTCGTGCCTTCCCCACCCTTGCAGTATCCCCCCTACCTGTTACCCCTTCCAGTCCCCCCTGCCAATCCCCCATTCCATCCCCCTACCCCCTACCACCCCCTACACCCCACCCCCTTCTAGCCCCCCATGACCAGATTTTCACAAAATAGGTTACAGTAGGGGTTTTCAGCTTCCACATTTTAATCCATGGAATTATTGCATGTATAGAAATGGTTTAACAATGGAATTAGTACATGTATGTACATGGGTTAACCTTTTAAATTATAGAATAATACCACGGTTAATCCCATAAAAATTATAGGATAAATCCATGATCTTAACAATGGTAATTTTTAACTACACCTATGGTAAAACCATGGATCTTGGTCCCTAATAACACTTTCAAAACCATGAATAATAGACCCTAAAACCATAGTTAATAACCATGTAAATTAATTCCTACCCAGCTATACTTAATCACCAAATAATTCCATAATATCTGCACCTTATAGCAGTACTCACATCCTCTAACTACGAGCAGAAAAAACACCACCTTCCAAATAACACTGAACACAAACATAATACAATATATATCATAAGAATTAAAACTCTCTTCAATATAAACAATATAAAATTTCTATATCAATATCATCATAATAAAAAGAACTATTTGATAAAAATAAATTTATAAACCAAGAATAAAATTTAGGTTTGAAATGTACCACAATATCAGCATCACCAGAACCATCATGAACTTCCTCATATCCTATAGAAACACCAACATCATTATCACCTCCTCTCATACCACCACCACCACCACCACCATCACGATCATTAAAATATTCATTGGTGTATGCACCTAAATCAGTGGAAGGAGAGAATAATCCTGATAAACATAATGTTTAAAAATGAGAACACATTTAATTAAAGAAAACATTCGATGTTTATATGGTGATTCATATAATATCATTATGTTACCAATAAAATAATATAATAAACATAATTTATACAAATGAAAACACATATAATTAATGAAAAATTTAAATATTCTTGTGTATGATGTTTCATGAACATAAAATTGAAGATAAATAAGAAGGATGTTTAGAATATAGAACAATAGTAAGAGTCTTATGGTCTAAATTGAACAAAATAATAATGAGAGAGTAATCAAGTTTGGAGATGGTTAAAATATTAAATCATATTTATTTAATGATGCTATTATTCTATATGTTCATTCATGTATGGATTTTATGAAAGGGGAAAATTATTATAATTCATAAAAAAATGAAAAATTAGTCCATATAGGGGGAACAATATATGTTATTTGGTGACTATATAATGGTTATTAATGAATGGATTTATTATTAACCTATAACCCCTCCCCCTACCCCCTTGCACCCCACCTACCCCCCCCCCCACTATCCTGTATACCCCCCTACAGACCCCCCATTACCTCCCCATGACAGTTTTCTCTCCCCCCACTGCCCCTAGCACTCTCTCCATGCACCTTTAACCCCGCCCCCACTTCCCCCCTATATTCACCCATTCCCCCTCCCCCACACCTGCATCACCCCCCACACTTGCATCCCCCTACCCCCCACACCTGCAACCCCACTCCCCCCCACCTGCACCCACCTCCTCCCCCCCACACCTACCTCCCACTACCCCCCATCCCTGCACCCCCACTACCCCCACCACTTCCCCAGCACCCCCACCACCTACACCCGCCTACACCCCCACCTGCCCCCACCCCACACACATGTACCCCCACTACCACCCCCCACCCACTTCCCCCTTGACCCCCCCCCCACACACACACCTCCTTCACCACCACTACCACCCTACTGCCCCCAGCACCCCCTCCCCCCAACCTGCACCCCCACTTCCCACCCTTCAGTCTTCCAACCAGAATTCAAATAACAATATTCAAGGAAACGTAATAAAACATCACCAAATGAAAAATGAATATTAAAAAATGAAAACAGACACTGAATAATAAACCAAACTACTGACCTGAATCTGAGCATAAATTGACTCCAAAATAGATTTTTTTTGGAATCATCACCGAGAAAATGTTGAACATTTTCCCTAAAATATACATTATTATGATAAATGAAAATTGATATATTTTGGATAACTTCTAAAAAAAAATTACATAGCTTAACATGATCACCATAAACAAACAATTAAATGCTATTAGGAAGTTACAAAATGCATCATCGACCAAGAAGTTATGAAAAGATAAAAAATAGTACCTTTGGAAGTGAAAAGATAACAACAATATTATCATCCTTGACCATAAAAGTGAATCTAAAACTCTTATGATCATAGATTAAATTTTTGATGCTATTTAATAAATTTTTATTTTCCATAAATTCTAGGTGATGAAAACCATAATATTTCAATTTCACAGGGTCTCTTAATCTATCATGATCTTTTCATCACAACCTTGGGTAGTTATCAAAATAAATTATAACATTAACAAATTATAAATGTTTTTAAACTATCATTTAGTTCAAATGTTTCATTCATTATTTTATAGAAAATATTTGTTTAACCAAAAACAATTATTCCAGGTTTAGTACATTCAATATTCATCACATTAAACAAATTTGTGAATGAAATAATAAAGTTCTTCAATAATTTCATTTCCTTCACAGTTGGAAATAAAATGGTTACAAAATCCAATAAGATTTTATTGACATAGTTTATAAAATGTATGCAATAGCAGCGTATACTATATGCAATAGTAGTAATTTAATTCTAGTCATTGGAGATTAATATTTCATATGAAAATGTGTTATATAATAGAAGACCATATTAATTATATAGATTATAACAATATATTCTTAATAATAATGTTTAACATATGTATATTGAAAATTAAGTGTCTATGTTGTTCATTGAAATGTAGACATGTTTCATATTGTACATGTAGTATATGTAGAAAAAGTATAGCCATAGTGAATTGGTACATATTGCAAGAACAGAAATTAAATATATTTCATAATGGGTACTAATTTTTATGTTTATTAAAATAATAATAAATGGGGAGATATATGGTGAGATTGGAATAACTAATTTAGTGGGGACAATAAATTATGGGAGAAGGATGGGAAGCGATCATTGGGTATGAACATAGGGGCGTTCGAATGAGAATAAGAGTACATAAAGGTTAATTTGAAAATAAAGAGTCATTGCAACAATATATGAACAAAAAAAGGTCAAGCCTTCCAACTGGGATGTATATTGTGAACGGATGTTGTTGAATCAAACTTTTGAACACTATCCATTGAAGAGGGTGGCTGGGGAGGATAGGGTTTGCACGATCAAAAATAGAGGAAGGTGGGGAGAGAAATTGGGAGATGTGATGAAATTTGAGGTCAGCTGAATAATTTGGGGAAGGCTGAAAGCGTTGGAGGATGGAGGTGATCACAGATCGATGGTTGAGGGCCAAGGGTGTCCAGAGGTGATCAAAATGGACTGAGATTGGGGTAGGGTGTCACGAGAGAGACGGTGGTTAGGGCTGGGAGAGATGGATGTAGAAGAGTTGGAGTCAAATATGTTGGTGGAGGTGGATTTTGGATGGAGGATGGTATGTGGAATGAAGGGAGAGGGATGTAGAAGAGGCGACGCTTGGGATGGCGACCTTAGAGAGGGGATGCTGATATGGGTTTGGGGGAGGAGAGTTGGGGGTGCGGGGAAGGACGCCGGGAGGGGGTGTGGGGAGGTTGAGGGAGACAAATACATGTAAGGGAGAATAATTGTGGATCAGATACATCAAGGAATGGGGGAAAATCTTTAGTATATACAATCAAAATAAATGTTTTACTAAAATAGGGCATGTTTCATGGTTAGGCTGTATATTTTTTTAAATCACACACTAATTGTGTAGTTTCGAGTTGACACCCATAAAGAAATCCCATAGTTTGGTTGTATGGTTACTCCACACTAAATTTAAACAATGTAGGTAACCCTTATGAAAAAAATGATCCACACACTTTTTTGAAAAGTAATACCTAGTTTAGAGAATCAAGTTTCCACCATGTAAATCCACTTTATAAAAACTAAAACACCACTCTCATGGTTTCCATAGAGTTACAAACAACTGTAAGAAAACTATGAAACCTAAAAAAGAACCCAAATTCATAAATCAAAGTAATTTTTTTACAAAATATCATGATATATAAAAATAATAATATAAATAGCTACTTTGACATGAGGTGTTATAATCTTCCCACCATGGCACTTTATTCCCTAGGAAAGTATATAGTGTAAGTGGAATTACTAAAATAAATGCCTCAATAATACCCTACAAAAGAGTTTGGTTGGGTGTCGAATATAAAATATATGGTCTTAAATAAGAAAATAATAACATATAACCAAACTATCCAAATTTATTAATTAAATACACAAGATCATGTGAAATCCCAAAGAAAAATTCAATAAAAATTATGAAGGGAGAAACCTAAGGAGATAGAGATTTGGCTTAGTTCTCCTAAAATTTGTAATTATTATAAAATGACATAAAATATGATACACACACCTCAAAGAAATAAATATTCAAGAATCACAATATCCACCAAAAACCTAAAAAACTCATAGTCCTCCAAGAAACCAATATAAAACACAATAAAGAGAACACAATTCAAAAGAACACCATATTCAAAAGATGAGAATCATCATAAGGATTCACTAAAAGAAATAGAAGAAACAGAACAACACAAGGCTCAGTACAAAAAAAATATAGGCTTTAGATGTTTTGTTACTACACCCAACTGGTAAACTGGGACCTTCTATAAGTACATATTATCACTGATAAGTTCATAACTGATCATGAAACCAATGGTATCTAGTTAGTGAAGAATTGGACCAATGGTATCTCATATTCAAACCATCATGAAACCAAACTTCAAAAAACAAGTTTACAAATGTATATCCACAACTAAACATAAATAAACATAAATCAAAAGAGACCTCATAGATCCTGAATTCACTAAAATCCACAAAATAATTTAAATAAACTTAAAAGACACCTCATAAAATCCTAAAACGCACTAATCACACAAAACCAATTTAAACCCAATACTTCCCTTTATGATAATTCAACTTAAAAAACTTATGAATATGGAAAAAATCTACCCACCAAAGAAAATACTTTGGATATTTCAGGCAAGAGGACATGTAATTCTGTGTAACTCCATAGAAAAGGTACACAATATGCCTCTCCATAATCTTTTGAAGATATAAACTCAGATTATTCTAACCTTCTAGCTTGGGATGTGAGAATACAGATGCAAGAAGGGGTAGGTGGGGAGGTGGGGAGGTGGGGATTCCGAAAGGTAGAGATATATGCACTGACCGAGTGAGGTGAGAAGGATGCAGGGATGTAGATGTGGAAAGCGGAGTCTCAGAAGAGGTCAGAAGGTGGAGGAGGTAGAGAGGAGGAGTAGGAGACTGTGATGGTAAGTAGAATGGGTTTATGTGTATTTTGATTTGTTTAATAAAATTAACATATAAACTAGATGGGATTTATGGTCTAGAATTTTTAAAAAATATTAACATATAAGCTGAAACAATTCAATAAAAGGGAATGCATAACATGATTTTTAGTCACCAATATAAACTTCTATAAATATAAACAAATATAAACATGAAAGAATGTGAAATATAACAAATTTGTACATTTGACACAGTCTAAGCTAGTATAAACAGCAGGAAAATTTTATGTTCATGAAATAAATTGTATGTTCATAAAACAAATATGGTTAAATGTATAACTAAACACTTATTATAGAATAATAAAAATCAGTTTATAGAGGAAATTGGAGAAATCCTAACTGGTTATGTAGATGAAATTAAATTGAAGAGTAGCAGGCAGATATTTGGAGAGAGAAATCATATAAGGGAGGGTTTTTCTGTCCACCAAAAGGAGGGTTTTGATGTTGACCAAATGGGGTTAGTGATAAATCGTGGGAGGATGAGTATAGTGAGGGCAGGTATTGGTTTGAATAAGAAATTTTGGAGGTTTGGTCACCGTGAGTAGAATTTTTTGGGGTGTCCAAGTTGAAGGAGGAGGGTCCGGGGAGGTGGGGCGGCCAGGACAGAGCCATGTCAGAGTAGCGTCGGAGCCGCATTAGAGTGGCGTCGATGTGGCATCGAAGTTGTGCTGGATCCATGTCAGAGAAGAAGTATCATGGGGAGGAGGGGTGGCCACATTGAAGGTTCATCAGATGAGTATGTGGGGATGTTTCATTGGGGTATCGTCAGAGCAGTGTCCATGGGGAGGTGGGTGGTCACGTCAAAGAAGTAATGGTGGGGGAGGAGGATCATGAGGGTAAGGGGGAGGAGGATCTTGAGGGTTCGGGGGAAAAAAGAAATTCCCAAAAATATGTAGTGCGGTGGGTTGCTACCATGGAGAAAAAAATTAGATGTGGGTATAAGTGAGTTATAGCCACATACATTATTGTCCATGGATATAGATCCGTGGCTATAATCCCAATTTCTTGTAGTAAACTTTAGGTCATATCCCTCATCACTAATGTTTTCTACCTATATATATATATAAGAGAATTCACTCCTCACTAAAGATCAGTTCATGTAGCGTGACTTGGGTAATAACTCACTACTACCAAAGAATCACTCAGCTTTCATATTACATACATTGCTCTAAAATATATCAGTTTATAGACTTATGTCACTTCCCCATATGACCATCATGTATATCAATTTTGAACTGTATTATAATGTTTTATATAATTATCCAATATATAAAATGTGTTTATCCCAACTTAATAGCCATATATAATCAGTTTTTTGTGAGAATAGTTGAATCTTTTATCTTCAAACCATCTTTAAAGAGTATAAAACAATGTTCTCTATATTGAATAATTACATCATATGAATTCTATTCAATGTATTTTGTTTTTATTACTATATTAATTAAATTTATCCATGGTGTTCCAAAATAATAATATTGAATATACACTCTCTTAGAAACATCACAATCATCTTAGTTCAGATATTAAATGTACCCCATGTTTCTGACCACATTCCTTCTTCTTTATTATCCCTTCTATGACCTCTATATCTCTTTCCTCTATCTTCTATGTTCCATTTTTTATCAAGAAAGTTTATCCTAATTTTTATTCTATAGTTCTCCCTCCATTTCTAGTTAGGATATTTTAATTTCAAATTAAAATTAAATAATATAGCTACCTTGAACTTCCTTTCCATTAAACTCATCTCTCGTATCATCTTTAAGAAAACCGCTACTATTAAACTCCATTTAGATTGTTGGAGTTTGTTCCATAACTTCCAAATAGTTCTTAATAAATTCAATTCATCAATTCTATTTGAACTCAACATATTTTATCAATCATGATGTGAAAAAATTAATCACATTGTGGTATATTGGTTCTATATTCAACTACCAATTGCATCATGGCCAGATATAGATCTTCATAATGTAATATTGATCTATGTTTATAAATATCCAAAGGCTTTGTAATCACAACCTTTCCTCTTTCTTCGTGATATAATTATCATAATGAAACTCCTTTAATAATGAAATAATCTCATTATCATAGCATGATCAAATTCAAAATATTCTTGATATTCAACTCAATTATGGTGTGACTCACTTCCATGATATGGACATTTTCCAATAAGTAGAAACACTGAGATTCACCTATAATTTAAAACTCTAACTTCCTTACCACAAAATTTTCATTATCAATAATATTTTATGATTGATAATTTATATCATAATTCTCATTATATAAATGATTTAACCCTTATGTATGACCTTTTTTACCCTTAGATGTCATCCTAAAAATGGAGTTTTCCAATTTTAGAAACCATATCCAATAATGTGACTAATGATTCATGATACAAAAATATATTATTTATCAACCAAAAAACATTATGTGTCAAAAACTTTTCCATTTTTCTAAAATCCCTACGACTAATAAAACCTTATTTATATAGGGATAATTTATTTCTTCCTTTTTTAAATTTATGTATCCTAGAAGATATTACATATCATACATAATATTATATAATATAAATTCACAACATGACCATTTTACTTGAATTGTGACTCATTCAGATGGACTTTACATAATAGGGATAAAAAATTACATATGGGACTTCACTAATTATATAACTTTAAAAAACCATATGTATACAAGGTGTTGTTTCATACTTCTCAATTTTTTCATAACTTCACTGATGAAGTAAAATGTGTGATCATGTCATAACTTGTTCTAGTAAATAATATAATTATTATAATATATTTCTGACCATATCAACTAATATATGGACACTAAAATACATATTTAAATATACTCATGCTTTCAAAAAAACATCCAAAAATTTACTTCCAGAAACTTATGATCAACTCTACTTCGTGAACTCTATCCATATTTATTTCTGATTGACTATAAATTAAACCCAAGTGATTTTCAATAAATCCTTCTAGAGACTTCTTGGAAATATAAAACCTTCATCAACCATCCATCATATTTAACCTTCAGTCATTATCAACAAATCCAACATACAATCTCTTGGTTATAAAAATCTCCTTTTTTCATTTTTTTACAAAACTTTAATAAAATCCATGAAGCATAAAGGGATGAAGATAATCTCGCATCCTTCATATTTTAATCCAGTATTATCTAATCATATGGATTTTATGGATGGATTGTACTACCCATTTTTCAATAAAATATAAAAGATTCATCTTTACCAAATTCATTATTCCCTACTTCTATTCCATATTCATAAAAGGTTTCAGGGCTATTTTTATCATCTTTAATCCCCCTTTGTCAATAAAATTATGGCACTAGATTTTCAAAAAATATCATTATCTTTTCATCATTATATAAATATCCATATTTATAGATTCTAATATCCCCCTATATATTAACTTTAAATATACATATGATTCTACATCAATGAACCTCATTCTCCTTTTACCACGTGAACAAAAACTCCAAATTTATAGAGTTATAAATTTCCACATTGATAACCCATGCCGTCATTGATTTCATTCACTTGATTTCGCCTTCAAAAAATTAGGTTCTTTTAAATACTTGTTGAATCTCATGAGATGGTTTTATATTATTTCAACCATCCTTCATTATAACATTAATTTTAAATCCCTTTCATTTTTTAATTACATTATTCTAAAGAAATTCCAAAAAGTGAATTTTCTATTTGGTAATAGGTCTTAAAAAAAATCACTAAGACTACTCATTCAGAACTTGGTGTGAGAGATAATAGTTTAACTCAATGAATTTATTGTGGTCTATGTAACTCACTTAATTCCATACAATTATGAAACTTGAGTAATAATGTTCCTTTAATAGATATTAATCACACTTACACAATAATGTCAATATATAATTAAGAAATCACAAATTTCATGAGTCGTACTACATGTTGAACCAATTGATACCATTTTTTCATGATAAAATAGTGATACCATTTGATATCCATGGTTTACCTTTCTTTATAGTGATTCTCCATTACCAGATGAGTTTAATAAGCCTTTAAATGTTCATCGCTAAATACCCTTAATTTATTCACTTTTTGGAAACTAAATATTGTGATAATATTCAGAATGGGGAAACCACTTGTTGGAAATAATACTTTCTTCTCAGTGGATTTCAGTATCCCACAAAGTAGCTAGATGATAATTTCTGGGTATTTTAAAAATAATTGAACATGTATTCCTATATGAATGTAGTTTTTATTCCATTAAGTTGTATATATTATTCTTTCAGGGTCTACCACAATTTGATAAAAACTTGATACCACATTTTGAATTCAAAAAGTGTCTGGATACCATTTTTAAAACTCAAATATGGTTTTGACACTTATTATACCCCAAATCAGGTATAGTACAATCTATACTTCACCATCTTAGTATGTATTACCATATTCATTCTTGAATTTTTATAATGGATACTCAATATTTCGTATTAATTATGTTTTCCTTAACACCACTTGAATTTATTCATCACATCATGTATCTCTATATTTATCAAGGTTCGCTTTTCAATATCTATCAAACTAATTTTTGTTTCATATTTTTCTTTAACATCCATAATGGATACTTGTAACACCACTTATTTCATTTTATCTACTCTCAATGCAATCAATAAATCTCAGTGAATTAATATTCTTTCAATACATACAACCCATGGAACGTAACTCCCTTTAATCATGCATCACTCCCATAATCAGATATAAAAATTAAGTGCATAGAGAGAGGGATGCCTCCAACATCCTCAACTAGTTGAGATTGGATAGTATTTATGATCCACTCATTGAATTTTTATTTTCTTCTAATAATTTTTATGTAAAACACTACTAGTGAAAATTTCTATCATTTTTGAACATGAATTTTTATTCGTACATGTCTTGGTATTCATCTCTTTATGAGAATCATCTAACTAGTGAATGTTTCTACCTTTAATGCATCATTTCTATATTATTTTATATGCTTATTTATTCATACAATGATAACTCCATTGGTCTTTGACTCATGATTTTTAGTGGTATAAATAAAACCACTTAAGCATTTCTCGTTCCTATCATCTATGATTTTTATTAGTCTCACTTCATATTTTTTATCCTTAATGAACATTTTATTGAACATACATTCATATTTTTTTCAATGAGGGTAACCTTATTTATATTCCATAATCTATTTTTCTATATATGATGGCTACTGTGAATAAGAAATCAATGATCCTTGAGGCATCCTCCTTTTCCTTGACACTTCATAATCATCCAATTCAATGCATCTATTTTTGAGTGGAATATATTTATATTCATCAATTCATGTTTTATTTTTATTATAGGAGTGTGGAATATTATCTTGGAACCTCTATTAATTTATTTTCTATAGTTTCTTTAAATATGAACATGATTATCACTAATATAACATATCTTGATGAAATATTCAAACCATTAAATAGACTTCCATTGATGAGATGTATCATTAGGTCTCATCTAATTACACAATTCAAAATTATCCTTACTTGCATTAATTTTTTGTCCAATTATTCTATAAAAATAGGACTTCTTCAACACTACCCTTTGGTAGTTTTCTTTCCAAATATTGTACTTAGATTTTTCTTTTCTATTAATTCCATATATGTATTATTATTACTACTGAATTAAATATCTATGTTATAATATTTAGTGTCTGACTTATTCCTTAAATCATGAATACCTATTTTATGGTCCTTAATCCTAAAATCCTTCTCCTTTACTTAGCCTTATAAATTCTCAAAGTGATAATTATATTCATTATGTAGATTAATAACTTTCTCTTTACACTTGTCTCTTACGTTATACATTGATACTTCATGTAGTTTCTCTTTTTCCATGCTTATGTCTGGATCATGAATAAGTTATTCAAGTATATAGATTTGTTGTTTTATTTTCTTGTTCCTTATTAATATTGAATCATATAAATCCATTTCTTCCTTCATAAACATTCTATTATATTCCTCTAAATATTTTATCTAATAAATGTTCTTTTCACCTTCATCCTTCAAGAATTGTACTTCACTCCTAAATAATTAAATCTTCTCATGTTTGTTACACAAACAAACTCTATATTTACCACATTATGTGGTTTCTACATTTCTACCATCATCCTTAAAATATTTAGGTAATGTATAATCTATATCTTCATATTTACCATTAACATTTACTATAGATTTATTTTTAGTTATACAAAAGGAATAATTGTTTTCACCTCAATAGAGATACCTAATTTTTTAGTTGCCTTCTTGTTTTTACTCTTACATATATAAATATGACATTATTATTTAATATAATTCCTACCCAAACCTTTAAATAATTTATATTATAAACTAGTATAAGAAACCTGGTTTTCTTCTTTTGATATAGATTCTTTATCATAAAACTCTTCCAACTTCTTCCACATATCCTTCGAAGTCTTTATGTGAGATATCTTACCTTGAACCGTTATATCCAAGATATCTTTCAAGAAATTATTGACACATAAATCAATATATAAATTTATTTGATCCATTTCAAACACAATTCTATATTGATTTAGAAAAAAAATCCAGTTAACAAGATATCATGAGGGATTCTAATATATACTTACAAACATGACATGAACTCATTCTTAAAAGTAAAAAATGATTTCCATTAAATAAATAATTTTTCAAGATACAATCCATAACTTGTATAATATTTAAATGTTCTCAATCTGAATATTTTACATTAAATACATAATTTAATATATAATCTTTGATACCACTTGTTGTAACCTGACACACCCTGAGAGGGGGTCAATCATGGTGTGTCCAAATTTAATCTTTTTCACCTCTTCCCTTTACCTTTGGATCTTGTTCTATTGTTAAAAGGGACTCTATTAAAAAAACATTTATGGAATGCACCAATGAAATATATCATTCACATGTTCTAAAAGTAAAATATATAGGGATACATAGATTTTACTTGGTCCACCCACACTAGGATACATTAAAGTTTCATACACTTAGCATTGTGCTAGTTTACCAAAAATCAATTATAACTCATTTTTTTGGTCAATACAAAGTTTAGGTGAATTCACTCTTCCCCAAGGATCAATACCTACAAAAATTTAGGTGAAATCAATTCTCACTAAGGCTTATTGCATGTATAATAATTAAAGGAATATCTCACTACCTCCCAAGAGTCACTCCTTTTTCCTACATTATACACTTCTAATAAGATATCAATTTATAGAAATCTAAGCATATTCACATGATCATCATGTATTTTAGTTATGAACATCATAATTCTAGATGTGTTTCTCCAATTTATATTGTGTGATTCTCCCAACTGCATGCTCATACATAATCAAATAATTATGATAAGAGTTTAATTGTTGATCTTCAAAAAAATTTCACATAGAAAAAAACAAAAAATATCCATTTTGAATAATTTCAACATAGGAATTATCTTCAATATATTTTATATTCCTTACACTATCAAGTAGAATGTATATATGATGTTCTGTAAATTTGATATTCAATATATCATCAATCAAAAATTATACAATATTCATAAGTTATCTATTCAATGAATCCCATGTTGATAAACACCTTAATTCTTCTTCTTTCTATCTTCTTTGAACTCTCTATCCCTTTCCCCTATATTCTGTGTTCCTTTTTATTTTATTTTTAAAAATTCTCATCTTTTTTATTCCAACCATATCCTTCCATTTCTAATCAGAATATCTGAATTTGAATTTCAATTTCAAGAAGTTTACTACCTTAAACTTTCTCTCCATCAATATAACACCCCAATATTTTACAGTATTCCTCTTTTTAAATTTAACTTTTTGATATCTCTTCAACTTCACAAATGATTTAAATATTATTATTTAATTATTATAGTCATCTCCCAGATGTTGGGAATGGTGGGAATGAATGAGATTCAGTAAATTATGAAAATATAGAATACACATGATTATAAAATTAATTCATTGGTTACTAATTAATTATAAATGAAAAAAAATTGAACATATAGGATTTATTTTTATAAAAAAACATTTTTATACCTACAATGACATTTTATATTAATAAATTAAATTAATAATTATTAGTGAATTATATTAATTAAATTTATATATTATATATTCAAAAAAAATTACATTCATTCTGAAAAACGTGAGACATAATTTATATATATATATATTTATATATATATATTAGGTGCTTGGGGGTACAATTACATTAAACACACACACCACACACTCAGGTTGGAAACACAGTTTTACTGCCCTTTAATGGTGATTGTAGACCCCAGAAAACGCGTTCCTGAAATTTTCCAAATGCTTCCATACATGATCCAAGATCGTATAACATTTCTTAAGATTCGATTTGGTAGGTCGCAGGGCCCAAACGGAGCTACGGAATAGGAGTTATGGACATTTGAAGTTGGGCTGGAAATCTGGTTCGCGAAGCCCATTTGCGAAGCCCCCTCCGTGATCGCGGAGCGCCGTCGTGAAGTAATGAGGCGAGAGGCTCCGCGAACCCGTTTGACGTTCGCGATGCACCGCGAAGACCCCTCGCGAAGCACCTATGCGAAGCACCCGAGCATCGCGGTCCCGTGAAGCTCCGGAGGCGGTAACTCCCCGCGAACGCCCTGACGTTCGCGAACCCGCCACGAAGCTCTGGAGGCGGTACCTCTCCGCGAACTAATTTGACGTTCGCGAGTGCGCCGCGAAGCACCTGAGGCGGCGCGGGAGTTCTGCTTCGCGACGCCCCTTGCCTATAAATACCCAGATCACCCCCCTTCTCCAGGGGGACGGCCACGGCCACTTCACCCCTTGGGTGGCCGAGCGGAGCTCCGCATTGCGGCTCCGCGAAGCCATGATCCGCGAGCATCTTCCTTCGCGTTGCTGATCGGCGAGCGAAGGATCCGCGAGTCCATGATCCACGAGCCAATGCTCCGCGATGCTGCTCCGCGAGACCATCCTCCATGAGTCCATGCTCCGCGAGCCTACGCTCCGCGAGACCAAGCTTCGCGAGATCCCCATGCTCTGCGAGACCCCTTTGCTCTGTGAGACCAAGCTCTACGAGACCCCCTTGCTCCGCGAGACCCCTTTTCTCCGCGAGACCAAGCTCCGCGAGACCCCTTTGCTCCGCGAGACCCCTTTTCTCCGCAAGAGACCATTTCTTCGCGAGGCCATACTCCGCGAATCTACTTCTCAAAGACCTATCCTTCGCGAGGATTCTACCTTCGTGCCCACCGGTCCATACCGCGGGGGGCTGCGCCCCCGCACCTCCGCTCAGGGTCAGTTCCGGGCTGCGGTCCCGGCCCTCAGGGCCGGTCCCTTTGCTACCGTCACAGAGCCCCATGAAAAATGGAGAGTCGCACCGCGAACTTTTTGGGCCGGGATGTCGGGGTTTTCCATTGCACCCTTATGCGCAGCCACCTCCCCCCTAGGGAATAATATGATTTGAGATACTCTTCTGCACACTGCGAAACACCTTGAGTTGACATATTCCTCTTGGTTTGTTTCCTATGTCGTGAGTTGAGATTCTCATCATCAATTCCCCCGAGTACCTTGAGTCGAACCATTCCTCAGGAAACTCCGTCAAACCCTGTCCCCTGGCTCTTATGTCAGGTTGAACCACCATGGGCCGCCCTTGCGTAAGACCCAACACTAGCCATTCTAGGCGCCTTATGCCAGTATTCTTATCTACATGACTATAAAATATAGTAATCCCTATTTTCCAAACACAGGATGCCTCTCGCTTCTAACGAGAGATTCCTTATGCTCTATGTATAAGATGCATTATGCCATGATCACAGTGGCGTAATAGAAAGATCTTTGGAATCCATTCAAACATTCCATCACTCCACCTCACGCTTTGTGTGTCCTTCGTTTGGATCGTCACTCACTTCCAAGTCTAGAGGGATCCCCTAACAGTATGGATGATAGACCTTTGGTCCACCTGCTATCCTGGGCCAACGCCCTGGAAGACTGATCACGTCTGGAGAGACCCCCTAAAAGTATAATGCCCAACCTATGGTCCGCCTGCTGTCCTGGGCTGACGTTCCGGAAGACTGATCGACGATATTTGAGTTAGGCCCCGTGTTGCGAACATGGTCAGCGGTCAGCCCTCATTTGTTGTCCTAATTTCTGGCTAACGTGATATGGATGCTGCGTTTCCGCCATGGTCAATAGTTATCCTCCATCACCATGCCAATCTCACGACATTCTGAATATTGGGCATGTGATTCACACTTCTCATCTCCCTTTGTTGGGATAGATTCCAATGCCCCTGGCGTTATCCCTCTTGTGCACTAGCGCATAGGTGATTACCTCAACCCGCTAGTGAGTTGAGATGCCCTCATGGCTAGACATGAGGAAGACACCATGGGACGCCTAACGCGTAAGCCCCTCTTCACTTCTCACGGACGCATCCTTCGCGACATGATCATCAGGTCCCTGCAACCTCTTGTTTCTCACACCGAGCATGACTCACGTGGGCTTAGAGTGAGCACCGACCCTGACCCCTACCTTCAGCGAACTACGAGGACTTTGATCCATGTCAAGTCATGGTATGTAGGAAGCCTCCATGAGGTTCAAGCCACATTGCTCGGTCGTTCATTCATGTCGAGTTTCGCCCTCGTCCAGCATGACGTTAAACTGTATGCCCCCCTTGTCCCGTATGACATTAAACTACACACCCATTTGAACTACGAGGTCTTTGATCCATGTCAAGGCTTGGTACATAGGAATCCTTCTTGAGGTTCAAGCCCACCCATCATCATTCACGTCGAGTTCCACCTTCGTCCAGCATGACTTTAAACTGCATTCCAGTCTGACGGCAAACCGTTGTGACCAACCCGAACTACGAGGACTTTGATCCATGTCAAGGCATGGTACGTAGCAAGCCTCCCCGAGGTTCAAGCCCATCTCCCATCGGACCAAGGTCCCTCATTTACGTCGGTTCGCCGACACCCAACGCCCGTTGTTTATTCACGTCAGGGTTCATTACTGTCCCGCATGACGTTAAACTATATTCCGTCAATCTTTTGAACTACGAGGACTTTGATCCATGTCAAGGAATGGTACGTAGGAAACCTTCCCGAGGTTCAAGCCCACCACTAGTGGACCCCTGGGTATACTTTCATGTCAGTTCACCGATGAAACCCTTTGAACTACGAAGTCTTTGATCCATGTCAAGGCATGGTACATAGGAAGACTCCCCAAGGTTCAATCCCATCTCTCATCGGACCAAGGTCCACCTTCACGTCGGTACGCTGACGATGCCCATCGGACCAAGGTCCACCTTCACGTCAGTTTGCTGACGATGCCCATCGGACCAAGGTCCACCTTCACGTCGGTACGCTGACGATGCCCATCAGACCAAGGTCCACCTTCACGTCGGTTCGCTGACGATGCCCATCGGACCAAGGTCCACCTTCACGTCGGTTCGCTGGCGCATCGGACCAAGGTCCACCTTCACGTTGTATCGCTGACGACATCCATCGGACTAAGGTCCACCTTCACGTCGGTTCACCAGCACCATCCCGAACTACGCAGACTTTGATTCCCTGTCACGGGGATACGTAGGAAGCCTCTTCAAGGCTCAAGCCCATCTTCATTGTCGCCCCTGCGATGGTCCCATTTCATTCCTCCCCGACTTCATTCATTCATCAATCACCCACCCTGATTCTCACCCGGGCCTCCACATCCCAGTGGGATCATGCCATCCACCTCCTTGCTGCTCCTAGCGGCGCATGGGCCGCTTTCCACATGTAAGTCCCATCATATCTCTGGGCCTTTGTCCTCTATGTACACCCCGATTCATCACCCTTCCAAGCTACGTGGGTTTTGATGCCTGTCCTCTACACAGGGTACATAGGAAACCTCCAAGAGGTTCAATCCCAACCAATGGTAATCCATGGTGTCCCCCATCTTGGGGCATACATCCCATGATCCGCCCTCAGTGGTGTTTAGATCATCCATTACGGTGTGACATCTCCCCTCTAGAGAGTGCACCACCTCGGATCCGTCCTCATTGGGCGTTCTGATCCATCCATATTCCAGGTGTTCTCTCCTTGGGATATACCAATCTGATACGTCTCTATGGGACGTTCTGATCACCCTCATACAGTCTCTGTAAGAGGTTAAACTCACGGCCTACCTCGTGATAAACATGAGATGCCTGAGGAAAACCTCGGATGACACGCCTTTGGCGTAACCGTCTTCGCAATACGTTAAACATGCTTCATACCATGTGTTAAACATGGGAAGCTTAGGAAAACCTCAGGTACATGCCTATGGCATATGATTCCCCGCACTCGACGTGGGATTCCTCGGGTTATGCACCCTTGAGATGCCCTCTCATGAGGAAGAATACAGGTTCCCCAATGTCCATGCACCCAGAGATGCCCTGACATGCCTGATGTTGCCGTCTACTCCGACTGAAGGTCGCTAACATGTCAAGACCCCATAGAAAGTCTTGACGGAAGTAGTGTAATTAACCGGCATCCATGAAGGTATGGCACCAGAAATGAGATTCACGAACAACGTATTAAATCTATAAGGGAGACCCGGACTAGGTGACGAGTTCCGAGGAGGAATCCACGGAAAGAAGAAACGAAATCCCATCATCCCGTTTCAATCAAGGAGCGACGTACCTGAACAAGGAAAGAATGCTGCCCGCCTTTGGAAAGCGGGAATGCGGGGCAACAGCAGTGTGTCCTCCACAGACGGATGCGCGCTCCCCGGCGAAAGAGTCGGAAACAGTGATATTTTTTTAAATATATATTTTAACAATTTTATAAATTATAATTGAAAAAATAACAATATTTTTTAAATAATAATATCAATTTTACTTTGGTTAAATATTTGGTATTTTTCAAGTAAGTTTCATTTTGGATGAATAGTAATGGGACCGTTGAAATAATTACATGGCCATTAGGAATAGTAATGTGGACATTAGAAAAATAAACTATCCTATGAAAGTATAAAAAAATTATACATTTTATAATTTTTAATATGATATAATTATATCATAGTACAAGTAAATAATTGTTTTAGAAGTTATTAATTAAGTGTTGATATTTTTTTATAAAAATAATTGTTTATTTTTGATTTTATAATTAATATTGTGATATAAAAAAAATATTTTCATAAAATTTATTCATAGATTGATATTGTTTTTTCTTATTATTTTAAGATAATTTTATGAGACCTTATTTGATTTTTCAAAGTGTTATAAAATTAGTTATAATTTCAAAATCTGTATTTTTCAAGTAAATGGTGATTTTAATTAAAAATTAAATTTCTCATATTTAGAAACTTATTTTCATAAAATGGAGTTCCTTTTTTAATTATAAAAATTGAAAAATGGTTAGGGTGAATTTTTGGGATTTTTCTAAAGTGCTTGATTTTTTTTGTGAATAGTAAAATATGGTAATTAACGGTATAAATACATTATAAGTTAAATACACTAATACTTGAGTCATAACTGTTGTAATAACCATAATATCAAACTAAAATTAATTATTTTAGTATATGTTATGATAATTCTAAAACTATTTGTAGTCTTGAGCCAAAATAATAAACAAATGAATAAAATATTGAAAAAACACCCCTCTCCTCCACTATAAATACCATCCCTTCTCCTCACACCTTCTAAGCATTGATCCTTGTAAAATTTCTACACAATAATCTTTCAAAAAACCTCCCACACATACAAGATCATTTTTTCTCTACACAATACCAAAACTAATCCTCTTAAGGAGGTTCTCAAGGAGGAGAATTCAAGAGGTAAAATTCCTCTTTCTTTTCTTTTATTTTCTTTTCAATTTATTTTATTTTATTATCCTTCCCTAACCTCCCCTGTCCAAAGATACATGATAACTACATAATTATTTATATATTGGAATTATATCATTTTAATGGAATATACATCATCAAACTCCTTCCTCTCTCTTTCTTTTATTCTCTAAATGAAAACATCGCCCATGATTTGTCAATTTACAGACATCATGGACGATGCATTTTCATTTTCTATTAATGCCTTCAAGGATGGTCATAAAACAATTTTTATGGTTAAAATAATATAATATATGAATCACATCATATTTAATGTTCTGGAATCATTATATACACATGATGTTAATTAATAAAATTAAACTAGTTTGTGATGATTGAAAAACCACCAAAATAATCTAAATGATTATCACTAACGTCTTATCTAATGATTCATCCTCACCCCAAATATCCAAATGAATTATATAACCATTTAATATTCCGTATGTTCATTAATAACATATAACCTTAATTCTATATATCTATTCCCATTTTAAATGAACTTCTATATTCATATACAAATAAACTGATCATGAAAACCATGGAAACAAATGCTCCTGAATGATAAAATTGTATCTTATAACTCATCAAAAAGACCATAAATGAACTTAATAAAGTTATAATAAATCAAAAAAATGAATAAAGGTTCATAATTAATTAATTATGGATTAAATTTTATTATTTGAGACATTAAGGTCAAGTGGCGAACACTTTCAGACATAAGGTAAGGGTTTCTCCCCGAACCTCAATTTTCCATTCTGGTTACACTTTCTCACTCTTTACCTTAATGTAATTCTTCATTATTTTTAAATAATTCTTCTAGATTCTGTGTAAATTTTCCTAAATAATATATCCCAATTATTTAATCTTTATTTTAAGGGAGAATACACGGTTTATAAGGTTCTCTTTTCAATACCTCCCGATAAGCAAGTCCGATTTAAGGAAACTTTCCAATTTCTTACCTGTTTTCAAGAACCACCCATAATATATTTTAATATACCAATATTTTTATAAAATTACACATTTTAAACCTTTTAAAATTCTAGAAATAATTGGATATGTGTCTTACTAATGGAAAATTACACTAATCCTCTCTAAATTACATGATGTATTCCATAGCTCATTGTTAAAGAAGTACATGCCAAACTCAATGCATCTTCTCAACTCTAAAGAAATAGAATTGAAACCTGATATATCTTACTATAAAGATCTTATCCATATTCATAACACTAGAGAGTAGGTATTTAGTCATTATAAGACTCAATTGGTAAAGTTACTTTGGATAAATCATAAAATAGAGGAAACAACGTGGGAACTGGATGATGTTATGAAGAGGAACCACCATCATTTGTTTAGAAAGTAATATCCATGATTCTAAGAGGGAAGAATGTAACACTCAAGCTTCAATTGTAGTAAGTAAAAATTATATTTTAACAATACTATAATCCAATAAAAAATTTAACATTTCATGTAACAAGAATACTAATTTTATAGGATGAATATTGATTTTAAACTTACTAGGTTAAAACAATCCTAGAATGAGTTTTTGAAATTTTAAATTATTAATAAGATTTTATGAAAAATTAAAAAAAAAGTATTTAATTATTCCTACTTTTATTTAAAAAAATGTGTTATAATATGTATAATTAACCATTTATTTACTATAAATTTTATAGAAATAAAGATAAGATCATTTGGAGGTAAAATGGGTATTTTTTAGAATTTTTTTAAATGAATAATATCATTAAATTTTAATTAATTAAAAAAAAAATTAATGATGAATGATTTAAATTAAACTTATAGATTATATATAAAAATATATGAATTTAAATCCATATAATTATTATTACTTTTCATATAGTTAATGTAAGATCATATGATGCTTGAAAATGAATTTTTCTTAAAAAAACATTTTTCGACGTGATTTATAGGTTTAATTTTAAATTAATTCTTTTCACTTATTTGAATTTATTTTGATAAAATATATTTCATATTTTTAATCATAATAATTAATATTAGGTAATAAGTTCAAATTAATTTTTGGTCATAATTAATAGTAAAAACATTAAAAAAATGGATTACCACGATTAAGGTTAAAACGGATTTTTTGGGGGGTTAGTCAAAACAGTAAGGATTAAAATGACCTAAAAACTTTATGAAACCCTATTTTTTTGTTTTATTTTGACCCTAAACTTATCAAATTTTAATAAGATTCATTTTGGATCTATTTTTATAATAAAGTGACTTGAAATTATTTTAAAACATTGAAAAATTACAAGCGTGCTACTCACCTCAATTATAAAAGGGAACCTGCTCCCCTCACTACTTCACACATATTGTACCATTTATCTCAACCAAAACCTACCAAAATATCTCTTAAAATTTCTTATATACTTCATAGAGTTGATGGTATTCCCAAAATACCAACCCTAGGGTTATTAGTAAGATATCCAAATGAGGTGTTTCTAAGTGATGGTAATCGTCTTCACTAAGCTCTTTCTTTTTTACTTCTTCATTTACCATATTCAATTATATCTTCCGAATTTCAATATAATAATTATATTATAAACCTAATACTACTACTTTATCATGTTTATGACATAATATATATTCATCTCATATTCCATTAATTGAGAAACAAAACCGTCGATCATGTGTACGATGGACTACCACTTTGTGGATCAATGTCATTTGTTTTCCATAGATTCCCCTAAAGGATAGATATAATGGTTTATTTAATATATATATATATATTATATTTATAAAAAAACAATACTTATATAATTATAATATCATATTTTACTGTAGGATCAAAATTTATATGTAGATACTCAATTACAAGAGGGGCTGAATTTTATGTTTAAAAAATTTCATTTTTAACCTTAAGGAAACTATGATTAACAATGTTAAAAAGATAATATTCACTAAACCCTATATTTTAAGCATAAATAAAAACACCTTAAGTGAAATTAAATAAGAACACAGGTTTAATTATGTAAGATTCTACCTTATAGTGTAAATATTAAATCAGAGTTACAATAAATGAGAAAGTGTAAGAAAGTTAAGCTTTCTATTCATACAAAAATATATAGTGGGATAAAAGTACAAGTAAAGGAGTAAAAATATATTAACCAAAATATTAGGGTATCCAATTAACTTGAATAAGGGTCCCTTGATTTATAATTTAAAAAAATTATGTATTATCAACACTAGGGTAATCCCTCGATATGAAGATCAGATGCAGCTTCTATCTTTCTATCCTTGCAAGCCCTCGATTAAGTAGGTAAACAAAACCTCTATCTTCCTTACACTTGGAATCCCTAGATTAAGTAGGTAATTGAAACCTTTATATTCATATCCTTTGAATCCCTCAATTTAAATTACCAACGATCGGTGTCTTACTAAGAAAAAAAATCTAATTAATGATCTCAAGAATGTTGAACAAGCAGTTCACAAACTTGATCACTTTAAGAAATTTTTCATAAATAATATATGGTAGATCTCTCACAAAGTGTTAGTTTATCTAGGATATTTTCTAGCTTTAAACTCATTCAAATTACTGGATATTTATAGGGTAGATCTCCAAAGGTCACATTCTCCTCCAACGGTCATATTTTTCCTGAAATTTCAGAGGGAACTGCACAACTGACACTTAAAATAGTCATATTGTGACTGATTAGAATACATCATTTGGAATAAGTAAAACTATCATGAGAAACATTAGCTTTTCAACAACATATAAGAATCTGAATGTATGTATATGGAAATATAATGTAATGAATCAGATTTGAGGAACTATGAAAATTGGATTTTCAAATATATGGGATTCAAAATTGAGAAACACATAGAATCAGATTATAAAAACTAAGCAAATAGAATTTAACAAAGTGTGTGAATCATATTCAAAAATAATGAAGATTTAGAACTTTAGAAATAGAGATAATCAAATTCACAATTTTGAGCAAATTAGAATTTAAGAAACGCGTTGAGTCAAATTTAAAAATCTGACCAATTTAGAATTTAAGAAAAATGGTGAATCAGATTCAAAAATATAAATGATTAAAATTTAAGAAACGTGGTGGATTGGATTAAAAAATTCAAGTGATTCAGAATTTAAGAAACGTAGTGAATTAGATTCAAAAAATTGAATGATTCATAATTTAAGAAACACGATGAATTGGATTAAAAAATATGATAAATCTAGAATTTAAGAAAGTGTAAGATTTTGATGAAGGTATGGATCCGATTTGTTCTGGTGACTATTTGGTCTTAATAAAAACTGTGTTACACTTAGCTAAAAAACTGCATAAAAAGATTAAAGAACAATTTTTCAATTGGAATCAGATTTTCTTATAAAATTCCTTTTATATATGAAATATTATTAAGAAGGTGTGTTTTTGATTTACAAAATGTGAATTAATGGAAAAATCCATAAGTAAAAATTTGACTCAACACTAACTTCTTACCTTCCAATCTATTGGAAAATGATAATGTCAGTTTTAAACACATGTGGACTACCACCTCCACGAAGCGATGTGATTAATTTTTCATGATAATAAGGTTATAATTAATGAATATATATAACATATATGATATAATAATTATTATATAAGGTTTAATTACTATTTAACTTTCTTTTATTCCATCTATATAAAAGCGGAAACAATATTCATGCATACGTTCGGCCTACTGTCTCCATGAATATTGTAATTAATTTTTCTAACTCTACCATTTATGGATAAATTTATATATATATATATATAATGAATATATATTATATTTATATAATTATTAACATTTTTGAGATGATGGAACCATGATCAAATTCCAAGGATCAAAACCACTAAACCAAACCATACATGAAAAACGAAACATTTAACTCTAAAAAATGATGGATTTGATAAATAATTATTGATAAAAGGGTATTGAAATGATATAATTGGATAATATATGATATTATGAGTATGGGTATGGTTATGTTATATATTTATAATAAATTTAAATAATTACAAATGAGTATTAAATCAATTATAACGCAGGTCGGACCCAAGCTAAGGGTTTATTTCACAATCTCATAAATATTCAGGATTGCTTTTCTTAAGACTCCAATGGAGAAATTATTTTATTTTTCAATATTAAACCCAATATAGTTTATTATTATCTATATTTTTTTTAAAATTACAAGTTTTACATTCCTTATCCTATCTTTAAGTACTCAGGATACCGAAATAATGTTTTTAAGAAAAACAAAACATCTTTTTCTACCTAGTCATGAATCTTTCTATTCCATGTCCATATTTACCTTGAAATTTCTAAAAGGATATTTTTATATTTTCCAATGATTTATTAGAGACATTTCTTGTAATGTTTTAATTCATACAAAATGGTTTAAAATTAATCTTTTTGCCATTTTTTGAATGAGATTCTTTTAACCTTTTTACAAAAGTGTGAAAGGAATGTTTTTTAACTTTTACAACATGAACAATATTTCCTATCATCATGATTGATCATTTCTTTGAATATTCCATTAAAATTTCACAAGATTCCTTTCAAAGAAATTTTTTTTCCTAATATTTGTGATTTTTTTTTATTTTCAATAATTTATGTCAAAATGGAAAAGGTATTTACCTCAATAAATCTTGTAGTGATATTTTTAAAGTATATTCATCCTTTTCAACATTATTTGGTGAATATTATGCTTTAATAGGGATGTAATAAATTCATAAAATTTTACATATTACTCACTATGGATTAAGATAATATTTATTTATGGGAGAGTTATTAACATTTCTAATGCTAGTTTTCCAATATGAATGTTTACACTGGTTATATTTCACCCCCTTTATATGATAAATACATAAGACTTTTTAAGTGACATTTGGGTCCCTCAATAGCCCCTATATGCATCGGTAGGTCTCATGAGAAAAACTATATTGGGTATTTGGAATATGACCTACCTATTTATGTATGTTGTATTGGAAAAAGTCCTTGATTATAAGATTATGATGTCTAACATTATGCATTCAATCATTATGAAATTAGTTATTATTATCAATGTGATTATTTATGTTGTTATGTTATTCTAGGATTTAGTCCCCTTTTATGGTATTCGTTATATAAAAAAATTGTTTATTTTTTAGCTCGTCTATATCATTCTTGTTTTATTTACTTTCAGATAGATTATGTTTTACATTTTCCCTTATAGAGCATCTAAGATCACACTTTATTATGTTTTCGTTTCCCCAAGAGATGAAGAAGGGATCTATGAATGAAAAAAGATATTTACGGTAATAAATAATAATGTTCTTATAATAATTATTGTATTATATTCTATGTTTTCTTATGTAATGTGAGAATCATATATGTATCTAGTCTCTAGAAACTGTTAAATTGTTTGGTCCTTTAGGATGAGATCCATTATTCTTGCAATAATGTACTAAAATAACCACCAGATCTAGGCTACTAGAGTCAAGTTTTTACAACATAAAATATCATAAACACTATAACAGTCTCATTGATCCACTTATATATATACTAATTATATGTATTCTTGATGGAACCAAACTCTTTGATTTCATAATAAAATTATATATTCCAACTCTGAGAATCTTGCATAAATATATAAATAGATATTTGAAACTTTCAAACATTAGTATAATCATTTTGAACTTCAATACCTTTTGGATATATCATTTACACATTTTTTTAAATGTTTGGGGCCGAAGCCTCAATTGATTATTTAAAGAAAATACCTCTTTATACTGGGTAGAGGGAGACCCATTACATAGCCCGAAGGCCCAATGCCAAGTGTCCTGAATACAAGGCTTGAAATCCCATTAGATGGCCCAAAGGACCCCTCAGTGAACAGTACTTCTACAGTACCTGCGCTGCTACAGTACCAGATACAGTACAGCTGCCACTATAGTACTTATAATAGTCCCTCTGCCGCTACAGTGCCGCCGCCACTACAGTTTTGCTGCTACTATAGTAGCCTGCTACAGTACTGCTGCAGTACCCCAGAAATGCACCCCTTCCTGGATTTGATCCTGAGTCTTTTGGATGCCAAGAAGGAGCCTGTACCACTAGGGTACAGGCTCGTTGGTAAAAGTACACTGGGTTTTTAGGCCCAAGGGGTTACACGGTATAGGTGGGCCTTCACCCACCACCGAGCACCTATATGTACTCCCCCAGCCACAGTCCATGGTGTAATGGCACCGGGATTTCAAGCCAGTTCCACGCGAGGTAGAGGGGCCCACGAGAGGTGATAAAGGCATATAGTGCACATTACCTTGTGAGGACTCGAACCCAGAACCTCGGGGTCAGGACGCCACCGCCGCTCACCAACTCACCCATGCCCCGTGGTCAGGATATATCATTTACACATTCTCAACTAAATTATCATTAAATAAAGTAGTATTTACATAAATTTTATATATTTCATAATAAAAATGGGATATTATAGAAAGAAATATCTGAATAGATTTTATCATCACAACGATTGAAAAAGGTTTTTTCATAGTCAATATCATGATTTGTTTGTCACCCTATACCAATAAACATACTTTATAGGTATAAAATCTACCATCTATGTTAGTTTTCTAAGGGAAACCCCAGTTAAAGCTATAGGTCTTTCCCCTTCGAGTGCATCCATAAAGTTATAATCTTGGTTTGCATACATGGATTCCATTTAAAATTCTAAATATTTTAACCATTTCTAGAAATCATATCTCTTAATGGATTCCTAGTTGTTGATAGGTTCATCTTTTATAAAAACTACGTCATCTTCATTCACCATAATAAATCCATATCTCTCATGTTCTTAATGAATCCTACTAGGATTTCAAGATTATTATATAGATTGAGTTTGTTCTTCTATAAAAACTCTTTATAGAACAATCACAACTTCTATTTTAGGAACATTTGTTTTTTTGTTTTTAAAATTATTAAAGTTCAACTTTCCTACTACAACTCTATCATTAATAAATTCCTTCTCAAGGAATATAGAAAATCAAGTTACAATCACTTTGTTCTCAGTAGGATTATAGAAATAATATCCCCTAGTTTCCTTAGGATAACTGAAAAATAATAACCTTTTAGAATTAGTGTCAATATTATCAGAATCCTATCATTATATTAATGACTTATAGCCCCAAATATCCATAAAAGACATAATGGGACATTTACTAGTACATGTCTTATGTGATTTATTTATAAATACTTTATATAAAATATTATTAAGTAAGAAATTAGTAGAATCTTGATAATAAACCCATAATGAAATATAATTCTCACACTAAATCATTATCAATCAATCCATTTCCAACTGGGTATGATTCATCCTCTCAGACAAACCATTCCAATACGATGTTCCAAGAGAAGTGAGTTGCAGAATAATTCTACAATATCTTAGATAATTGGTAAATTTTTCACTCAGGCATTCACAACCTCAATCCAATCAAAGAATCATAATACTTTTTCCCATATGATACTATAATTCATTCTAAAAATCTTTGAAATTTCCAAAATTTTCAGACTTTTCACTCATCAAAATATAAATAACCATATATACTATATTCATGGGTAAAAGTAATTAAGTACATAAAACCACCACTTGTTTGAGTACTAATTGGTCCACCTACATAACTATGTATGAAATAAAATACTCAACTAGCCCTTTAAAATTTTCTACTAAAGGTTCTTTGTCCATATTACCTAATAAACAAGATCTTCATGTATCAAATGTTTAAAAATCTAATGATTCTAATAATCCATATATATGGTTTTTTTGGATGTTTTCCTAATTTATATGTATGAGGCAATAATTCCATTAGTAGGTGGTATTATAACCGACCTTGTATTTATTATTCTGAATGTTATAGACTGTATTATCCACATCCAGAATATATAAATCATTTACCATATTCTCAATTCCATAAAACATTTCATTATTATTTATAGAACAACTCTTGTTCTTAAAAATATGTGAAAATCCTATATTTTCTTAAAAAATATACTAAAATAAAAAATTTTTTTATAGAGGGAACATTATAACAATTATCCAATCCCAGAACAAATCCACTTGGTAATGTCAAATCATAAGTGCTGACTTCCTATGCATCAACTATTTATCTATTTCTAACCTTAATATATACTTTCAATTACTTCATATCTCTATGTTTGTTTTTATTAGAAAAAAATGTGTTATTCACACCAAATATACAATACCCATGAGTTAGAGTTGGTGAAATTGACCTCTATGACATTCAAATTCATATTCTATGAATTATTTTATTTTAGAACACTTCTCAACCTTGGATACCAATATAGAATTTTTTATAGGTTATAACTATAAGAAATCAAAAAATGATAATCATGAAGTAATAAATAATATATAATAAATACACATACATGACTAAGTATCAATTTTTATATATTTTCATTAAGGAATTTTAACAAAATTATACCCACTAAAAAACGATGTCCCCATACATCATCTCCATTTAATGATCCAAGATTTATATTTCACTAAATAATGAGTCCACTTTGTTGTTCCTATCACCACTTATTAATTTATATAAGGAACCATCCCAATAATAATAATTATTATTCTTAGATAATTGAGTGAGAAACTCTTTTTATGGGTCTATCATATGGACAAACTTAACTCTATTCCTCAAGTATCCTAACCAATTAAGTGTCATCCAAATCTCAAAAAGGTATTTGTTTACTTAACTTTTAGGGTTATCCATTTCCACTATGCCTTGTACAAGATAATACAATGGTGAACAACTTTGGTAGAACCTTCCGACTGAATGATCATTGTCTTGAAATGTGCTTGTTTTTTAAGGAATCTCACACTTAGTATTTATAGGGTTTTTCTTTTAAAAGTATCACCAACATAATATACATAATATACATATTAAATTTATAACTATTACATATCATTAAAACTTTAACTTCTCATGTTTTATTACTTTTTTAATGCATGCTTCTAATGATTTAGTTTTGTAATCCAAATTCTATCCAATAAATTAATGTGTTCACACCACATTAATGTGTAACTCTTTAAATAACCAACAAGTTTGTGGTATTTATCCAAAAATAGAAGACAAATGTATTTATACACATCCAAATTCATATCATATTTAAATAACATGAACTATTAATTTCAAGGCATTAATTATATGATATTTACATTCTCTACATGAGTAATATCAGTGCCATAGATAGCCAACCCCCACATTTCTAGAATAAGGCTTAATCCTCTAGGCTAGTGAGATGTCCAGCCCAAATCCACTCTATCTAGGGATACTTTACTCAAGTGGGAATATAATTAATGATAAAAATAGAACCTAATATACAAAAACTATATCCAATTACTAAATTGAGGCTTATAAATATAACTAAAAACTGAGGTCAAGATAGATGAAATCTAAATATTATGATTTCGTACCTAGCATATAATTCAGTTCATGAAAATTAGCTAGAATAAATTTATCACATTAATTTTAGCATGAATAATATTTATAATTCAAAACCATTTTTAAAATATGAGTATTTAAAAGTATCCAAAAAATAAATTAACTCTCTATTTATTTTCCAAAATATGATATATAAATGTGAAATTTTCATAATTAATATAGGCATGACAAATTTATTTTTAAAATACCTTACACTTATAATTTATAAAAATTTATAAACCATAAGTAAATATATCCAAATATTAATTTTTAATATTTTTTACCTATATATTATTTTATGGATGATAATAAGAATTATCAGTTATAAATTAAAATTAATACAAAATTAAAATTGTGTGTGTTGATCATTTTTTATGATATAAATTCAATAATATGTTATAACTGTTATCGGTGGTTATAACAATCGATGTCATAAATATCTTATTATATTATATTATATTGTTGATATCATAAATACATTACGATGCTCGTTAATCAAGAAATATTGTATTTAGGTATACTTTATGATATCTCATATCGCATACTATGGCTTAGTTAAAATTTACAAATTTCATGTATATCATACATTATGAAATGAATCTGTCATATGCTATGATTAACCAAAACTGAATAATTTCTTCATATCGTATTTTACGATATAGCTTCGAATGCTTTATGATAAACATGTTCTTTGAAAAATAAAAATAAAGACACATTATCCATTTAAGAACAAGGATGGAATTCCACTGATGGTTTTAGGGAGATCATCTAATGACCATAAGTTACATAAGAAACCCATTATATTCCCGATATATATTTTGCAAATGCAACATGCATAAATATGAAGAAAATAAATGCATACCTTTACTTCTATGTGTTAAATTTTTACCCTTAGATGCAACAAGATTGAAGGAGATAATAGAATAAACATCCAAATACATCCTTTCAAGAACCCACTTGATCCATCCCTACTTTGGACACCCAAATTTGCCCACGACATACCCGAGGTGAATTCCCGATCACACCGGGCTAGAAACTAGTGCCATGGAATCAAAGTGTAACTGGTGCAAATGGTTTCTCCCAATAATCAAAGTTAATAAATAGTTAAAAAACAATAATTACTATCTATATGTCAAATGTTCACACCAAATACAATAGAAAATAAAACATCTATAGATATAAATATATTCAAAATAAACTCTCCACTCACCCCTTTCAACTGAACCCTATAGCACAACCCACCCCTCCTCTCGAACTCTTCTCTATAGTCTAAATTCATCTGAAACACTTACCGATTTTACACAATAATTATAGTGAAATTATTCTCCCCTCTTATCCTCTCCTACTATCCAATTTATCCTCTTCCCTTCACCCCTCTCATTCGTCCAAAAAAATAGGGTTAGGGGTTGACCGTTTTTTATGTTTCTTCCAGTTATAGGGTCTGAGAAAGGCTTTATGAGACTCCCTTATTCATATTGCAACATATTCCACTGAAGGAAAATTGTATTGGTTTGATTTGAATTTACACCATCACTTCAAGGTAGGCTTTTTTCTTTTTTTATTTGTTTTCACTCAATTTATAATTGGGGTTTTCATTTTTTTAGGTGCTAGTAATTTTCCTTGGTTGTGATGGTCTTTTTTGCTATGTTTTTGAGTTCTTGGTATTGTTTGTAGATAGTTTGATGACTTCCTGAAGTCTTACACCCATGTACATAGGTATGTGTGTGTGTATATATATATATATTACTTGTACATATTCCCTCATAGATAGGGGAATATATATATATATATATATATATATATATATATATATATATTTGTGTGTGTGTGTGTGTGTATGTATGTATATAGGAATGTATGTGCATGCAAGTGTGAAGCAAATTCGAGTTGTCATTGTCAATTCATCAAGTGCTATGTTTTGTCATGGTCTACTTTTGAGGTTGGATCCCTTCCCTTTTCCCTTTAAATTTAAGACTTATTTAATTACTCATTAATACACTTTCCTTGAATTTAATTAGTGTTGAAAGATTTATAGAATAAATCATCCTATAATATTAATTAATGATCACTCTTGAAATCGTGATTAATTGAGTTAAATGATTTATTGATAAACAAAGTCATGTTTTTATAAAAAAACCCCTCCAATGGAGGTGTGCTGTCATCAATGCCAAAAATTAGTGATAGTGATTTATATCATGTTTAGTTATGGATTGATTTATCTATATTCCTTTGTTATATTGTTTTATATTTGTCATGATGGCACTTTATCCTCCCATTATACATGTTTCATTAACCATTTCACATCATAAGGGCAGTTTTGACACCCTCCTACCTAAATAAATATTGAACCAAGATCCTTTTAAGTTCTCGTATTGACATATAAATGTATTTTCCTAAGTATTTAAATGAACTTTTGTTCCTGGTGCCCTCTAAGTTCCCCTTGAACCTTGATAAATGAATTGCATTGAATGGAATTTCATGACATGGTGACTTTCCTTCCTTAAATGTTTTAAATGAATTAAATTAAATTGATTTCATTTGGGTGGTCTAAACTAAATAAATTTTTATTTGATACAGTTATTTCTATTAATTATGAAATATGTGACCACCTCGGCATACCGCAGGCATGAATAGATAAGTTGGATAATCCCTGTTAAACTATAATCTTTTATTTTTAAACCTCCATTAATTTCTTTCGGGTCCATAGGCAAGGAGACTGATACCTGTAGCCACCCAATAGGTGTGCCAGCCTTATACATTATTAAGACTTGATCTGTTTGAATTTAAATCCCTATAATAAATCAGATAAATTTTTTGATTCCTGTATTAGACCATTAAATTGGAATAATAATAAATTTCATGATTTCGTATGGTAGAATCATCATGGATAAATTGGTAAATTAATATATTAATGACCATAGGGTTGAATGATTAATTAAAAAGGTTTGAGGTAATTATACTGATAATTAGAAACCTAGATTAATGAAATGAATTGGTTTTTTCATATGGTAATTTTTATAAATTGATTATTTTGTCTTATAATGATAAATCTATTATATTTGATACTAGACTTATGATCTTTCTTGCTTACCTTTTGAGATTATGTGATATCCATGTGATTGATACTTGAGGGTTATATGTTGATGGAATATTGAGTTTTTCTGGATATGACTCATGATTGGTGTTGACACATTAGGTCTTGATGCATGTTTCCTACCACCTGAGGGCTAAGCGCACTGGTACTAAATTCCTAAGTATAGATTATATGTGTTTTTTCAGATGCCTGAGGGCTTGGTACATGTTTTCATACTGCCTAAGGGCTTGGAACACTGGTACTGAATGCTTGAGGGTAGTGTGTATGTTTATTTCAGATGCTTGGGGGCTATATGCATAGTCACATGATTCATGAGGGTGAGATTATAGTTTTGTATGAGGGTGATATTTTAGTTATCTTGAGGGTAGTTTCCATATGTTTATGGTATATTCTGATTGATTCATCCTCATTAGGATAATATACCACCTATTTGGGTGATCTATCCTGGTGCAAGAGGATCCACCCATAGACATTAATACCTGAAAGGGAATCAAAATAGGTACAGCCTCCATGTCTCCCTTACAAACCTGGGTGGGTTATTTATTTATTCAGTAATGCTTATTTATTTTTGTACTTATACATGCTCACTATTTTACATTACATATCAAGGAAAGTATTGGGATAGACATCATGGGTGATAGCCTACTAGGATTATTATCTCACACCCTACTCAGGAACCATTTGGAACCTCATTATATATTCTTGCTCGTAGGTCTTCAGATTCATTTTTTGTGTTGTGTTGTACACGTGGGAGCTAAAGATCACGGGACTAGGCTCTTTCTCAGGATTCTCGAGGATTTAACCATTGGTTTTTTATTTTCTTTTGTAATTTTTTTCCTTTTTTACCATATAGTAGCACCTAACATTACATGCATCATTATATGGAACCATCATTGACCATTTTATATTTATTCAGTTATATTAGTCTTCTACTGCTATATGTATTCCATTTATTATATTTCATCCACAATTTCTTTCTATTTATTATATGATAAACTATTATTCTACTCTGACAAAAGGGTATAGTCTCCCCGTTATCACCTCTATAGACCCTCTCTACCAGTCAGCATCCTCTGGTGTATGGGGAGGCGTGCTTGAGGCCATGTGACCCACCAGTCTGGCCACCGTCTTAGTGTTGATTCGGGTTAAGATGTTTTAAATTGGTATTAGAGATTTATTTTTCTTATGTATTACTATTGGGGATTGGTATGTAGGAGACTAAGAATATGTTGGTGCTTGGAAAATATTTGTGCCTGAGACTGATCACCCCATGTATGGGAAATGACCAAGTCGCTAGGGCTGGGATTGATATTCATGTTGTTTTTATTACAGTTGATATGATTTCACTTGAGTGAATAGTTTACTTTCCATTTCTTATTGATTTATGGAATCTATGGAATTATAAACTTGGCCTAGTATGGAATGGAAAAGGCTTTAAATGCATCATAATAGGCACAAAGAAATTAACATGTCATGTATATGTCATGCCATATAGCTACATTTATAGGTTGTATGTTGATATGATTATGTGACTCAAACGTTATTCCATGCTTATGTGCCTATGTCAGGTTTCTCTGCACTGTGTTAGATACTTGTAATGACCTGCTATATTTTTTGATAAAATTGATTGCATGGAATAAATGGATTTCTTGTAATGAAATGGGAGCCAAATGAAAACAATAAAGTGTATGGGTTATTTATGGATTGGTAGGTGGACACCCATATCAGTAAAATATGATATATGACCATGTGTTATATTTGAAATTGTTTTAAATCTAATTTATTTTCAATTTTAATTCTAAATGAATTGGATACTTTCTAAAATGTGAAAATGGACCCAAGTAGGTCAGTTGGGTCATGTTCCTTATGAAATAACCATGTATGGGTGGTGTTGCTTTTAATAAATAAGAAACCTCTATTTGGTTTAATGTTAATGAACCTAGATTGGATTATGAGATCCTTGTAGGTCGCCTTATCTTTAATAACCTAAAAGGAATTTATTTTGGTAAATTTCTTAATTATGGACGAATTTCAAGAAATGTAAAATGTTTTCAAAGGAATTTTTCTGAGACTTCTCTGCTCTTCCTTGACTTTTACCAAGTGCCTTGTTTTGTAATTGGTGCTTGATGTTTAAATTAAAAATATTTTAGATGTTTAAATATTGAAAGTTAATAAATGTAACGGGCTTGGAAATGGAACCCTAGGTGTTTTACTTTGTTTAAAACCCTCATGTAAGGGTAGTTTAAGTATCTCTTTAAGTTTCCTTGGAATGAGAATGTGAGAATTTTATATAGGCCTTTCTACTTTATAGTAATGGATTAGATGGTGGTCTCTTAAGACTAGTTGCATTTCGTATTCATGACCTCATTATGGGTCGATGATTTTTATTTTCATAAGGGGCTAGTCAGTAGTAGGTATCACCCTTAGAGCTTAAGTCCCTTGATAAATTTTGTGAGATTTCTAAAGTTCGATGTAATTTGGGTGTCTTTGTCACTAGTAGGACTTTTATCTTTCAATGACACCCTTGTTCGACTGGGTGATCATTTTTCATTTGACCCTTGTACGGGCATGAGCACCAGGAAATTCTCAGTTTATACAACTTAGACATTCCTAGGGACTGGTCATCCATTTAATAGGTTTTGCAACCCTTTATTTTCTTTGGTGATGATGACTTGGTATGTCATCATCTTGGTTAATGGTCGTATGGGGAAATAATAATCTTGGTTTAAATCTATTTTCTGAGCCATCCAATACATGAATTCTTAGGAAGGACATCCTATGGATAGTATCAAGGATTTTTTTTTTGCTTCAAGATCCTCAGGGTAGTATGTGACCATGTATTTGATGCCCACTGAGTGCTTAATGATGTAACAAATTGGTTAAGTTTGGTAAAATTGTTGAACCTTGTGTTGTTCAATATATTATTAGGTCATCTTCATAGAAGAGTGACCAGAGAGCTAAAGAATCAAGATTATCCCAATGCTCGAGATGACTTCTAAGTGGCTAGGGTGTTTTCACATGCTGGTATGTTTGGGTTTACTATTATGTAAAATTCTATAATGTACATGAGCATGGCTCGGAGGAGCATCATGTGTACATTTAAGTTGAATTTGGATCTAGTGTGCTTATGAGTGGTTGTTATATCTCTCTTATTCCGATGACTACGACACTCCTAAGGTGGGGATGTCATGTAATGTTTTATACATGTTTTCTTCCAGGTATAAGGAACACAACCAAAGAGGACCATTGGGAATGACTGCTCTTTCTTAAATTCCCTTGAGGCTTGCAAGTTTTAAATCCAGTCAGTGATTTTTTGAAACACGATGTTGATGTGGTTGGACATGTAGGAAACCCTTTATCCTTAAACACCATTGGTTATGGATGGACTTTAGTGTTTCAGCTTGAATGGTCATAAATTTCCTTTGGGGATAAAGTCTTGGTGATCAGTTAATGATGGTGTTCCAGTAGGTGGAACTGATTTTCTTCTAAGAAGTCAACCGGTAGTGGTTCAATCGTTTCTCTTTCCAATAATTTGAAATGATTAAATAGAAACCATTAAATTCTCTTAGTGTATTCTATTAAGTGACAATCAAGTCCCCTATCTTGACATTTTCCATGATACACTAAGAGAGCATCGGTTATATGCCGCACTAAAGTATGAAAGTTGTTGGGCTTTCATTGAAATATCTTTAGTGTTGCAGACTGGACACATGGTTAATATCTAGGATTGATTATTCTTGAGGGATACATGGGTTCCTGAGTAGGAATTAAATGGAAAACCCTTAGAAACTATCCATTTCCTTTGACTCAACTGCTATGTGGATGCTTCTATGGGATTATTCAAAGATCTAATGTGGATGTCTTGGATTTATAACAAATTATCACTCGTAAAAATAGAGTATGGACTACTTAAGAAATTTCCTTGTACTCTAATCGCTTCAATCTGAGGTTATCCTGGACTTCTCGTCAGGCATGTAGGTGAGGCTTTTGGTCAAGAAATATCACTGAAAGTCAGTTATATACTTCGATGTGTGTCCCTACTATAAACTCAAGATGAATTGAAGTAAGGAATTAAGGTTCTATTGATAATATGCTGACAATATAATTTGATCGTCTTGAGAAAAGTTGGTTGAAGTGGATCAACTCTGTTTCCTTCTTTGCGTTGAACACAATAGGTGTGGAACCATTTTTAACACATTTTCTGTTTAAGGAAAGTGAAGTGTAGGGTTTGGTAGTGTCTTTCAAGGAAAGAATGCATGAACTATCTCAGTTAGGTCGAGAGGTATTCAGCCATCTCTATTGGGTGAGGTATCTTTTATGACCTCAGATGTAATAGGGTTTTCCCTGTTGGTAAAATCTTGTTGGGAGAGTCATTTAAACACTTAGGGGCATGATTTGTAGGCAATTATGACGGTGGATGCATCAGGGCTTGGAATTTTTCCCTTCTTAATGCTAAATACGTTTGGTGAGTAGAACCACTTATTTCATTCTTGATGAGATGATTATGTAATCATGTCTCTTGATAAATGGGACTGAGTAAGAGTTGTTTCAATGATTTGGTTTGTAATTTGAGCATTGACTAGAGTTTTGACGGTTTTGATTAAGAAGTATTTAAAGGTGTGTTGGGAATTTTTAAATGCAATGTGATCATTTGAACAAAACTTCACAACCCTCACAGTTTAGGTGATGTGTTTGTTGTTCTCGAAGGATTCTCAAGGGGTGATAAGTTCTAAGGTGGGGAGGTTGTAATGACCCATGTTTTGAACCGGATGAAAATTCCAAGGGAATTTAAATTTTTTGCATTTATTGGGTGAGACAATTTTGAAAATGAGTTTTAGAATGAAATTATGAGATTTAGAATACCTTTAAGTGATGTGATTCATTTAAAGAATTTAAATTAATTAAATAAAAAAATAAGCTAAATGAAAATAAAGGGAAAATAAAAAAAAGAAATGTTTTAATAACAATAATAATAATAATATAATTGTTATTATTATTATGATTATTATTATTATTAGGTTATGTGTTAAGAGAAACCAAGGGGGTCTCCCCATACTTCGTGTGACACCCCTCCTGGTTGAACCCCATATCATGATGCACCCCTCCTCTCGACCTCCTCTCTGCAAGTTGCTTTCATCTGAAACTCTTTCTAGTTTCAAACAATACATAAATTTAAAGCCTTCTCTTCCATTATCCTCCCATGCTTTGTCAGATTTATCCTCTTCCTATCACCCTATCTCATTCGGGTAAAACCATAGGGTTAGGGGTTGATATATTTTTCTATTTCCTCTAATTCTATGGTGTACGAACGGCTTCTCAAGACTTCCTTGTCTGTATTCTAGCATCTCCCACTAAAGGAAAATTGTATTGGTTTGATTTCACTTATCATTATCACTTCGGAGATTTTTTTTTTCTATATTTTCACTCAATTTATAATTGAGTTTTACATTTTTTGAGGTGCTGGTAATTTTTCTAAGGTGTGTTGGGGTAATGTCCCAGATTTTTTCTCTGTATTATTTTTAAATATTATATGGATTAAATTCGAGATCAGGTGCTGAGAAAACGTGAGATTCTAAGGATCGGTGTGTCTGTAATAATTGTTTTAAAAATATTTAGGTATCAAATTGCACACACGCTCAGTTTTCCAGAAAAAGTAAAATAAATTCCAAATAGGTTTCCAGATTAGAAATATGAGGGAATTTTTGCATTTAGAGCATTGGATTTACCCTATGTGCGACCTAACATTGGTCATCATGGGTCGACTATAGAAATTATCTAAGGGAACATTTAATGAATAAAATAAATTGATGAAATATTTATTTTATTTATATTTCATCGACATAGTGACGTAGTGATGGATTTCTTTTTAAATAAACCTTTAGGCAGAGATCAGGGATTAGGCTAATAACACTATAATCCTCTGGAGGACCTGGAGAGAAAAACCTAGAAAATTATTTTGAGTAGGGGACATCAGAACCTTGGATCAAAGATCGACAGATGCCATTCTTGACAGATCTCACCAACGGTGACGATGCAACAATCGATATTCATCAGTGATCAATCCAAAACCTAGGTAGGATACATTATTTCAATTATTCTTTCTCATTATTCATTCTTATGATGAATGTGGGATAATCCAAAAATATATTAGCTTGATAATTGATTGTATATGTGGTATGGGATGATATTTTTTGGGTTTATTAGGACTTGTTACTAGAGATTAATTGCTTTATTTGTTTATCATTCTTACGGGAATTAATCGAGGCTAGAACGAACATTGGTTGAGGTTCATTCCTTATAGTTTTTTCTTTGTGAATTATCTCCCCTAATTTCTGGCATTATTGATATGTGTTATTCATTCCTCCCCCAAATTTGAAAAAACAATTGTTTCACCCTCTATTATTAGAAAAATGATCCAAAATTGGAGATCTGACATTGGGATGACTCGACAGAGATGTGACGGTGATGGCGGTGGATGAATCAAAACGATCTGAGAGGAATTTTTCTATGGGAATGTTGTGTTGGATTGGATAAAATCAAATTTCCAAGATGATTAAAGGCCCAAAACACATCGATTCAGTGTTTGTGTGAAAAAACAACCTTTTATCTTGAGTTTTGAGTCGAATAGACCACTAGAGTGGAATCCAGAAGATCGGTCGAGGCATAAGGAGGAAGGATATGGGTTTCTAGAAAACCTGATACACACAGTGTGTAGTTACAACTACATAGTGTGTGTTCATTAATTGTGGGACTCATCATGTACATTGGATGAACATAGACATGGGGTGGATCACACGGGTTGCCTGAATAGCGTGTACTCCACCCCACGACTTGGCCTAGACTAGTAACATGGACTACCCCATGTATTGGTATAATGGTAGGGGAACATGGTCTAATGTCATGTACTTTCATAAAGCCATATTACATGGGAATACCCTAGATTATAGGACACCGTGTTTGACTCTCTTTACAAGCTATGTATTCCTCTTTTATATGACATGTTTTAAAGACACAGGTCATTGTACATAGGTTGTACCAGGGTCAAGGGATGTGGAGTGTGACCCTACTACGCACTATGTACGAATTCCTTCATGGATTTATCCACTTGTCCTCTGTATCTTGGATAAGTTTTTAAGGTTTCATTCCCTTTATCAATTCTCTAAAGTTAGGTGTGAATCATTTCCTACTCCTAGGACTACAATCCCTTTGGCAGGACTTCCTAGATAGAGTTGTTGGAATCCCTTAAGAGGCCTAGATCAGGATCCTCTATTCATTTTTCATTCTATAGGTGGATTTCCTGGTATCAATGTTACCAATACTACTTGGGATCCGATCCTATACTTATCAGGTTAATTAAGATGGATTTTGTGGTATCACCTCGCATCCCTAGATTTGATCCTAATATATTGTATCATATCTCTCTTTTGATCTATCAGTGTATCTCTCTTATGGAAAGATCCTATGAGCAGAACCTCTCAGATGAATTTCATTAGTGTTATCGGACTCATGTGTTTGTTCTTCCGGATTAGTGCTTCTTGGAATCTTCAAATTGAATCCCTAGTGTTGGTATGTAATAGTTTTGACTTACCTCTAGAGTGTTTGTCTTGGATTAAGTATTTCTGGATAATCGTTTTATATGTGTTGTAGACATATACTTGTTTAAAGATGACTGTATGTTTTCTTGTTTATAATTATTTATGGTTTCAGGGTATCCTACTAAGTATTCTTATACTCACCCATGCACAGGCTTTTCCCGCACATGTCATGTCTTGTGCAAGAAGAGAGACCTATTGACGGAGTCGTAGGTGTAACAGGACCAGACGACACTTTGTGAGGTTAGGTAGGCTGAGGTGATTCTACGAATATAGACAGCAGTTCCAGTACCTTTTCTTATAGTTTGGACTTATGGTTTATAGACTCTTTTTGGTGGGCTTGTATTTTGGACTAGTTTACTTTTCTTTTCTTTACTTTACTTTCCTATCGTACTTGGTTGGAATATAGTAGTATGCATACATATGGATTATTGTTCTTTTACATTTTAGAATTCTTTGGTCTTGGAGATGTGTGTGTGCATACAGGTACATATGTAATTCCTTCTATATTATTGATATTCCAACTCGGTACAATTCACCCGCCCCTGGGGCCTATTGGAGGTGGTCTTGGGGAGTCGCGGCATGGGACCCACTAGGATAAGTTGTGATATAGTGGTATCAGAGCAGTCGGTTCTACTTTAGGGCTAGGACTCTATGATATTGGTTTGGGTCAATTGTGTTAAGTGTTTCGAGTTCTTGTTTTAGGTTAGGGACTCTGGTGTTGGTGCGGGCGGCCAATGTATCCCTAAACCAGGAATCTGATAAGCTTCTTTTTGAATCGGTACATGAGAAAATTGGTTGTAGGGAAAATAATGGTACATGCATCGTATAGGAATGGGTTGTGTTTTTTATTCCTTCTTTAGTCAGCTCTACAGATATACTCATTGATCGTGGTACATCTTTTTTATTACAAGTTACCTCCTCAATGCATACCTGCTAGGATTTATCAGCTTGATCAAAATAATGACCCCTTCAATGATGAGGCTTTGAATTAGGGACCAGTTCCCCAAATGCTACCTCCATGTGGTGTACCATCCATACAACCACTTATAGAGTAGCATGTGGTATCCACAGTACCAGAAGATGATGAGTGTAGGCTAAGCACGTTTCACAAATTTCAAAGATAGATACCCCTCAATATTCGAGGTGAGCCCAACCCTCAGGAGGCCGAGGACTATATTATGGTAGTGACCCAAGTTTTCCATCTAGTCAGGACACCAATAGTTCAGATGGTGGTCCTCACAGTGAGACTTCTACATGACTCAATAGTGTGATGGTGGAGTTTAGATATCCAGACCCATGATGAGGTGACTCTTTTGTGGATATAGTCTGAGTGTATATTCAGAGAAGAGTTCTCACTAGTTACACTAATATTTGTTCATATACATGAGTTTCTTCAGCTCCAACAGGTTAGGATGACTGTGGCTAATTATTCATCAAGTTTCACCAACCTCTTAAGGTACTAGATGAATATAGTTAGAGATCAATACTTCAGGGCTTAGACATTCAAGACAGGTCTGCATAGTAACATTTGATCCAGTGTTATTCCTCTATGAATTCCTACTTATGTTGGGGTCCTCGATTAGGATTTGGTGGTTGAAAGCTTATTGGTTGAGCCTATACATCCAGTGATAGTTAGTATTGGGTAAACAGGAGTAGATACCTCAGCATCAGGGAGACAACATCAGTCACAGGGACCTACACATGGTATAAGTTTTAGGAGGAGGTCCTAGGATAGAGGATCTATAGTTCAGGGATTATAGGGTGGGTCTAGTAAACCTACATAGAGGTGATGTTATTCTTGTGATGTCAGGGGAATCTAGATCAAGATTGTCCAGCATGTTGTACTGCTAATAGGGAGATGGTGGATGGAACACTGAGGCATAGATAGAGATAGGAGAATGAAAATTTTTAGGGAAGAGGATATGGATGAGTATCTGGGGGAGCATTAGGAGGTGGTCAACATTTCCACTTGCTACCACCACCACCCCCAGGTGGTCCACGCCAGGAATAGGGAGGTGGAGGATAGGGACAAGGACAACTGCATGTGGTCGAGGCATATGACTCAGTGGATTTGGGAATTATTTGAGGTACAATCTGTAAATTTTCTAATTTAGATATCATATTGATAGACACCGGTGATAGTCATTCCATTATAAACACATACCTTGTATGAGACCTTAAGATTCCATTTTAACTGTTGAATCAATCCTTACACTTGGAGACACCTACTGGAGGTGACTTGGTGATCACACATCTATGATGGCAGTGTGACCTAACCCTTTGAGGTGAGAGTTTTGGTTGGAAATTATTGGTGGTAGTGTCAAGGCCTTACAAAATCATTCTTGGTATGGATTAGTTATCCATAATCCATGTCCAGATTTATTGATTTAAGAAAAGTGTTTGGTGTGTCTGAAGTGATGGAATGAGGTTTTTCTTTTTAGTGAAAAGGAAACCCAAGCAGTATAGGATGGGATCATTCATAGGAGGATATAGCTGATTACTCATCAGTTGGATACCCTAACCCTCAGTGTAGTAGATGTTATGATTTTCCAGTTCCTGAGAGTAGTGGTGAAGTATGAGGATGCCTTCCCTGAATATGTTCCAACATTACCTCCCCACCAAGAGATAGACTCCTGCGTCGATTTACACCCCAAGAAGAAATTGATATTAGCATCCGCATATCAGATGGATCCCAAAGAGCTTTGTGAGTTGAGAGTGTAGTTTGAGGACTTACAGAGGAAGGGATTTTTGCAACCCAGTATTTCCCCCTAGGTATCCCCAGTTTTGTTTTCTAAAAAGGAAAATGGGAGCTTGAGGTTGTGTGTGGACTACCGACACTTGAACTAGGTGACCTTGAAGAACAATTATCCATTATCGAGGATTGATGACCTCTTCAATCACTTTATAGTGTCCCAATGGTTCTCAAATGTTTACCTCAGACTAGGCTATCATCAGTTGAAAGTACGGGATGAGGATGTTCCGAAGATGGATTTCAGATGTTGTTATGGTCACTATGAGTACTTGTTGATGCCCTTTGGCATAATGAATGCCCCAATAGTGTCCATAGAACTCATTAACCATATATTTCAGCCTTAATTAGATCAGTTCATGGTAATATTTATTGACAATATTTTTGTGTACTCGGTGTCTATGGAGGAGCACATGAGACACTTAGGGATAGTTTGAGACGTACATTGAGAGAACCATATTTATGGGAAACTCTCAAAGTTTCAATTATGGATTCAGGTGGTCCACTTTTTAGGGAATGTTATCTAAAAGGATGGAGTGGCAGTGGAGCTAACCAAGGTTGAGTTAGTGTTTTCATGGGATCCACCTAGGAGTGTGATGGTGGTGCAGTTATTCCTTGGGATATTTGGCTATTATCGGAGATTCAAACATGATTTATCCAGGATATCATCACCTATGACATTTTTGACCTGAAAGGGGAATCATTATATATGGAAAAATAAGTTTCATTAGGATTTTTAGTAGTTAAGATAAGGTTTGATAAGGGCTTTGATCTTGATATTGCTGGAGGAGGGTGTCAAGTGCGTAGTGTTCAGCGATGCATTAAAAATTGGTATTGGTTGTTTCCTGATGCAGAGGAAAGCAGTGATTGCCTATAGTTCACACCATTTGATACCACATCATCATAACTGATACACCCGATTTGTGTATACATTTTCACATATATTTTTGAAAATAAGAACACGCTTTCAACAAATACCTACTGCTTAGTGGAAAAATACTTTGATTTTGGTGATCTTGTTTATTTTCATGTGTTTTCTATCCAAAAACAGAAACTAGGAGAACTCTGAATGAAATTCCCAACTACACGGTGTGTACATACCTACATTCCATGTACATTCATACTCAGACATGGATCAACTGGATGAGTACACGCTGAAATCTCTATAAAAGAGACGACATGTCGTGTGGGTCATACCTATACATCATGTACAAGCTTTTAGATGTCTTTGGTTGTGTTTTTAAGAGACTGCACACCATGTGAGGTGGCGCCACACATCATGTAACCTCCACCAACCAGTCTTCAATTCCAAATAAGTCAAGGGTGGCACAGCTAGCCACATACCAGAGAAAACTGTGACAAAAGCGCGTTGACGAAACTACACGGCCTGTACTTTTTATACAAGTCATGTACTTTTGTTTTCTATAAATAGAGAACTTGGCCTCCAGTTTTGGGGGGTAAATATTAAATATTAGAAGGAGGGAGGTTCTAATACCCTGCTTTCATGCTACAGTTGTTCCTATACTCCGTTATTCCACCATTCTACCAAAGAATTCACCTCTCCTGGAAGTTTCTACGATGACCACATCAGGTAGCGAGGGTTTTGTTTTCATATTTTCTTCCATGTGTAACTAAACACCCTGTTTATTGGGTTTTGGATGATTAAAGAGTGTTTTAATTTGGATTAATTGTTATGATTGTGTTTGTTCTATTTAATTATTCTTATTCTTCTTTAATCATTTCTTTTTATCACTGCAAATCCTGAGCTAGACCAAGGGAATAATTTTCAGGGACTCAAAGGAATAATAATGATGAATACCTTCATGATAATTATAAGTATTCATCGACTCACAAATGGACTTATCTAAATAAAGAATGGTGAAACACTGACTACCAAACCATGGATTTAGTTTCTTCAGTTCTAGACATAGTTTATCATACCAAGGGAACCTTTTCACAATTGAAACCCAGAGTGTTGGGTTATTATGAACAACATAACCTAATAAGAAGTTTTTATAACCTCCATAACAATGATAGCCCCACCACGCTCCTTTTTTTATCAACCAAATTAAAAACACTTTTTTCTTTACCTTTAAATGTTAATCTCTATTTTAGTAATCAAAACAGTTGTCATAATCAAAAGAAAAAAATCCCACTCCAAAATTAGAATCCTTCACTAAGTTAATTCCAAATGAAATCAAATTCATGTAATCATACATTATCTATGGATCGACCCCATACTTACTCTATACTAGCATAAGAGTGGGAAATATCAATTTGGGACACCGATAACATACCTTCAGTGAAACAAAAAACAAAATTTTTTCATCGTTGCTGGGGACTTTGCTTTGAGTGTTACATTTATTTTTGTGTTAATTAATTTAGTGAAAATAAAAATTAAAAATTCCCAAAAATCTCTTTTCTAATCCTATTTCTGTTTATATTTCTTTTTCCCTTTTATGTCTAGTTTTTTTGTGTGTGTGAAGGATCACAGGTGCATGAGAAGACACCCCACATGGTCCAGGAGAGTAGATTCATTTGAAATTTTTCTGATTGACCAAGAAATCAAATAGAAAATGTTGAGACATCGACGTGCACTGGTGGAAGAGCATAGCCAGAACTCACCACCCATGGAGAATAAGGAGGAGGGAGAGCCAGCCACAAAAGCTGTAGTGAGACACCCCTACTAGGACCACGACCCTCATTCTACTGGTATGCTAAAGTAGGCCCTACATGGAGCCTTCATGGATTTTTTCCCGAGGAACTATGAGAGGTCACCATAACAACCCCCTCCAGAGTACAGATAGCACCAACAGCCGCAAAAGATATTTCAGCGGTCGTACTTCACCCCTCAGAAGTAGCAATATATGCTGCCTCCACTTCCTCTGTATCCACCTCCACGTTGTACACTCATGGAGTATGGCCTTCCATCTATTCATGGAGCTGACATGGGTATCGTTTGTCCACTAGTACAGGCCCAACATTTTGAGATCAAGCCTGTTATCATGCAGCTGATCCAAAACACATTTCAGTTCATCCGCCTGCCCAGTGGGGACTAAAATACCCATCTCTCCAATTTCTTGGAGATCTGTGACATGTTCCGCTATCGTGTAGTTTCTCAGGGCGCCATTCGTCTTCGCCTCTTCCCCTTCTCTCTAAGAAAGAAGGAGAAATACTGGATAAAATGTTTTCTGCAGTGATCTATCCTCACCTGGGAGGATCTAGCCTAGGAATTCCTATCAAAATATTTCCCACCCTCGATGACAGTGACCTTGCAGAATGAAATACAAAACTTCTAGCAGCACGACTCAGAGTCGTTGTACGAGTTATGGGAGCATATTAAAGAGATGTTGTGAAAATGCCCACACCATGGACTCCCACTCTGGATGCAGGTCCAGACCTTCTACAGAGGACTAACTAAGAACAAAAAGTCTGTGGTGGATGATACTATTGGAGGTATAGTTATGAGGAATTCCCCTAAAGAGATTTTTGATCTGCTTGAAGACAATTCTGGAAACAGCTTCTAGTGGAATTCTGAGCGGGTCACACAAAAACGAGGTATGCACAATATCAATGCCACTTCTATGCTTGTTTCTTAGTTGGACGCTATGTCCAAAAATATTGACGCACTGAATCTAAAGATCACGTCCCAAGTACATGAGGAAAACCATCTAGAGGGTAGTGAATTTGGTGACAACCACATCATGGAAGAATTCCTGAGACCTACATTCATTCCTTCGATGAGAAAGGTTGCTATTTTTCTCAAAACTGAGGTCCGAACCAGTACCACCAGTACCAAAACCCGGCATGGCATGATCACCAGAACATAGGCTGGAGCCCACAGCAGAAGAATCCTTCACCCCACCGATCATCCGTCTATGGTTAGCACCAGTATCTGAGCTAGTACCTGAGTCAATAGTAGCATCAGCAGGGCTCTAAATAGTAGCAAGGGTATCAAAACCCTCACCCGCAGCATCTGAGGCATCCACCACCTCCACCATCTCCATAGCCACCTCATCATAACACATCAAGGTTAGAGGATCTCATGAACAAGTTTATATCTACTACTGATACCAGATTCCAGAATCAAGAGGCTTCCATTCGAATCCTGGAGAACCAAATCATTTAGTTGGAAGACCAACTCTCGGTGAGGCAACCCAGTACACTACTGAGTAACACTGAGAAGAACCCAACACTACTGGAAAACATGTTTATACCCACATTTTTCAAAAAAACGTTGGTATAGGCCACCTATACCCACGGTTTTTTCAAAAACCGTGGGTATAGTTTTCTTTTAAGACCTATACCCAAGGTTTTGGAGAGAACCGTGGGTATAGGGTATTTTCTGAAGACCTATATCGATAGTTCTTGAAAACCGTAGGTATTTTGGTTTTTTTTGAAGACCTATACCCATGGTTCTCCAGAACCATGGGTATAGCTTTCCCGCATTATGGTGTGGAAAGAAATTTTGGCGGGACACAGAAAAAAGTTGGCGGGGAGACTAATTTTCACATTTTAGATTAATATATTTATACACATATAAATATAACATTTCAAATGTTACTTAGCTCGGTTGGTCTATTTTTGGGGCGTGGTTGTGAGGTTATGCACGAGTTGTAGGTTCGATTCCCTAAGAGCGCTATTTTTGAATTTAATACAGAATATTAATATATATATATATATATAAGAAGATATATGAATATTACACATATAGAAACTCTAGCTTGGTTGTTGGCGTGGTTTCGATTATTAGCGCATGTCCCTGGTTCAAAACCCAGCGGTCTCCATTTTGAATTTAAATATTGAATATAAATATATATAAGCAGATATACGTACATATAATAGATGTGAAGCCCGGCTTTGTTGGTGGCGTGGTTCAGAGTGTTTGCGCGAGACCCGGGTTCGAATCCCCCCACGTACAATTTTTAAATTTAAATACCGAATATTAATATATATAGAAGCAGTTATATATATAAATAACAGATGAAGAGTCTAGCTCGGTTGGTGGTGCGCCTGTGAGGGATAGTGGGAGTCGTGGGTTCAAAACTGCTGGGAAATTTTTTTGAATTTAAATACCCCACGGTTTTCAAACCGTGGGGTCTGTTGTGTGCCATGCTGGAACATTCAGTGTTCCACATGTGACACCCCTATACCCACGGTTCTACAAATCGTGGGTATAGGCTGAGACCCCTATATCGATGCCATTCCATCCCACGGTTCCCAAAACTGTGGGTATAGCCTATACCAATGATTTGGGGGGCTATACCCATGGTTTTGAACCGTGGGTATATCATGTTTTTCTAGTAGTGAAAGGGAGGAGACCCGTGTTGTCACACTGTGGAGTGGAAAAAAGATACAACAGAAGGAACCAACACAACCAGGTGCACCTACACCCCCTTCTATCAAAGATGATACAGTTACAGAGCCCACCTCATCCAAAGGCCCACCAAAAGAGGCCCCACATGGAAAAGGAAAAGATTTTTTCATTCCAATCGAGCATGTATTACCCTTACCAAAGAGGATGAAGCAGAGAAAGCTGGACCACCAGTTTGTAATGTTCATGGAAGTATTCTGGAAGCTACACATCAACATTCCATTTGTAGAGGCACTGACACAGATGCCCACATATGAAAAATTCATGAAGGAGATACTCTCCAAAAAATGAGTATGGAAGATCTAGGCACCATTTCACTGACCAAGGAGTGTTCAAAAATCATACAACATTTGATTCCTTCCATGATCTAGGATCCAAGTAGTTTCACTATCCCATGCACTATTGGACCATGTGAGTTTGGGAATGCCCTATGCGACTTAGGGGCAAGCGTCAACCTCATTCCCTTCATAGTTTTTAAGAATATAGGGCTCAATGACCTTAAGACTACATTAGTAGCCCTTTATCATGCTAATCGATCCATCAAATATCTGAAGGGGCTACTGGAGGACGTGCTGGTAAAGGTGGGAAAGATAATCCCCCCTACAGATTTCATCATCCTCAACATGGAGGAAGACCAGTAGGTGCCTCTCATTTTGGGACGGCCTTTCTTGGAAACTGGGATGGTATTGATCGATATACACCATGGGGAGATGATTTTTAAAGTGGGATACGAAAGAGTCTCCTACAATGTCCTCAAATCCGTCAAGAAAGCATCTTTACTAGAGAATGAGGGATGCTATGCAGTGACCACCATGGATGATCACTTGAGCAGAAAAGGAGATGATCTGGTATGTTCTTCCACCTCAGATGACTTGGTTTTTTTAGACATTCCATTTGTTGAAGCACCAAAGGACCTACAATTCCTTGAAGGTTAGGGCACCCACTACTGGTAGTGTGATGTTATTACCGAAATTCTAGTGTGGGAAGAGGTAAAAACACTTCTACCTTAGATTCTAAAGGTTCCTACACTAGAACTAAAGACTCTCCCATATTCTCTGATGTACGGGTACTAAAGAGACCATCAGACATTTCCTATCATACTTAGTGCATCACAATCGTCGGAGTTGGAGGATGTGCTTCTGTAGGTTTTGAAGTGGAAGAAGGAGGCTATTGGGTGGATGGTTATATACATAAAGGGAATCATTCCTACCATTTTCACCTACAAGGTGCTGCTCGAAGAAAGAGCAAATCCATCTCGGCAACCACATCGACGCCTGAACCCCCCCATGAAAGAAGTTGTGAAGAAATAGGTAATTAAGTTGGTGGATATAGGCATCATATACCCCATCTCAGATAGTCTGTGGGTGAGTCCCCTACAAGTGGTACCCAAAATGGGGGGTATCACTGTGATTTCAAATAACAAGAATGAGATCATTCCCACATGCACTATCATGGGCTAGAGAGTATGTGTGGACTAAAAAATCTGAATGATGCCACGAGGAAGAATCATTTCCCCTAGCCTTCATGGATCATTTTCTAGAGAGACTAGTGGGACATGAGTTTTACTACTTCCTTGATGGTTATTCCAGCTACAATCATATTTCCATTGACCCAGAGGATCAAGAGAGGAGCACATTTACTTACCCCTACAATACGCTTTCTTACCGAAGGATGTCCTTTGGCATGTGCAATGCTCCTGCCACCTTCCAGTGATTCATGATGTCTATATTCCACGATATGGAGGAACAAATCCTGGAGGTTTTTTGTATGATTTTTTAATTTACATAAAATCATCCACCACTTGCTTGCAGAACCTAGAGCTAGCACTGGAAAGATGTGAGAACACTAATCGGGGTTTGAACTTGGAAAAGTGCCATTTCATGGTGCAGAGTGGCATCATACTTGGACATAGAATCTCGGTGAAGGGGATAGAGGTGAACCCAAAAAAGATAGGAGTCATTTAATGACTTCTCATTCTGACATCCGTTAGAGCCATCTGCATCTTCCTTTGACAAGAAAGCTTCTACAGGTGGTTTGTTTGCGACTTATCAAAGATAGATCAGCCCCTCACCAACCCTCTGACCAAGGATGCCATTTTTGAGTTAGATGAGGCATGCACCACATCTTTTGATCACCTGAAGCAGCACCTGGTGGAATCTCCAGTGATGATTTCTCCTAAGTGGGAGGAGCAATTTGAAGTGATTTTTGATGCCAATGACTACACAGTGGGAGAAATCCAAAACCAGCATCTTGAAATTTTTTTGTAACCCATCTATTATGCTAGTAGGATGCTCAATGAGGCACATATAAACTACACTACCACAGAGAAAGAGTTGCTGGAAGTGGTGTTTTCTTTGGACAAATTTTGTTCTTATTTAGTGTTATCTAAAGTTATTAATTATACTGAACATACAGCACTCATGTGCCTACTGAAAAAGAAGGATGTGAAGACAAGACTGATCTGATGGGTAATCCTCCTAAAAGAATTTGATATGGAGATCCGAGACAAGAAGGGGAGAAAGAACGTTGTTGTTGATCATTTCTCCCGCCTGGAGCTTCTACATTTGGAGAAGGAGGAAGATCGAGAGATCAAGGAGGATTTCCCTAATGAGAACCTTTTTCAGTCAAAGAATAACCTCGGCCTTTGTATACTGATATTGCTAATTATTTGGTTATAGGTTCCATCGAACCCAACCTCTCCTTACATTAGAGTATGAGGTTTCTCTATAATGTCAAGAGGTAATTATGGGAAGATCCTCTACTATTCTATTTCTATGGAGATGGGGTGATCTGATGTTGCATCTCGAAAACTGAAGTTCATAGAGACCTAGAATTCTTTCACACCTCGTTAGTTGGGGGACATCATTGGTTAGACCATACTATAGCCAAGATCCTGCAGTCTAGGTTTTTTTGGCCCACCATGAATAGATATGACTGAGCCTTTGTTTTCAGTTTTGATCGATGATGAATAATAGATAATTTGGGTCGCAGAGCTGATATTCCCTAGCACCCCATCCTGGAGGTTGATATCTTTGACATCTTTGGATAGACTTCATGGAGCCATTCCCCCTACCCTTTGGGAACACTTACATCCCGGTCTGCGTCAACTACATCTCCAAGTGGGTGGAAGCCGCTGCTATAGCACACAACACAACCAAGGTGGTTGTGGCCTTTTTAAAGAAATAAATGTTTAGTAGGTTAGGCAATCCTTGTGTACTATTCAATGATAGAGGTACCCAATTTGACAACACATTGATGAAAGGAGTCTTGTCAAAGTACAGAGTGAAGAATAATATAGGGACGCCATATCATCCCCAGTCTAGTTCACAGGTGGAGCTCTCAAACCGTGAGTTCAAGCATATTCTAGAAAAAATGGTGATCAGTTTAAGGAAATATTGGTCCAAGAATCTAGATGATTATTTGTGGACATATCAGATCACCTTAATAATTCTACTGGGGATGTACTTGTTCTACCTCATCTATGGAAATTCATTCCATCTGATAGTATAGTTGGAGCACAAAGATTACTATTCCATCAAGGCCCTGAATTCTGATCTGAAGACAGGTGAAGAGAAGCGTAAGTTACAACTGTCGAAACTTGATGAAATCTTATGGAAGGTGTATGAGACAACCAAGTTATTCAAGGAAAAGATGAGAGAACTCCATGACCAGATGATTTCGTGAAAAGCTTTCCAACACAGTGATCAGGTACTTCTTTTTAACTCCTGTCTTTGATTACTACCAGGAAAGCTAAAATCAAGATGTTCAGGACCATTCTGAGTCATATGAGTATTCCACCATGGAATGGTGGTAATTTCTAGGGAGGATGGTCAATAGTTCAAGGTGAACAGACAATGGATGAAGACTTACCATCACATGGAAGACACAATGGGAATACCCTCAACCATGCATCTTAGGTAAGTAGAGGTAAGTCAGTTGAGCCAATGACCTAAAACAAAGACGATGTCTAGGAGGCAACCCAGAGGTTAAACGTCGTGTACCACCTATAAACATGGTGTGTACTGATTTTTTTAGTTTCTTTTCCTAATATTATAAATATATATATATTAACTTACTTAATAATCAAGGATGATGTCGGAGTCGATGGTTAAGTCATTGGAGTTTATCTGAGCCGTCGCTGGTTCGATTCCCTCCATCCCTACCTTTGGCACGAGTTTTATCCTTTTTATACCTATGTGTACTTACACAAAATGTGTGGTATTTTTCAAAATAATATATAGTTTATTCTAAATAAAATAAAACCCATGATGGGGATGGACCGGCTAGCCAGGGTCATATACCAATTTCAAAAAAAACATGGGTTCGAATCCTAACAATCAGCCCATTTCCATAATTTTTTTTATTTAATAACACCACACAACATGAATTTCGATATACGTCATGTGTGCCAAGTTTTCAATAATTCAAATAATTTTTGAAAGACGAACATACATGCGGGTGAAGTTGGTAGATTGGCAGAGTCTCGACCCTGGATCCAAAAGACCTGGGTTCGAACTCAGCTAATCTTCCTGCTTCATCCCTTTTATTCCAATTAAAAACCACACCTCGTGCCTTTTCTTCATCCCATGTAGTATTGACCCGGTACATTAACTATATACATTTCATAAACATGATAAGCAGTACGACCTTTTCTCTAGTGGATGAGGGCTTGCATTTGGATCGGTCGATCGCCGGTTCGAACCTCTCCCCAAGCACCAGGCCAAAGGTTGTACTTCTCTTTTTCTAATTTTAGAACACACGACTTGTATTTCCCAATACATTACGTGTATAACTTTATTTTTAGTAAATTATATATATATATATATATTATTTAAATTATTAATATTAATTATTATATAGTTTACTAAAATAGTCATATTATATACCTATAATAAAAAAAAGTTGATACATGATGTGTGGGCCCTAGTACACACTGTGTACTATGGGTATAAAGGTTGCGCTCCACCTGGCTTGAGCCCATGTCGCACGACCCCCAGTCTCTCCTTGTTTTCTTCTCCCACACACCTATCGGTCACCTGAATTCAAATATGCCATTTTCATGCATTTTAGGTCTAGATTTCTTCTTCATTGCAATCTTCGCTTCAGGTGCATTATTCTACACTCCTTATTTCCCAGTTTTCATAGCATTTAGGGCAATTTGTGGATCTACTGATGGTTCAGCTTCCTATGCAGCACACAAATTGCAAAAAGAACACACGTTGTGTATGTTATGTACATGGGCCATTCTTTATATTTGGTCAATAAATGGCGTTTATGTTCATTACACACCGTGTATCGTACCTTCCTTAGCCTTCTGACCCAGACTGTGTCTGTTCGGGACATGGCCACCTTCCCATGTACCTATACAAGGCATGTCTATTTGGGACATGCCGTGTCCACCAACCCTTTGGAGGACCCCGTGTGGAAATATGTACATGCCTTGCGATCTATGTTTACATACACGACATGTACGCCTTTCCACACGGTGTGTATGCCACATTTCCCTACCCTCATTGAGTGGTGTCTGGCTTCTTACACAGGCAGCATAACCTATTGTGGTACACAATGTGTACACTCTGATACACGTCATGTTATCCTAGTTTCCTGACACATGTCATCACAGCGTGTCTATCTAGGGTACACATATTCCTCAACAGTTCCTATTACACGCTATGTACCATGAATTTACATGTCGGTTCTACTACTCTTCTAGTTTTATCACATTTTTTCATTTCCTTTTTTTATTTTTTTTGTTTTCCTTTCTTTTCCAGGTTATGGTGGACAAAGACCATACATTTGAGAAGCATCCCACCTCCACTACTGAGGGAGAGAGTCCCACTTTTGGCCGGATATGACTCCGGCCCAGGACGACACCAGCCCCGAACTTTCCAGAGAACCATCCTCCTCCGTTGGCCATCTTTCCACCACTACCCACCCCGGTGGAGGATAGTACTAGTGTTGCACCTCCACCACCCTGCACGGAGCATTTGACCACCACCATTTCTTCACAACTAGCTGCCACACCTCCTAATCCCTCATTAGTAGCAGCTGATTCTGCACCGGCCGCCACGTCTAGTGGACCTTCACCTACTGAGGCGTCTTCGCCACCAGAGCCAACCCTACTACTACCCCACCAAAGTTGAGCCCTGTCAGCCCCCCTATCCATACCTAGTGTTTCCAGTCACAGACCTATCACATGAACCAGTCTGACGCTTCTCTCTCTGCATGATCTTTTTGAGTAGTCGTTATCTTGATAGCAGGATGCCACAGTAGTTGGGTATCTGGGGGCAGTTGGAGGAGCTCCTCTAGCACAAGTCGTTACTCATGATTTTTCAGGTCCGCACTCCTATTTTCAGATATTTATTTTTGGAGTTTTCTACATCCTTTGAGTTTGACGGGCCTAAGTATTGGGAGTCCCCTATAGACACGGTCCTAGTGGTCCAATTTTGATTGGGCGGCCAACCTTCTTCACTTACCTTGCTCGATTTTTCCAAGGTTGTGGCTTCTATCCCAATCCAGTCACCTCACCCCTGGTCTCCACCCTAAATCGCCCTAAGTGTTTTGAGCTCATCACCATGTGGTGGGATATTATTGGGCTCAACCACCACTACACCCCCACTTCCTGAAAGAGTGCCCTCATCATGGACACTATCCTCCGCTTCACCCACTAGTTCTTTAGTGCCATCCAGTTTCCCTGTCACAAGGATATGGGGGTTGTGACCGGCCGTGACATGGATCTCCTCACCTATGTCATCTGGTGGGACTACCCTGACCTTTACTACCTTACTGCCTCTTACTTCTATGTTATGTTCACCGTCTATCATGGGATCCTAAATAGTGGGTTCTACGCCACCCGCCTTACCCACCACCTCATATTTTTCGAGCCTTCCCTTCCCCATGACCAATTAGGTTCCCCCCAGAAGATGGACTTTCTCATGCTTATTCACATGGGATTGGTCCCAAAACAGGGGCACTTATGTCCTTGTCTAGGCCCTACCACCCACCCTGCCGACCCTCTTTCCCCTGAGGATGGACGTGCACCTCCTTCTCCACCCCTTGCAACTTCCTCGCCCTTCCCTAATTTCTTTCCCATTCCCCCTCATGGACCTTTTCCTACCCCTTAACCTTCTGCACCCTTGGTTGACCTCCCCATCACCATCCACCTAGCCAAGATAGACCACCACTTGGCTCATCTGGGGCATCAGCAAGCTTATATCCTTCAGCGGCAGACTACATCTGCTCCACGGATAGACCCCATTGATTAGATGATGGGGCTACTGCTACAACATCAGGGTATTTTTATTCCACTGGAGTCTACCTCTACTCTTGTGCCTCCGACTTCTACCATACCCCCTTATGATATTTTCATGGCCACAGACTCCATACTCATATTTACTAATAGTACCGGCCTACCTACTCTTGCAGAGTTAGCTGTCATAGATACCCCTTCAGCAGCATCACTACCATAGGCCAAGGGATCTATTCCTCTCTCTAATACATCTATTGATTCCACCCCACCTATTCTAGACACTTACTCCCTTGAGGCTACACCGTGACTGTGAAATTTGAGTTCTCTTCTATATATATATCTATTTTCCATTTCTGTGTTGTGACTATGTGCTTGTTTGCAGTTTTCTTTTCCATTAATAGTCATAGGTACACTGGAGCAACTTTCGGACATATTGAATTCTTACCACAACTTTCTTATTTGGAAAGAGGGGAGTATTCTTTCAGTTTTCGGAGTTTTTTTTTGTTTCTCTTGTCATTCCTCCCCTATCCCATGACTTTTCGTGTCTCCCACATCTTTTTCCCCTTAATAGTTCACTTAGTGGATCATGTGCAGTATTAAGTGTTGGGGAGATTCTCTCAACCACCTAAGTATTTTCCCTTATCATAATCTAGGATACATCATTATTATAATATATATTTGAAAATTTGAATAAATTTTGGTTAGTTATATTTATAAATAATAAATCTATAAGTAGTAAATTTTTAAAGGTTTCATGCTTATTTTGGTTCTTAAGTGTTTTAAAATGATTGATGATATAGTTTAAATTGAAACTTGTAATCATCTGATAATTACATTGATTAGGATAATCATTTATATGCATGTCACGACCTGATTATCTCTTTATTTGTCTCTCCCACTCCTGAGAGGTATTATAAACCCTTCATCGTATTCTTTCAAATACCCTCTTTCTTAATAGATTATTAAGATATACATTACTACCAGAATTTGCATGTTTTATTTTTGAAACATGAAGAATTTTTGAATTACCTTAAAATGATTGAGGAATTAGATTTATTTAACCCCTTTTATCTTGAGACCTAACCTACATCTGATCTTCGTAAATCCCCTAGAAACCATGAACACACTTAATAGGAATCCATGTTATAAGCCTATTTCCCTTCCTACCCTAATTCTTTTTAACTTTTCATGATTATTCACTTGAGATTTAGAGAGGTAATTGGCAGTACATGGAATTTTTTTGTGAATAGTCATGATATTAAGAATGGGGGAGTGCCTCTTGTACATTTGGGGAAGAAATGGTTCCAAACCCATATTTTTGGAATTATTAAGTGGTCCCCTCAGTTAAAAAAAGAAAAATAAAAAACATGATGATAAAGACAAGTGGAATTTATACTCACTTGATGGTGTTTTAACCCTACCTGACTAAGGGAGGTGGTGGTGATGAGAGAATTTGATAGAGATTTTTGGGGATGCTTTTATAATGATCTTTATTTTGAATATCATGCAGCTTTATTTAAAAAATTTAGCCTCCCTTTTCAAGCCTCAGATTTTATTTTTTAACATCTTTACCTACTATACCTTAGCCATAGAGACATCTGAACCTTATTTAAAAGCCCTCATGATTTTTTTAATTCAATATTCTAAAGTAGAGAACCAGATTTATTGAAAACCTATGAATAGAGTGTATATACCTTAGATTGATCATAACTTTGACTTAAAATATCTTGAGTTTTGAGTGTGTTATTTACTCGTGAGATAGATCATCAAGTGGCATGTATATTTTTGAAAGGTTGAAAATGTGTTTAAATTAGGATAAAATTAGTTAATTGAATTATATATGAGGTATTATTAGAATATCTTATGAATTGAATAAGTTTTGTACCTTTTTAGAATTTTTTCCTGTGACTGTATCGTTTACAGTTATGATTAATTGAATGAATTCCTTTTAAAATATAGACTCTTTTAATTATATGTTGATATTTTCTTAAGGGAAAGAAAATGACTATGTATGGGGGAGTTTGATAAACCCGATTTGTGTATACATTTACAAATATATTTTTGAAAATAAGAACATGTTTTCAGTAAATACCTACTGCTTAGAAGAATGATACTTTGATTTTTGTGATCTTGTTTATTTTCATGTTTTTTCTAACCAAACAAACAAAACAAGAGAACTTTGAGAAAAATTCCAAACTACACGGCATGTATATACCTACACCCTGTGTACATTCAGACTCAAACACGACTCAGCTAGACGAGTACCTGCCCAAGTCGCCAGAACACAGACGACACGTCGTGTGGGTCATACATATACACCATGTATAGGCTTCTAGATGTGATTGGTGGAATTTTACAAATACTACATGCCCTTTGAGGTGGAGCCACACGGTGTGTACCCTCCACCAACCGGCTTTCGACATCATGGAAGTCAAGGGTGGAATAGCTATCCACCTACCATAGAAAAGCTGTGATAAAAGCATGTTGATGAAACTACACGGCGTGTAATTTTTATACATGTCATGTACTTTTGTTTTCTATAAATAGAGTACTTTGCATCTAGTTTTGGGGGGTTCAATATTCAATATTTTAAGGAGGGAGATTTTGCTGCCCTTCTGTCATGCTACCGTTGTTCCGCCACTCCACTATTCCACCATTCTACCAAATAATTCACCTCTCCTCGAAGTTTATGTGATGACCACATCTAGTATCGAGGGTTCTGTTGTCATATTTTCCTCCATGTGTAACTAAACACCACATGTGTTGGGGCTGTGGATTATGAAAGAGTGTTGTAATTTTTATTAATTTTTATTTTGGTGTTTGCTCTATTTAATTCTTCTTATTCTTATTCAATCATTTCTTTTTATCACTGAATATTCTGAGCCAGAGAAAAGGTAGAATTTTTAGGGACTCAAAGGAAGAATAATGATGAATACCTTCATTATCATTAAAAGTATTCATCGACTCACAAATAGACTGATCTAAATAAAGAATTGTGAAACACTTACTACTAGACTAAGGAGTTAATTTCTTCAGTTCCATACATAGTTTACTGGACCAAGGGAACCTTGTCACAATTAAAACCCAGAGTGTTGGGTTATTATGAACAACACAATCTAATAAGAAGTTTGTATAACCTCTATAATCACCATATCCCCAACATGATCCTTTTTCTATAAACCACATTAAAAACCACTTTGGTTTTATTTACCTTTAAAAGTTAATCTTTACTTCAATAATCAAAACAGTTTCCATAATCAAAAACAAAAAAAATCCACTCTAAATTCAGAATCCTTCACTAAGTTAATTTCAAATGCAATCAAATTCATGAACTCATATGTTCCCTATGGTTCGACTCTTCACTTACATTATAATAGCTTAAGAGTGGGTAATATCAATTTAGGAAACCGATAACATACCTTTGATGAAACGACAAACCGATAACTATGCGACCCATGATATTGACTTAGCAGTTGTAGTCTTCGCGTTTAAGATTTGGTGACACTATCTGATGAGTGAGCGGTGTAATATTTACTCCGATCACAAGAGCCTAAAATATATCTTATTTTAGAAAGATCTAAACTTGAGATAGATTATATGGATAGAGGTACTCTAGTACTATAATTTTGAGTCTTTATATACTCCTGGGAAGGGGAACGTGGTGGCATATGCTCTCAGTAGAAGATCTAGTTCACAGTTTCTGAACATGGTATTGGAACATTTGGCATCATTGCAGTTATCCCTTGTAGATGGATATGGAGCATCTTACCTTTCCACTCTTACAGCGAGTCAGCAAGGCACAACTTGGGGATACCAACTGTGATACCCTATATGCACATGTATCTATAGGTCATGCTCTTGATGGATATTCCAAAGGTGGGGATCAAGCCTTTATTTTTAGAGGATTCACAATAGTACCAGTGGTTCTATGAAAGGAGGTTCTGATAGAGTTTCATACATCCACTTTGGTGGTACATCCAAGTGTGGTGAAAATGTACTAGCACCTCTGATGTCAGTTTTGGTGGCCAGGGATGAAGAAGAGTGTTATAGAGTTTGTTTCTAAATTCCTTAGTTTTCATCATGTGAAGGCGGAGCGGTAGGTTCCAGTGGGTTTAGCTTAACCCCTTGAGGTGATAGAGTAGAAGTGGGATGAGATATCGATGGAATTTGGGATGGTTTTACCATGCATTTTTAGGGTACACAATTCCATCTGGGAGATCATTGACTAAATAACCAAATTGACCCACTTCTTAGCTATTCGAGAGAATAGTTCAATAGTGATTTTGGGATTCATCTAGGTGCATGAGATATTTCTACTCCATAGAGTTCCATCAATGATAGTTTAATATCTTGATGCTCGTTTTACATCCCAGTTTGGGAAGGGATTTCAGGAGGCGTTTGGGACCTATTTATGCATGAGAATAGAATTTCACCCATAGACGAATGGCCAGAAGGAGGAAACCATTCAGGTTTTGTTAGATATGTTGAAATATTTCATGTTGGACTTTGGTTGTAGTTGGGAGGATCACCTACCCCTGGTGGACTTCACGTATAACAATGGTTACCATTCCACCATTGGTATGGAACCATTTGAGGATTTCTATGTGCAACCCTATAGGTCGCCACCTTTTTGGACTAACCCAGGAGATTCAGCACTCATGGGCCCAAAATTGATGAGATATACTATAGAAATGGTTCAAATCATCCAGGAGAAGATGAGGTCTGAATAGATCCATCATAAGTCTTATGATGATAGGCGATGGATACCTTTGGAGTTTGAGGAAGGATGCCATGTGTTCTTTTGGGTTTCACCTTGATAGGGATTATAGAGATTTGGCTGAGGTATAAAGTTATCTTTATGGTTCATTAGCCCATTTTAGATATTGTGTATAGTTGGTGAGATGGTGTACCAATTTTCTCTACCCCCACAATTAAACCAGGTACACGATTTCTTCCAAGTTTCGCAGCTAAGTAGGTATGTGCATGACCCATTTCACATCACCGACTGAGGAGAGATAGATATCGAGTATGGAGAAAATTTCTATGAGTACCCAATGGATATCTAAGATCGTTAGGAGAGGATCCCTCATGAGAAGGATATTATTTTAGTTCATGTATGGTGGCAGCACGAGAATCTATAGGAGACCACTTGGGAGCAGGAGGCTTAGACTCGTGTACAGTACCCACATCTTTTTTAGTAGCCTTTGCTTTAGATTTTTCAGGATGTAAATCCCTGAGGTAGGGAGAATTCAATGTCTTGGATTTTTTCCATGTATTATTTTTAAATATTATATAGATTAAATTTTATACCATTCATTGAGGCTATGTGCGATTTTGAGGCCTGGTGTGCCTGGAACAATTGTTTGAAAAATATTAAAATATTAAATAGCACGTGCACACAATTTTTTTGAAAAAGTGTAATAACTTCTAAATAGGTGTCTGGATAAAAAATCTGGGAGCATCGTTGCTTTCACAGAAGTGTATTTACCGTAGGGGTGACCTAAAATTGGTCGGCACAGGTCACCTATGGAAACTTGCTATGGTTAATTTTAATAAATAAAATAAATTGATGAAATATTTAATTTATTTTCATTTCATTGACACAACAACGCATAAATGGTTTTCCTTTTAAATAAAACTTTAGTAAGAGATCTAGGGTTAGTCTCATAACCCTATAATCTTCTAGAGGCCCTGGAGGAAAAAATCTGGAAAATTATCTCGACAGGTGACAAAAAAACCTTGGATCAAAGATCGACAGATTCCATTCTTGATGGATCTCACCAACGGCGATGACATGGGAATTGATCTTCATCTGTGATCAATATAAACCCTAGATAGTATATATTATTTCAATTCTACATTCCCATTATTTATTCTTGTGAATAATTTAGGCTAATCTATGAATAGATTAGCTTGTGGATTGATCATATATGTGGGGTGGAATGATATTTGTGGGTTTTATCAGGATTTGTTCCTAGATATTAATTTCATGATTCATTTATCATTATTATGGAAATTAATTAGGGCCAAAACGAACAAGGTTCGAAGTTCGTTCCTCGAAATTTGTTCCTCATGCATTCTGTGGGTTCTGGACGCAGCGGAAGAACGTTGGTGGGTGTACCCAACTTTAATTTTACCATTAACGATGATCAATCCGAGATATTTCATGACAATAAAATGTCAGATCTTTAGAATATAAAGAAAAATGAAAAATAAATAGGGGAGTCCCAGAAAAATAGATAGTATCATCATATGTTGGTTATAATTAATTTAATTACTTAACAAGAATTACCTAGATGGAATTCTTTCTTCGTTGATGTTTTTGATCACAATCCGATGTGATTCGTCGTTGCATAATAGAGTCCAAGTGTAGGATTCCAATAGCAATGATCCACATGTGCTCCACGTATCTCTAAACGTCGCCGAAGGGACCTCCGAGTGCTAGCGCTAAAGAGCCTTCTCTTGCGATGTCTACCTTTGATCGTCTTGATCCAGTGGAAGAGGAACTCTCCCTCAAAGCTTAAGAGCATTCTTGCATCTATTATGCCCAACCAACACACAAAAAATGGCTAAGATAATTAGAATTATATAGTTATCATTTTAATTACAGAGAATAATAAAATAAATTAATTACCCAAAAGTATTTATTCATTTCATTTAATTCTTAGTAATACCCCATGTCTAATAATAACAGTTGACTATTATTATAACTTGACATGCGCCCAGTGAATTACACCTAATATTATTTAATTAAATAAATAATATTATTTCTCATAAATTTACAGAAAAATTACACAGCATGTACTTTTATTTTTCCATTTTTTTTATTTACTCCACCATATTTATTAGACCTTTAATAATGGATATTTATTTCTAAAATAAATATCACTTCATTAATCGCTAATAAATATACTATTTCGCCCGCAATATATTATCTTGAATAACTAGTGTAGAAATACATGTGATCAATTATCCTTAAATAATTATTAAACCACAATCAAGAATAATATTTATTTAACTTGTTAAATTAATATTTAACTGATATACTTGGACACACTTATTGTGTGACCCTCTAGGCCTCTTTCTCAGTGGCATTAGGCGGAGCCTTCCTAAAATCCAAGGTTAGCATCTTGAAACACACCAAGGAAAGCATAGATAAATAAGTTAATGACACAATGACGTGTCACCTCCTATGAATGATTACTATCTAAAATAATCCCTTTTTCTCGACATCTTGAATCAAGCGGGTTGCATGCTATTGCCATCAACCCATGTTCTTGATTATTCTTTCATTGAATTTCCAGAATTGAACTCGCCCATTCCTTACCATAGCCATGGATTTATTTAGCCTATATCAATTACATAAAAGGTCCTAACATATCTACGTTTGTTATAAAACAGAAGGGAGAAATACTTTCTCGCATTATCTATTAATGTAGTATCACTCGTGACGCACCCAACGTATCCTACCTCACTGTGAACAGTGTGTCGTCATAGTTTTCATTAATACATCTAAGTGCGTGAGTTTTAATACCCATTAATAATTATTTTAAAGACTAAGTACCAATACACATGTCTATAGATAGGAACATATAATGACACTATGAAATGTGGATTTCCTACTGGCGGGTCTCTTTCTCATAATATCCTCCTGGATATTACCAAGGGTGGACACCATGATAAGGTGCCTCAAAGTTTTATAAGTTTTCACCCCTAATGACTTGTATTATTTTTTTCCCTCAAATAACATCATCCGGCCATAGAAAATATATTCAAGAACAATCTTATGGAACATCTGGGTTCTCATCATAATAGGAATCCATTATAACCCTTTAATACAACAGCTATCCTTAAGATATTATCACATGAATTTTCATGCATAAGAACAATCAAAATGTGATATGGTATTTATTAATGAATAAAGTACACAGTATTTGGTTCTAGGCCACCAACTCCAACATACCCCCACTTGGACTAGAGACAACTACTAACAAATTTTAACCCGCTATTTCTCACATGATATTCATGCTTCTACTGAGATAGGCCTTTAGTCATGGGGTCTTCAATGTTCCCTTCTGTGGATACTCTGCTCACTAAAAATTCACCCCATTGATAAAAATCTATCAAGAGGTGATAATTCTAGAGTATGTGCTTTGTCCACTGATGTGACCTTTGTTATTTTGCAAGATCCACTACTGCTGTATTATCACAATACAACGTGACAGGATCCTTACTGCTAGGAACCACATCAAGCTCCTAGACAAAGTTTCAAATTCATACATCTTCCTTAGATGCATTATAAGCCGCTATATATTTGGAATCTTCCGTAGAATCAGAGACAACTGGATGCTTTGAACTCTTCCAGCTCACAGCTCATCCATCGAGACAGAAAATATATCCAGATTGCAACTTCAGATCATTCTAATCTGTCTGAAAACTAGCATCAGCATACCCTCTGATGACAAGCTCCTTATCTCCTCCATACACAAAGAATGTATCCTTAGTTATTCTCAGATACATAAGGATAGTCTTAACAGTAGTCCAATGTTGTTCTCCTGAATCTGCTTGATATATGCCTACCTTGATTAGTGCATAGGCAACATCAATCTTGGTACATAATATGGCATACATGATGGATCCTATAGCTGAAGCGTATGGGATCTTACTCATTCAATATTTCTCTTGTTGTTTCTGAGGATACATTTTCTTAGGAAGATGTAGGCCATGTGACACTGGAACCAATCCCCTCTTGGATTGTTCCATACTAAATATCTTTATGGTCAATGTATGTACCCTGAATTAGTCCAAGCATCCTATTGGATCTATCACAAATTATCTTGATCCCTAGAATTTATGCTTCTTCTCCTAAGTCCTTCATGGAGAAACACTTGTTCAAAAAGTCCTTAACTGACTGTAAGACTGGTATATCATTTCCAATAAGCAATATGTCATCAACATATACTATTAGGATAAAAACTGCATTCCCATTAAACCACTTATAAACACATGGATCACGTTCATTATTAATGAAAATAGATTCTTTTATGGATTCAATAAATCAAATCTTCCATGACTTAGATGCATTCTTTAATCCATAAATGGATTTATGCAACTTGCAAACTAGTTTGGCTTCACCTGGTGTCACAAACCCTTCTAGTTGTGTCGTATAGAAATCTTCTTGAAGGTTTCCATTAAGTAATGTTGTTTTGACATCCATTTTCCAAATCTCATAGTTATGGTAAGATACTATGGAATGTATGATTCTTATGGATTTAAAAATGAAAATTGGTGAGAAGGTTTCATCAAAGTCAATTCATTGATGTTGTCTGAATACCTTATCTAGTAGCCTTTCTTTATAGGTTCTAACTTGACCTTCTATTTCCATTTTTCTCTTTAATACCCATTTGCATCCAATAGGATTTACATCAACTGTCTCATTGACCCTAACCCAGACTTGGTTCTGATACATGGAATCTATATTAGAATTCATAACTTCTAGCCATCTTGTAGATTCTGAGCTTTCTATTGCATTCTTGTATGAGAGAGGGTCATCATTGTCCAACAATAATGATTCACCATCCTTGGTGACTAGGAAACCAAATCTCTCTGGTTCCCTTACCTATCTTAAGCTCCTACGCAGTACTTGTGTTTCTAGAACCTCTTCTATAGGGATTTGTGGAACTTGTTCCTGTATCAACTCATGTATATCTTGAGCATCAACTTCGTCGAATTAAATATTTCTCCCACTATAATTTTTGAGGATGTGATCCATCTCAAGAAAGGCGGCTTGTCTGGCGACAATCACTTTCTTTTCTAAAGGGTTATATAGGTAATATACTTTTATTTCCTTAGGATATCCTACAAAGATATACTTCGTGCCCTATGGTGCCAGTTTTTTGCCTGATAAGGCCTTAACAAATGCCTTGCATCCCCATACACGTGTGTGTTAAAAAATGGATTTCTTTACATTCCATAACTCAGAGGGTATTCCATTTTCCACCATAGTTGGTACTCGGTTTAATGTGTATATTGTAGTCTATAATGCATATCCCCAAAAGGATAATGGAAGATCTGCATGACTCATCATCGACCTCACCATTTCCAACAAGGTGTGGTTCCTCCTTTCACTAATACCATTCCACTATGGTGTATAATGATAAGTGATATGAGATAGAATCCCAGAATCCTGTAGAAGATCAATGAACTCTTGGTTCAGATATTCTCTACCTCGATCTGATAAATGCTTCTTTATCTTCTTACCAAGCTAATTATCTACTTCATTCTTGAATTCCTTAAATTTCTCTAAGTATTCTGACTTATACCTCATTAATTATACATATCCATATCTACTTAAATCATCAGTAAAAGTAATGAAGTAAGAATATACAACTCTATATTCTACTGGAAATGGTCCACACACATCCTTGTGCACCAATCCTAGAAGTTTTGTGGCCCTTTCACCCTGTCCACTGAAAGGCATCTTGGTCATTTTATATTTTAAACAAGCGTGATATCTATCAAGTGGTTTTAGATTAGTAGAGTCTAAATATCCATCTTGGTAGAGATTTTTCAAGTGATTCTCATTTACATGACCAAGACAGTGATGCCACAACTGGGTGATGTATGAGTCATGTGAGTTTGTTTCCTTATTGATTACTAACACTTGGTTTTAGTAATTTAATACATACAAACCATTATTTAAATGTTCCATACCATAACATACGTTGTTCTTATAAAATAAGCAACGTTTTTTCTAAAATTGAAAATAAATCCATCTATATCCATACATGATAAATAAATTATGTTTTTGGAAACACTAGGCACATAATAACAGTTATGTAAAACCAAAATCATCCCAATTGGCAATGAGAGGTGGTAATCACCAATGGCTAATGCAGCTAGCCTCGTGCCATTGGCTTCTCAAAGATCCACCTCTCCTCTGTAAATCTTTCTAAATATACTTGGTTTCGGCATTTGAATACTGATGTGATCCCCACAAGCTGTATTTATTACCCAATATGTAGAAATGGAAATATTACACTCGATAACGAATGCACCTTTAGCAACCCCACCTCCTGGGTGAAATTCCTATTCTAGTGTCCTTGCTTTCCACATGAAAAACATACTGTCTCCCATTACTTTCCCTACCTTTGGATCTTCCCCTTATTGGTGGGATGGTGCTTGGGGGCTTCATTCCATTTATAGGTCCTTGGACCCTTTTCATTGTCCTTCCTTTTCTTATTCACCATAAAGACTGTGGGTTTGTCACACCCCATGTCCTTATCTACTTAGAAAATTATGCTCAGAAGTTCCAATATACTCTTTTCATTGTTTCTCATGTTATAGTTGACAATAAAGCTAGAGAAGGTCTTGCGAAGTGATGATAGGATGATATCTGTACGCAAATCATCTGGGAACTTAATCCCTAAGATGTCCAGGGGTTCAATGTATCCAATAAGCTTGACTATATAAGGCCCAGATGGTGCAGACTCTCTAAGCTTAGTTGTAAAAAAATCATTGGAGATCTCATATCTTTCTTGTCTCACCTTCTCTTGATAGAGATCCTTAAGGTGAGACATCATGTTATACATGTCCATGTTTTCATGTTTTCATGTTGCTTCAAGAGCTCATTAGACATGGCCGATAGCATGAAACATTGAACATATGTGGCATCATCCATATGTTTCATGTAGAGATATAGTTCCTCATCCCTGGCCTCTTTTCCAGGTACAACTGGAATAGGCTCTTCCAGTACATACAATTTCCTCTCAAGGCGAAGGATGACACGTAAACTCCTCTACCATTCTTGGAAATTAATGGAAATAATAAGGTTTTCCTTATCGTGTATGGTTTAAAATGATATGTTTGAAGTCATTTTTCTTGCAGTTTCTACAAATTAATATGAGAAAAGTTTTAGTACTTTATCAAGATAAAACTGAGACAAATAAATAAATTAATACTTATTAGTCTCCAACTATTTTATCGAAATCCAATAGCCCTCACCATTGACTTTGGAAAATTATGTTGCCTGAATATTATAGTGGAAATGATCCATATTACCCTTAATATTACCCCAAATAGGGTTTGTCAAGCAACTTGAAGGGTTTTTAATAGGCATTCTGAATGCCAACTTCATTAACTCGCAGCTCCTTGATCCGCTAGGTGGACTCCCCAATCCTAAAATGTTTTTATTTTTGGACTTCCTTAACATTTGCCTCTTGGTCACACCAGGTCCTACTGTGGCAGTCAACCCTTGATGCGAACCAAGTCAAGTCAACCCATAACATTGAATTAGAATTCCCCGATAATTGAAATCACCCCAACTAGGGTTAGTTAAGCACTTTGAACTATGGTTCGATTCTAACTAAGATTATGGTAGGCTATACCGACTTAATATTTCATTGAGGGATTTTATCCATATACGTAAATTTTATTATCTTTAATTACATGATTTTTAATATTAAGTGGGATATACTTAATTGATTAACCATGTCTAAGATAATATTTTACACATAATTCGGTCTTATTTTAGTTTCATATTGTATGCATGTTTAATACATTAATTGTTTGATCGTGACAACACACCTGCAATAAATAAACCCTGAAACTGACAGAAATAAAATAAATGGTATGATAATGATCTTGTTCTATTGGTTAGTTTATATAGCTGTTTATAAACTAATGAAAGACCTAGGCGAGAAACACCTCGAACCTTTTGGGTTCATGTTGACAGTTTTCCACATGTCCACCTTTTTATGTCCTTGGATTGGTTTCACCTAGGCTCTTAACTTGATCCGCCTCCACTATCTTGGGAGTTCCATCCATTACATATGCTTTTATCTCACACACAGGTGAGGGGTAAAATGGGGTTTTACATAAATGAAACCTTAGGCGTCCATACCCTACATATTAATGAGGAGAAGGCTCATAGGCTAACAAATTTAATTTAAATAAATTAATTAAAATAAACAATTCACCTGCAAAGGTCTTGGTCTAGCTCATGGTAATCCACGCATACAATGATATGTACGCATAAATAAAACTAGCATTAAATTCTTTAATTGTTCTTGTTTAAGATAAATCACACTCGAATCAATTAATTATCTTTAATTAATCAATCTGTTTATCTTAAACCCTTTTTTGAATTTCCTTGAGATTCTCATCCATCATAATTTTAAACAAATAAATTCATTTAAAATTATCTTTGTACGTAACTTGTACCTTGGAGGAAACCTGGTGAATTCCTATTCATAACTACCCAATGAGTAGAAATGAATATTACACAGATGTAAAATTATAAAAATATATATAAAACACTTATCTTGTGTTGTGCCTTAGCTTTATGCCTGCACTATGGCACACGTCTCATGGGTTTGTATAATATAATAATAAATTTTAATAAATCTGTGTAATTTGGATGAGTACACGGTGTGTAGTTCCAACTACATGGCATGTAATTTTGTTCACCATCCATCCAAACTACATTCCTAGGGACATGGAGTGTAGATGTACTTCAGAAACTTTTGGAGTACACAGCATGTTCAGTGGGACAGACATCCTGTAGTATCTGTGTTATACGGTTTCCAGCCAGGAAATCCATGTATGGGGTACACGGTCCAACCCTAACCCAAAGGGACTAAACACCATGTTCCATGGGACACACGACGTGTAATACTAAAACCGTTTTCCACCTATTCCTAGTCAACACACGAGGTCTTAAAGATTAGATAGGATCCATTTACACGGCCTGATTTGGCGGACCAGTCCAATGAATTGAACCTAGACTAAAAAGTGTGTACTTCCAAATACACATCATGTATTCTGGTGTTGTACGAACAGGAATGTTTGGAACCTCCTGATGAGATACTCTATTTTATTTTAATCAAAATTAAAAGAAAATTTTGTTTATGTAAGGTGAACAAGAAATGAGAGAGGAGGAACAAATCTCGAGATTCAGATTTATAGAATGATTAAATTGAATTGAAACAACTAAATTATTAAATGCGTAAATAACCAATGAAAAACTAAATAATTATAATCAATGATATTACTCCCTATGATACAAATTGCAGGTTCCGGGTTCAACATAATCACATTGGTGGGTGTACCCAACATTAATTTTAGAATTAAAAATGATCAATCCGAGATATTTTTCAATAATAAAATGCCATATCTTCATAATATAATGAAGAACGAATAAATAGGGGAGTCCTAAAACCATAGATAGGATCATCATATGTTTCTTATGATTAATTTAATTAATTGACAAAAATTACCTTGATGGAATTCTTTCTTCGTTGATGTTTCTGGTCACGATCTGATGTGATTCATCGTTGCGTAATCAAAGTGTAGGATTCCTCTAAAGTTGATCCACACAGGCTCTACGTATCTTTGGACATCGCCTAAGGGATCTCCCAGTGATAGCACCGAAGATCCTTCACTTGCGATGTCTGCCTTCGATCGCCTTGATCCGGTGGAGGAGGATCTCTCTCTCAAAGCTTGAGAGTGTTCTTGGATCCATTTTTCACAACCACCACACAAAAAATTTCTAGGCTAATGAGAATTATATAATTGGGATTTTAATTATATAGAATAATAAAATGAATTAATTACCCGAAATAATTTATTCATTTTATTTAATTCTTAGTAATACCTCATGTCTAATAATAACAGTTGACTATTATTATAACTTTACATACGCCCAAAGAATTACACCTAATAATATTTAATTAAATAAATAATATTATTTCTCATAAATTCCCAAAGAAAATACACATTGTGTATATTTAATTTATATGGCGTGTACTTTTATTTTTCCATTTTTCTTTATTTCTTCCACCACATTTATTAGTCCTTGAATAATGGATATTTATTTCTAAAATAAACATCACTGCATTACTCGCTAATAAATTTATTATTTCATCCAAAATATATTCTATCCATTAACTAGTGTCAAGATAAATACGATCAGGTGTCTTTAAATAATTATTAAACCATAATCGGGAATAATCATTATTTAACATTTTAAATTAATATTTAACTGAGATACTTGGTCACAATTAGTGTGTTACCCTCTAGGCCTCTTTCTCAGTGGCATTAGGAAGAGCCTCCCTAAAGTACAAGGTTAGTGTCTAGCAACACACCAAGGAACCTATACAGAAAGCATTTAACGCCGCAATGATGTGTCACCTTCTACTAACGCTTACCATGTAATATAATCCCTTTGTATTGATATATCGAATCAAGAAGGATGCATGCTAGTGCTGTCAACCCATGTGCTTTATTATTCTTCCTTTGACATTCCAGAATTGAACTCGCCCATTCTTTACCATGGGCATGGATTTATTTAGGCTATATCAATTCCATCAAAGGGCCTGAGATATCTACTTCCATTATGGAACATAATGGAAAAATCCTTTCTCGCATTATCTATTAATGAAATATCACTCGTGATGCACCCAACGTATCCTACCTCGCTGCGAACAGTGTGTCATCATAGTTTTCATCAATACATCTAAGTGCACGATTTGTAATACCCATTAATAATAATCTTAATGTCTAAGGACCAATACACACATCCATTGATAGGAACATCTAATGACACTATGAAACATGGATTTCCTATTGGCGGGTCTCGTTCTCATAATATCCTCCTAGATATTACCAAAGGCGCACACCAAGAGAAGGTGACTCAAAGTTTTATGAGTCCTCACCCCTAATGGCTTGTATTATTTGTGTCCCTCAAATAACATCATTCATCCATAGAACATATATTCAAGAACAATGTTATGGCACTCCCGGGTTCTCATCATAGAAAGGATCTGCTATGAACCTTTAATGAAATAGCTATCCTTAGGACATTATCACATGCATTATCATGAAAAAGAACAATCAAGATGTGATAAGGTATTTATTAATGAATAAAGTACAAAGTAGTTGGTTCTAGGACACCAACTCCAACACATTCACTCCCCAAATTTTTGGAATTCTAGATACGTGTTCTTCATTCCTCCACAAAATTTGAACAATAAATCATTGCACCCTCTATTCTTGGTGAAACAATACTAAATTGAAGATCTGGAATCGAGACAACTCGATGGAGATACAACGGCGACCGTGGTGGATGAATTGAAGTGATTTTGGTGGAATCATTATTCAGGAAAGTTACATAAAATTGGATAAAATCCAATTTCTAAGACAATTGAATGCCCAAAACACATCAATTCGGTGTTAGGGTGGTGAAACGATCTTTGGTCTTGAGTTTCGAGGTGGACGGACCACCAGAGAAAAATTCAGATGATCAGTCAAGGTGTACATAGGAAGGAGATGGGTTTCTAGAAAACCAAATACACACATCATGTATTTAAGAATACATGGCATGTGTTCATCAATTTGGTGAATCTGTGTGTACATTGAAAGTACCCGAACATGGGGTGGAGTACACGGGTTGCCTTCACGACGTGTACTCCACCACACGTATTAGCTTAGACCGATTACATAGACTACCCCATGTACTGGTATAGGGTAAGGGACAAAAGGGCTGATGTTGTTTACTGAAACATGGTTGGAGCACACAGGCAGACCCCAAATGCTAGAAAACGGTGTGTGACTCTCTTTACATGCCAGGTATTCCTCTTTTACATGATAGGTTTTAAAGACACAGGCCATTGTACACTGGAAATACCCAGGGTCATGGGACATGGTGTGTGACCCTACTACATGTCGTGTACCTCTTCTAACATGGATTGTGCCACTCTTACTTCATATCTTGGATAGGTTTCATTAGGGTTTGTTCCATTTTTAATTTCATTAAAGGTAGGTATGAATCTTTTCCTACTCCCAGGACTATGATCCCTTTATCAAGACTTCGTGGATAGATTTTTTATAATCCCTCAAGAGTCCTGGAGTAGGATCCTTTATTCATTCTTCATGCCCTAGGTGGAGTTCTTGGTATCGACATGACCAACACTATGCAGGTGTTGATCCTATACTTAGTAGGTTAATCCAAAGGGAGTTTTTGGTATCACCTCATAGACTTGGATATGGTCCTCATATGTTGTATCATATATCTATTTAGATCTATTAGTGTATCTCTCTCATGGAGAGACCTGACGATAAACACCTCTCATACAGACATCACTAGTTCTATCGGACTCAAGAGTTTGTTCTCTTGGATGAGTGCTTCATAGAATCTTTGAGATGAATCCCTAGTGTTTGTGTGTGGTAGTTATGACTTACATCTAGATTTTGTGTCTTGGATTGAGTATATCTGGATATTCTTGTTATATGTTCTATAGACATATACTTTTGTAGAGATGATTGTATCCGACCTTTGTTATATTACTTTGTAGTTTTGGGGTGTCCTTATGATTATTTTTATACTCACCCATGCATGTGATTTTCCTGTATATATCATATCTTGTGAAGACGAGTGACCATTTGACAGAGTCCTAGGTAGAAAAGGACCAGATGGTGCTTTTTAACGTCAGGCAGGTCAAGGTGTTCCTATGGCTACTGACAATAGTCCTAGTACCTTTGGTTACAGGTTGGACTTGTGGTTTAGAGAATATTTTTTGGTGGGATTGTATTCTAGAATGGATTAATTTAATTTTCTTTACTTTACATTCCTAACGTACTCTGGATGGGATATAGTGGTATGCATGCATATGGCTTAGTGTTTATTTTATATTTCAACATTTTGTAATCTTGGAGATGTGTGTGTGTGTGTGTGTGTACGGGTACATAGGAAATGCCTCCCATTCTAGCGATATACCTACTTGGTGCTAGTCACCATCCCTTGGCCTATTAGAGGCGAGCTTGGGGAGTCGCCGTACATGCTCCATTAGGATGGTTCATATCATTTGTCCCTTAGTGCAATATTTTTATGTTCTTGGTATTGTTTATAGAGCATTTAATGACTCCGTGAAGGCTTTCACCCATGTACATAGGTGTGTGTGTGTGTGTGTGTGTCTATATATTCCTTGTATATATTCTTTCAGGGAAAGAGGAATATGTGCATTAGATTAAATAATATATATATATATATATATGTGTTTGTGTGTGTGTGTGTGTGAATGTTTGTGCATGATCGTGTGGAGAAAATTCAAGTTTTCGTTGTCAAGTGTTAAGTCTCAGCTTGATCTACTTTTAAGGTAGGATCCCTTCCATTTTCCCTTCAAATTTAATACTACCTTAATTACTCATTATCACAATTTCCTTGCAATTAATTAGTGCTGCAAGATTTATAGAACAAATTTTCCTTCAATGTTAATTAAGGATGGCTCTTGAAATGATGATTAATTGAGTTAAATGTTTTTTTGATAAACAAAGACATGTTTTTATAACAAAACATCTCCAATAGAGGTTTACTGTCTTATAAACCAAAAAGTATTGATAGTGATTGATATCTTGTTTAGTTATGGTTTGAGTTATCTATGTGCCTTTGTGATAGTGTTTGATTTGGGCATGACAGCACTTTCTCCTCCCTTTATACATGTTTCATCGACCATTTCACCTCCAAAGTTCATGTTTGACACCCTCAAACCTAAATGACTATTGAACCAAGATCCTATTAAGGGATTGTCTTGACTTATAAAGTAATTTTCCCAAGTAGGTAAATGCACTTTTATTCATGGTAGTCTCTAATTTCCCCTTGAACCTTGATAAATGAATTTAATTGACTTGATAAAATAAATGGCATGAATTGAATGGAATGAATTGACATGATGAATTTTCTTCCTTTGATGTTTTAAATGAATTAAATTAAATGGATTTTATTTTTTTGGTCTAAACTAAATCCCTTTTTATTTGATATAATTATTTATTGTAATTGTGATATGTTCAATCACACCGGGATGTCACGGTCCTGACCATACAAATTGGATAATCCCTACTAAACTATAATCTTATATTTTTAAACTACCATTAATTTCATGTAGGTCCATAGGCAAGGAGACTGAGACCTGCATCCACCCAATAGCTGTTATCCTTGGACATTATTAAGACTTGGTATGTCTAACTTAAATCCCTATAATAAATTTGATAAATTGTATGATTGATGTCTTATACTATTGAATCGGAATAATAATAAATTGTGTGATTTATTAGGGTAAAATCGCCTTAGATAAACTGGTTAATTAATATATTAACGACCTTAGGGTCAAATTAATAATTAAACTCGTTTTTTATAATTATGATAATAATTAGGAACCAGGATTAATGAAATTAATTGATTTGATAGATGGAAATTTTTATGAATTGATCATTGTTTCTTATGATGATAAATTTGTTATGTTTCATACTATACTTTTTATTTTTCTTGATTAGATTTTGAGATTATGTGATATCGATGTGATTGATACTTCAGGGTTCAATACTGAGGAAAGGTTGAGTTTTTCTAGATATGAATCATGATTGGTGTTAACGCCTAAGTTCTTGGTGCATGGTTTTATTCCGATTGTGGTCTAGGAGCAATGGTATTGAATTCTTGAGTGCGTGGTATATGATTTTTTCAAATGATTGAGGGATAGATGCACAATCACATGATTCTTGAGGGCTTGGTGTATGTGTTTATACCACCTGAGGGTGAGGCACACTGGTAATGAATGCATAAGGATAGATTATATGTCTATGTTGGATATGTGAGGGCTCGATGCACATTCACAGGATTCCTGAGAGTGAGATTATAGTTATTATTTAGGGTGATATTTTAATTATCCTAAGGGTAGAGGTCGTATGTTTATGGTATTTTATAAGTGATTATTCCACAGAAGGAGAATCATCCATTGATTTGGGTGATCCATTTTGATGTAGGAGGATCTACCCACACACATAGACACCTGGTAGGGTTCCAAAGTAGGTATATCCACCAAGTGTACCTTAGGAACCAAGGTGGGTTGTTTATTTATTTAACATTGCTTTTTTATTTTTCTATTTATACCTACTCACTATTTTATATTAGATATTAAATAATGTATTAGGATAGATTTCGTGGGTGTCGGACAACTGAGATTATTATCTCACACCCTACTCGGACACTGTTTGGAACCGTAGTAGATCTTCTTGCTCGCAGATATTTGGATTCATTGATTGTGTTGTGTTGTGTACATGGGATGTTGGGAGCACAGTATTTGGCTCTTTCTCATGATTCTCAAAGAGTTGACCATTGGGTTTTTTTTATTTTTTTATTTTGTACTACTTGTACCTTGTAGTAACACCTTACATTTCATGCATCATTATATGGAATTTTCATTGGCCATTTTACTTCAGTTATATTATTCTTTGACACTATATATCTTCCATTTATTATACTTCTTCTGTTATTGCTTTCTATTTATTATCAGATAAATTTTTGTTCTAACCTAACATGAGGGTATAGTCTCCCCACTATCACCTCTTCAGACACTCTCTATTAGTCATCAACCTCTAGCATATGGGGAGGTGTGCTTGAATCCATGTGAACCACCGGTCTGGACACCATCTTAGTGGTGATCTGGGTTGGGATGTTACAATTATATAGCTCCAATAATGTAAATTAATGTATTAAAGGTCTATTTACCCAAATTAAATCATTTAAAGGGACACATGCTAGACATTCTATTAAAAAAACATGATCCTACCAAAACATGTAAAAGGAAAACTTGGATGATGTGATAAAGTAAACTAAAAATAAATATTCATATAGCTCCATGAGACATTACAAGTCACCATCCAAGACTAAAACCTCGATATCCTAAGATCAGTAATAAGAAAACGAGAACCTAAAACGAAATTGATGATAGGTTTGTGTAATAAACTCAGTGAGCACGCTAAAGTAAACTAAACCACAAGTTTAAGTCTTTAAATATAATATCAATTTTATGTTAGTTTGAAATACATTATTCAAAAATAGGTTTCTATTTCATTTTACACCAAATAAAACATAAATCTCATTAATAATTTATAAAATTTCCATTTCATTTATCTTTAAAAGAAAATCATCACTTGGAAAATGTTTCATCAGCATACACCATTATTATTAAAAACTCTATTTGAAAACCACTTTCTCAACCATTTATAAACATCCATTTGTCAAATAATTTTAAAAAAAATTAGAGAAGTAAAGAAGTAGAAAATAAAATTTAATAATTCATCAAAAAGAGTAATTTTCATACTTTAATAATTTTAGTAAAAAGTAAATAAAGAACTAAAATAGTAATCATTTCTTAAATGTACCCCATGGTAAATCCCAAGGTCATCTAAGGTTAGTAGGCCCTCTAATTCCTTGTATCAACTCATGAACTCATCTGATCAAAAATTCAATGCGTATGGAATCACTATGGATAACATTTCATGGCATAGTGGTGTGGTGACATCTATACACAACACCACATTTAATCCTCTAAGGAGTATATGTATTGGCTTAGCAGTGTACCACTAAGGAGTTCATTCCTTTTCCTAGCGGTATGGTGTCGTTTATCCACAACCCCACATCAAATTCACTCACTAAGGAGTTTATATTGGGGCCTCATGGTGTGACATCTCCCATCTATGACCCCAAAATCATTATGTAGTTTAGTTTAGTTAGTAATTTGGTGTAATCCAAAATAAATACTTATAATATCCTCCCCCATTAGATACTCTTCTTCTCATGTGCTTTACCCATTTAAAAAAATAAATATTCCATTTAAAATAAAGGGACTTTCATCAACCCATCATAAGCCATTACATCCATAAAAAACAACACTTGACCTTTTTAAACCATTTCATATACCAAATCAAGAAGAAAACATTTAAAATTCCCAAGATACAAAGGATAAATCATCAAAACTACCATAACGTGTATTTAAAAAATTCAAACACCCTTTATAAAATATAATAAGAAAGCTAGATCATTCCAACTAGGCCTAAATTTTATTTTAGAAATCACTTAAAACCCCATTTGAAAATCAAGCTTGAGTATCACAATTAATTTTCTATGGTTTCCCACTATTTTTATGTCCATGTATATTTACATATGTATATTCATATCTCACTACACAAATTCACATATTCTCATGTGAATTTGTACATATATATATACCTATGTATATGTGGATAACATTGACATGGAAAAATCCATTTTGAAGAACCTAAAACATTTATAATACCTGTGAAAATAAGAGAAAACCCAAATTTTGAAACAAAAATCTCTTTTAAAACATAAAAACTTATTAATTAAATCTATTCAATCATTTACAAAACAACTAATGCATAAGGATGTTTCCAAACAATTTTAAAACACATGTTTTGTAAGAAAAAGTTAACTTCACTTAATGGAAACCAAGTAATACTTGATTTCCCTTTTAATGAGGATAATAATTTCATATAATAAATTAAATGGGAATTAAAAAAAATGAATGAAAATGACAATAAGTAAAGGTTATAAAATTTAAATACCCATAACAAGGAGAAACCTACCTAGAACTCACTGACTTAGATAACGACAATGTTATTACACTTAAATGTGGTCAATGATGGCCTATAAGAAAAGGATGAACCCAAAAATCAAGAAATACCAAAATAAAATCAATCCATAGGAGCATAAATGAACCAAACCCAACCTAGAATCAAAGGGAACTCATCACCTCCAATGGTTATAGCTAGAATCAATCTTATTCAAGGCTCACTAATCCTAGGAACTAAAATTTGACAAAAGAAACACCAAAATTTAGGTTAGGGTTTATTCAATAATGGTGCTCATTGAGGGAGGGAGAATAAAATAAGGGTATAGGAGAAGAGGAGTGAGGGGGAGGCCTAACCTTGAATAATTAGACTAAGATCATGAAAAACCCTTTTGAAATCAGATTCAGGAAATAGGAGAGGATGAGGGAGTGATGTTCCTGAGGGATACCTTGGTTGGATCAAGTGACATGAACAAGGGGCTGGGGGAGGGGCTCTCATAAGTTAAAAGAGGTGGGAGAGTTAATTAAGTAAAAATAAAAATTTTAATATACTAAGAATTTCCCGTGGTTTGACCACATATTTAGCCAAAACATATGTCAACTGTGCACCCCCTACTGAAATAACTAGAGTAACCTACACAGACAGGGTTCATGATTAGATAAACTATGTTCTAATCATTCATTTTGAATTTATTAGGTTATAAACATTACGGGTGTCGCACAATTTCCACTAACTACGTGCCAATTGTGCATCTGTACTGAAAATATGAAAATCTAAAATTTTATCCTTATTTGTCTTGGAACTCAACAGTTAGATCAAAAATAAATAAATAAATAAATAAAATTCAAAAAATCAAGTTCATTATGTGATAAAACTCCCCATAATAACTCTTTATGGCCTCAAAACTCCCTGAATGAAATGTCCGACTCAATAATGAATGGTGTCTAACCTCTAAACTAATGATGTTATCCAAGAAATATAAAGATCAACTCATATTATTACCATTTCCAGGCGACATCATCCTCAATATGGAAATGGGATATTCCACAATTTTCTAATTCCCTTAACATTAAAAATCATAAGGTATTATAATATAAATCACCAAGGAATCAAAACAAAAATGGAGACACCTCAAATAAGTAAAGAGGTTGATTTTATAAACTGAAACCTCAAATGAGGTAGGACAGAAAAAACTAACAAAATATGATCATTTATTTCGAAGAACATTCATAAAAATAACTAAAGACTAAAAAACATCACTCTTCTTTTGGGTAGGTTTGGTTGGAGAAAATCATAAGTCAAATAGTGAAATATCAATCAAAGAGGACTAAATGTGAATAAACAATCCAATTATGGTGGTCTCTAAACCATAAAGACTTTATCAAAATTATTTTATAATGGAATGAGAGACCACCCCAAAGGGAAACACTATGACCAAAAAAGTCTTTGGATCAAGGGAGCTAAAATGAAATGTTCAATTAAAGAAACATCTATAATTTCCATTAATTCAATCATTTAGGTATCCAAAATCTCAGGACTAACATCACCTTGAAAAAAGAAAACCAAGGGTAAAAAAATGAGAAAACACAAGGCCCCATTAGAATTATCTCAAACAAGAAGATCATGAATAAGAACAGTCAATATTATACCTAGAACAAAAATGGAAGATGAATCCACTTGGGGCATCACACCCAGAACACTAAGACCCCAGGAACCCATTTTAATAAAAAATATGCTAGCTGGGGTACAACCTATGTTGGGGTATCACTCATCTCAATTACCCATAAATGAACCTAATACATCCACTTTATCATCCCTTATAAACAAGACCAACAACAAGAGTAGCATCCCCATTGGATAAAAATGGTTCATATCAAGGATATCCTGAGGCATTTAATTTTTGAAATCCATCGTAATAATTATGGTGGGGGAAAATCAAATCAATATAACAATAGAAAATATGAATTGAGATACATCACAAATAAAATCATCCTTGTTGATCCCATCAAAAAACTCAAGAGGGGGGTGAATTGAACTTACAAAAAAATTATATTTTAAAAATTTAAAATAAAATCTCATAATTTAGAAAAAATACAATTAACTATAACAGTAGAAATATATAATTTGACATTTTTGAAAGGTTTTTCAAAGGTTCAATTACAACTCAGTTAAAATAATTTTAAAAACACTTTAATTTTTGAAACAAATCTAATCACATGAAACATAATATATATAACACTACTTAAATCCAATTATCAGAGTATAGTTTTGATAGAGTGTTATAAAAAATAATCTAATTTAAAAATAAGTATGAAAAAAATAAAGAATACAAATAGAAAATAAATACCAGAGGTTCATGCTCAAGAGGAGACTCAATCCTATCCACTTGATAGTCACCCACTACCAAGAATTTTAATAAATATTATCCACAATCTGGATCATGTTTTTTAGATATAACTACACATAAGATATCCAGGCTACAACCAAACTCTTCCACTGTTATATATGGGATTATATATGTAAAATAAGTAAGAATAGATTTTTTGAGTACTCTCCAATAAATTAAATTAGTTTTTTCTGAAAGGTTACACAAATAAATCAATAACAACAAAACAATAAATAAAAATATATAGTAAGAGAGAAATAATGTAAAAGTATTTGTGATTTTCTCTTTCTCTAATAAGGATAGATGATAAATAATGATATTCTTATTCAATAATATTGTATATAAATATATCCTTGAATTGAATTTGAATTATCTTCACAGGGCATTAGAAAAGGTTCTATTTTCTTATAAAAACATAGGTCCATGGAAAGATCTAAATTTTCCACTTGTGTTATCTACTATCCATGAGAGAAACTTCCCAACATACATGATTTATTATCTCCTTGTTCACAAGGGGTTCCTAGGAGTTATATCCTTTTATAAAATTTGGATTATCCATTTTAGGATAATAACAAAACAAATCCCCAAGTCAAGCAGGTAATATGGGAAAGGGTATGGATTTGTCTTCAATTATTTTGAGTGTCCATTTAAGAATAACCATTCTTATATCCTCATATTGACCACCTCTCTAACTATCATTAAATTACATAAACTAGATGTTAATGTTTTTATTTAAATAAAATCTCAAACATGCATGGAATCAAAAACTCAATGGAAGTCAATGTCTCAATTATTCCATATCTTCATAGTAGCGGAATAAGATTCACAATCATAGAGTTCACCTGACTGTAGTAAATTTTGGTTTACGGTAGTAGAACCCTTCCAGTGGTAGTGATAGTTTCCTAATGGTAGCAGAAAATATATAATAGTAGCAAGTTTCTTCTATAAGTCATGGGTTTATTCTAGAATTATCAAGGTTCTTATAGCAGTAAAAAAGTTTCTCTTGTGGTAATAGACTTCAACTAGAGGTATAAATACTTCAATTGGTAGTATCAAGATTGAAATGGTAGTAGTAGGATTCAACTAAAAGTATCAAAATTCCATTCATGGTAGAAAGACTAAATTGGTGGTAGAATGATTTAATTGAAAGTTATAGACTTCAACCGGTGGTAGAAATACTGTACTAGTGGTAGATGATTTTTTTTGTTAATAGAATATCTCTTCTAGTGATATCAAGTGTAAAATAATGATAGAAGATTTAACTTAGAGAAATTTTGTGTAAGTGCTACAATTATGAAGTTTTATCATTCAACACATGAGCAATTAGAAATAAAATAAGCATGACTTTTTAGCATTAAAATAATAAATTGTAGTAATGATCCAACAATCTCTCCCTTTTTGATGATCACAAATCATGTTTAAAAATTAAATTCAAAACATTATTCATTTAAAATAATTATCATAGTATAAACAAAAATGATAATAAATTTACAAAAAGTTTTCCCTTTGTAAGATCATTAAAAAACTATTTATTATTTCAAAAAGTTCTCATATAGATAACATTCCACACTCTCTCCCCATTTTTGGATTATCATAAAGGAATAAAGAGAAATGAAGAACACAAAATAAAAAAGTGATCAAAGAAAATACAAGGGACGAAAGAATAATAATGTTCAATTAAGATCAAAGTGAAAAGATTATATCATCATAATACAAAATAGGAAAAAATTTCCTATTAGATCCTAATAAAAGTACAAGAATCTTCATCCTAAATATTGGAAGGAGAAATTTTAGATTTTCCTTTACCATCTACTAGAGAACGAAAATGGTCAAAGGTAGAAGGTTGAGTATTAGGCCTAAAAATAATTATTTATGTAACTTGAATGATCTACCTCATTACATATATTTTTTTAAGACCAAAAGGGTTGACTACAATGGAAGTATTCTGAAATGGAGTTTGAAGAGGAGTGAATAATTAGCAGTCATAGGCAAAAAAGATGGAGAAATCATAGTCATTATGGTAATGTAGATATAAGGTTCCATCATCTTAAAAAACTGGGTGATCACTCTACCACTATCCTACATCACATTAAATAATTCCATCTTTTAATTCATAAAGAACTTCACATAGGAGGTATAAACTTAAACTAATTAACTTTCTCCTTAAATTCCCTCATAACATTTGGCATTATAGGATTCTCAGGTAAAAACTTAAAGTGGGAATTGAGATCATTTTTGGTGTAGATAATACTTTATAGCTTTGGTAATTATTTTCATACCATTCATAGACTCATTAATAAATTCCCTAACAAGTATATAAATATGATCACTATGAGAATTGATCTACCAAACCTCATCCGGATGAGAATTGGATAAATATTATGAAACACTTTGCATCTATAACGACCCATACTTTACATACATTGTTATTAATTCAGAATTGAAGAATACTTCTTACAAAATATAACAAAACCATTATAGGACCATATAGGTATAGTGTATTTAGAAACTGGGAAACATAAACAACTGGTTCATAAATCATCTACATTGTCTCATGTTTATTTCATCATATCTAGATTCCCTTTTGGCATATCCTACTTAATACCCTTCTTCCTAACCTGGGGAAAAGAAAATATACAAAAGGGTGAGCTCAAATGCTTAGTAATGGTAAACAAAGAAAATATTAATCATATCATATTTATAAGAACATAACATTTTGAAAATCATAACCTACAAATAGATAATAATATCCTGGGATAAATCATAGTAGTGAAATGTAATACCAATAATCATAACATAAAATAGAAAAGTTTGTGGAATAAACACATAATCATAGAAAATCATTTCATATTAGTCAAGACTCATTTCCAAGACTATCATAGTGGACAAAGTCCATTTTTGAACCGAGTTCACTCCTCGTTCCAGTCCTGTATCACTGAATCGGATTAACTTGTCATTCTAGCCATGTCTATCTCATGAGATATAAATCATTTCCCAATGCATTGTAGGGAGATATAGGTATCACCCATCTCATAACGAAACCATTCTTATGTGTGCTACAAAATCATAAATCATACATCATAGAATAACCCGTGTAATAAAAATGGGATTCTTAAACATCATGCAATCATAACATAAACAATATAAGATAAAGGGACTTCCTAAAAATAATTCCATCATAAAATAATCAAATCAATGTAAAGATAGAGATAGAAACAGAACCCTATATTATCTTAGATGTAAAATAATCTTGATAAAACACTTGAACTCCATTCTTGAGTAAAATATCCTTTCTACTTCAAAAACAATTTTCCTTTCTTAACATGTCATAAAATTTTAAACTAAAATAATTTAATTAAAAATAAACTTGAAAACTTGTAAATGAATATTCATGGAAATAATGTTCTATGAAATCATAAAAAATAATTTCATGTCGTATAAGTTAAAAAAACATTCTTCTCGTACTTTGGCTGGAAAAGTCAAAAAGTATCTCGTACTAAAAACGACAAAAGATTCATTTCATATCATTTACTAAAAATTATCCAATAGGTAAAATTGTATTTGAACAATTTTAAGAGGATATAAATAATACTAAATATTGAGAAAACATTTATGTGGATGATAAATATGCCGTAGTAAATTCTGAAGTATAAACAATCTTGGATAAAAATGAGATTGTGAGATTTTCCCTTACCTTAGGTATGATATGCTTGGTATGTATCCAAACATCATGTATAATGATTTAAATAATGTAATTGACTTATTATAGAATCATATTAATTGTTATGATATCATATATGGTCATATTCGTATCTTCCTATTAGTAATATTTCATTGCTACTTGTTATTCAGGTTTTCATTGCTTTATGTTCTTATGCATGTTTTGTTGAATAAATTATTATTACTATTTTTAGGTTATATATACCTCATTTAAAGAATGGTATTAGTGTAATATATATCATATTTATTCTTTCAATTAATTTATATAATCATTATTCAATGATGATCATTTAGAACGAGTCGCATCACATCGTAGAGACGGTAGGTCGTACGTACGCACGAGTGATGATATCATTTTTTTGATATTAAAATCATATATAATTTGATGTTATATCATATATAAAAGATCATAATAATGTTATATTTATTATTTATATCATTTATACTAATTATCATACCCATCCAAATGATGAAATGTTTGAATAACAAACTACACCACGACGTGGAGACGGTAAGCCATACCTACGCACGTGTGGTGACTTTTTCATTCATAGGATGCATAAAATAACTAATATAGTTGTACCATTTATAATAAAATCACAATATATAGAAGATACTGGAGTTATTATTTTATAATGGAAACAACAAAGAAGGGTTAAGTGGAAGGATAAAGGATCTTGAAATAGGTGGTGAGATATTTACCTCTTCCTCGGGTTATTCCTTTTGATTTAATCAAAAGGGATTCTAAGGTTGGATTTCTGAATAAAGTAAGGCCTCCAGGATGAAGTGAGGATAGTTAAGAGGGTATTTGGGCAGGGTTTGGCCGAGCCAAATGGCTTTGGAGGTTTGGATTATAGAGAAGAGGGATTGCCCTTTTATAAGAGGGGTGAGGGGCACTTTAGGAAAAAATTAAAATATTATTTTATAATAAATTTATATTCGGTTTATAATGGCTACAAAGTGACTTATTTAAAGTCTAGGGTGCGTATGGGTCCAAATACTCTCAATAAATAGGTTTTATACAAGTTTAGGTTACCATTTTAACCTTATCATTTAGATTTAACTCTAAGTTAAATAATTTAACTTTTACCGTGTCTTCTTGTATTCTTACACTATATGGTTAATAAACTTACTATAAACTGCCAATAGAACCCCAATTGGTTCATTAATGTCATATATATTATTATATTAGTCATTTTTACTTAAACTTAGATTTTTAGGAATATAATATCAATTAATAATTTAATATTTGTTTTAAAAACTCTTTTATGTCAATTTTGACACTATTTGGTATTTTTTTTTCTAAATTCATAACAGCATTATTAATTCCTCAAAAATTCATCTAAATAACCCTAATGTGTTATATTAACCAATAAAATTAGTTTAATTCATAAAAAGTCTCAAATTACATTTATTTTGGTATTTATAATATCAATTATGTTAATATTTCGTTAATAAGGTAATTACTGCATCATCATTGTGTCATAAATAAATTAAATTATTTAATGTCTAAAAATTATAAATAAAATAACATTATGTAGGAAATATTTTTATATTTCTAATGAAAATTTATAGTCAAAGTTATCTTAACTATAACCCTATATTAAAAATGTTATACTTATTAAATGTTCATTTTAATTCTTTTAACTCTTCTTTGAATTAAATAATAATAAATGTCCTAATCTAATCCAAGTGGACCCAATGGTCATATTTTATTCCTAATTTTGTTTATGGTCGAATTCAACTTATTCAATAGAATTAGTACATGTTTTTGGGTAATAATAATATCATTTTTACCCTTAATTACCCTATTTACTTTTAACCCTGGTAAATAAAAGTAAAAGTTACTATTCACTAAAAAATATTTTTATCTTATTGAACCACATTTTACTCCTTGATGTTAACAATTTCTCTCAGATTTTCAAAACTCAACTCACAGAAGTGATAAAATTGAGTTTTATATAAATTTTCAAATTCTCCTAGGAGGTGGGTAAAAGACGGTAAAAAGTTCAATAAAATTTTTATATATCTAAAAATTTTATAAAATGACCCCAATGAATTACATTGAACTTATATAGGTATTATGTATCTATTTTGACCTGAAATAAATTTAAATAAAATAAATAAATATTTAAATAAAAATTCGGTTTTAATCTATAACTCAGTGTTTTTCACTATTCATCAAAAATTGAATGTTTTTAGAAAAATACCAAAAATTAATCCTAAGATAATTTCAATATTCTGAATCCAAAAATGAAGTCCAGTTTTAAAGATAAAATTTATAAAATTTTAAAAAAGTGGGTATTACTATTCATAACGGAAAATTTATATAATCTTTTACTAAAATATCGTTGTTTAGTGAAACTCGGTATTGCGTACAATGCAAGCTATCAAGGAAGGTTTCTCTTGCATGTAACGCAATACAATGTAGTTTTGTGTGTAGTGAAAGATTTCTTTGGTGTTGCGTATAACATAATACAAAAAAACAAAATATTTCTCATAAAATCTCAGGGTGTTACATTCTACCCCCCTTAAAAAGAATTTCGCCCTCGAAATTCCTTGCTTCGTAACAAACAGATGAGGATACCTCTCCCTCATCATATCCTCAATTTCCCATGTAGATTATTCTAATTGGTGGTTCCTCCATAAAACTTTAACCAAGAAAGTGGTCTTGTTTCATAGAAATTTTTCGCTATGATCCAGAATCTCTATTGTTTGTTCTTCATAAGAAAGATCTTGTTCCAGTGGTACAACTTCTAAGCTTAGTACATGTGAAGGATCAGGTATTTATATTCTTAGGAGACATACATGGAACACATCATGAACTTGAGAGAGATTTGGTGGAAGTTCCAATCAGTAAGCTACCTTCCCAACATGATCCAGTATCTCAAACGGACCAATATACCTAGGGCTCATCTTTCCCTTCTTTCCAAATCTCATTACTCTCTTCCAAGGAGATATTCGTAAGAACACTTTATCACCAAATTCAAACTCTAGGTATTTTCTTCGGTTATTGGCATAACATTTTTGTCGACTCTGAGCTACTCTTATGTGTTGTTGAATAGATCTTACCTTTTCTCCATCTCATCAACAAGATCAGGTCCTAATAGATTTATTTCCCCAACTTCATCCCAGCAAGTTGGAGTTATGCATTTCTTTCCATAGAGAGCTTCATAAGGATCCATCTGAATACTGGAGTGGAAGCTATTATTATAATAAAATTCCACCAAAGGTAGGTGTTGATCCCAACCATCTTTGAAATCCATAGAGCAAGCTCTAATCATGTCTTCTAGAGTTTGAATTTTTCTCTCAGACTAACCGTCGGTCTGAGGATGATAACCAGTGTTGAAACTCAACTATGTATCTAGAGTATGCTGAAGACTTCACCAAAACTTCTAAGTAAACCTCAGATCCCGATCAGATATAATGGAAAGTAGTACTCCATGCAATCTTACCACTTCCTTCATATATATCTTGGCAAGCTAATGAAGAGAGAAATCTTCTCTAATAGAAATAAAGTGTGCTGACTTCATGAGACCATCAACAATAACCCATATAGCATTATTATCATTAGATGTTTTAGGAAGTAAAGTGACAAAGGTCATAGTGATGTTTTCCCATTTCCATTCTGGTATGGGTAATGGTTGTAACATCCCCTTAGACTTTTGTCTCTCAGCTTTAACTTGCTGACAAACCAAGCATCGAGAGATATATTTAGCAACATCTCTTTTCATGTCATCCCACCAGAATTACTCCTTCAGGTCCCAATACATATTCGTGCTTCCAGGTTGAATATAGAATGAATAACTATGAGATTTATCTAATATTTCCTCCTTTAATTCGGGAATGGTAGGAACACAAACCTGATTTCTGAACCTAATTATTTCATCACAATTAATGTGCAATTCAGGAATATTTCACACCTTTTCTTGTAACTCTACATCTTCTTTCTGTGCCTCTTTAATCTTCACATGTATAGATGGTTGAACATTCGTTTGAGAAGGATAAGATTTTCCCCCTTCCATTATAATTCCAAGATCCAACCTTTGTAAATCCATAAATATTGGATATTTTGTGATCCTTATCATGGATAAGTTAGCATGGTCTTGTCGACTTAATGCGCATGCCACCTGGTTTTCGTTCCGAGGGTGCTAATTAATTGAGCAATCGTAATCCTTAATCAGATTAAACCATCTTCTTTGGTTCATATTCAGCTCCTTTTGTGTGAAAATATACTTTAAACTTTTTTGATCAGTATAAATATCACACCTTTCAACATAAAGATAATGCCTCCAAATCTTTAATGCAAAGATTACAACAGCTAATTCCAAATCATGAGTTGGGTAATTTTGCTCATGGATTTTCAACTATCTTGAGGCATAAGTTATTACCATATTGTTTTTCATGAGAACACGCCCCAATCCCTTCTTTGATGCATCACTTTAGATCACAAACCATTCTCCACTACAAGGCAGTGTGAGCACAGGTGCACTGGATAACCTTCTTTTTAACTCCTTGAAATTCTCTTCACACTCCTCCATCCAAACGAACATAACTCTTTTTCAAGTCAAACTAGTGATTGGATTAGATAATCATGAAAAAGCTTTCACAAAACGTATATAATATCCATCCAAACCAAGAAAACATCAGATCTCAGTTACTATTGTTAGTCTCGACCATCTTTCGATAACCTCTATTTTTGATAGATCCATAGATATCCCCTCTTTTGAGATTATGTGACCCAAAAATGAAACTTTTTGAATCTAAAAATTCACACTTGGTAAATTTGGAATAAAGCTTCTCCTTTCTTAGGGTCTTCAATACATTTCTCAAGTGATCTTCATGTTCTTCATTTCTCTTTGAATAGACAAGAATATCGTCTATATAGACTACCACAAACTGATCAAGATAGTCTCTAAATACTCTATTCATTCGATCCATGAAGATATCAGGGGCATTATTAAGACCAAATGGCATCACTATAAATTCATAGTGTCCATACCTTGTACAGAACGTCATCTTTGGTATATCCTCCCTTTTGACCCTTAATTGATGATACCCTAGACGAAGATCAATCTTGGAAAAGTATTGAGCTCCGCGTAGTTGGTTAAATAAGTCATCAATGCATGGGAGAGGATATTTGTTCTTGATAGTGATCTTGTTAAGTTTTCAATAATCAATGTAGAGTCTCATTGATCCATCTTTCTTCTTAATAAATAGAACAGGTGATCCCCAAGGTGATGCACTAGGGCATATGAATCCCTTATCAATATTCTCTTGGAGTTGATTCTTCAATTCCTTCAACTCAATTGGGTCCATCCTATAAGGTGTATTTTAAATGGGAATAGCACCCGGTATGAGTTCTATTGAAAACTCAACGTCAATATTTGTTAGAAGACCTACTAATTCCTCTCTAAAGACATCATAAAAATCTCGTACAATGGGCATATTTTTAATCATGAGTTTCTCTCCAACCATTTGAGATAAAAAAACCTTCATTTATTCGAATTAAGACCCATAAGATGGAAGAAATTTCCAATGGAAAGTTATATTCTTCCTTGAATTGATAGATGATCATAGATTGATCGGGAATATGAAATGTGACTTCCCTTATTTGGAAATAAATATGAGCTCCATATAAAGAAAGACAATACATGCCAATAATCACATCAAATTCCACTATAGGAAGGATCACAAGATTTGTAGGAAGCACTTTCCCACAAACATAAATTGGAGAAGAATTATAAACTTTTGATGCAACCGTTGTTCCATTAGAAGTTGTCACAACTAAGTCAACAGCTAATTGTTGAGGTAGTATGGTGATACCCTTGGAAAATTCTTCAAAAATAAAATAGTGGGTGGATCCAGAATCAAATAAAACATTTTATACTTTAGATTGGATGGTAAGTGTACCTTTCACCACTTCGTTATCATACTCCACATTGCCGATAGAAATTGCATGTGAATTTCCTTTGTCTTTGGCCTTAAGAGTTTGTTGACATCGATCATCATCAAAAACCCTTGTATTAGGGCATTGATTAGTATAATTCCCCATTTCCTTTCACTTGTAACATTGAACTATAGGAGGTGCATTCTATGTAGCATTTTCTTTGTTCGCATCACTAGATATCTTTTTCCCATCATTGCGACATTAAAATGCCCGATGACCTTCTTTTCCACATTTGAAACATTTAATTGTCCCTTTAAGAAAATTCCCTCCATGTTTCTTTCCACACTTTGATCATAAGGTAAAACTCGTCTTCTTTTCAGTGTGGTCTTTATATTTCCCTTTTAATTCCATTTTCCTCTTCTTATCAAACCCATATGACTGATGGGTTACTCCAATCTCTATCTCAACCTTGAGAGAACATCGAACAATTTCCTCATAGCTATTAAAGTCCCTTATGGATAACACCCTTCGAAGACTTGGTTTTAAGCCACTAAAGAATCGATCAATCTTACTCTCAGGTTGGATAATAATTCAGAAGCATACCTTGAAAGTCTTGTAAAATTTGCTTCGTAGGTACCAACAAATTCATCATCCTTTTTCTTTAGTTCATGAAACTCCTTCTCCATCTTTGTTTGAATAATATGAGGGAAGTACTTATTGAAAAATATGTTCTTGAACTCGTCTAATTCCATGGACTCAATTTTGTCTCTTTGATGCATATTCTTGATAAGATTACACCATTGATCAGCTTCACCTTCCAAACGATATACTGCTAAGATGACTTTATCATGTTCAGAACATTGAAGAACTGAAAATATCTTTTCAGTGGTACTGATCTATTGTTTAGCCACTAATGGATCAGTAGTCCCACTGAATGAGGGTGGATGCTGCCTCATGAAGGATTCAACAGAATTTTTCTCCTTCCTTTTCTCTTTTGAAAGTCCTGTATGATTCATAGCTTGAGAAAGTTGTGTGAGCATTGCTACAAGATTTTTCATTCCAACTCCCATAACGTTTGGTTACTCAGGGAGACAATCGTTCCATTTCCCATCACATTCAGTATTAACACAGTTCCTTTGGGTTCCATCCATTGACTAAAACCAAGAAGCATAATGTGGGAAAAAATAATTATAATAGGAAAACCACATAATCAATAATAAAATTTCACACTTAAGGTTTTATCATAGGTTATTCATGGAAATTTCTAAAACACTAATATTGTGTTCTATGCTTAGACATATCCTTAGGGTTCTTACTAAGGCTTTCACATCCTAGTTTCCAAAGGTTGACTATACCTTTCCACTGACACCAACTATAACGACCCATATTTTACATACATTGTTGTTACTTCAGAATTGAAGCATACTTATTAAAACATATAACAAAACCATGATAGGACCGTATAGGTATATTGTCTTTAGAAACTAGGAAACATAAACAACTAGTTCATAAAGCATCTACATTGTCTTCCGTTTATTTGATCATATCTAGAGTCCCTTTTGGAATATCCTACTTAATACCCTTCTTCCTGACCTGGGGAAAAGAAAACATATAAAATGGTGAGCTCAAATTCTCAGTAAGGGTAAACAAATAAAATATAAATCATATCATATTCATAAGAACATAACATTTTGAAAATCTTAACCTGTAAAAGATATCATAATATCGGGGGATAACTCATAGTAGTGAAATGTAATCCCAATAATCATAACATAAAACATGAAAATTTGTGGAATACATACATAATAAAATAAAATCATTTCATATTAGTCAAGACTCATTACCAAGACTGTCATAGCGGACAAAGTCCATTTCTGAACTGAGTTCACTCCTCATTCCAGTACTGTATCACTAAACCGGATTAACTTGTCGTTCCAGCCATGTCTATATCATGAGATATAAATCTTTACCCAATGCATTGGAGTGAGATATAGGTCACACCCATCTCATAATGAAACCATTCTTATGTGTGCCACAAAATCATAAAACATACATCATAGCATAACCCATGTAATAAAAATGGGATTCTTAAACATAATGTCATCATAACATAAACCATATAAGATAAAAGGACTTCATGAAAATAATTCCATCATGACATAATAAAATCAATGTAAAAATAGGGATAGAAACAGAACCCTATATTATCTTAGATGGAAAATAATCTTGATAAAACACTTGAACTCCATTCTTGGGGAAAATGTCCTTTCTACTTCAAAAACATTTTTCCTTTCTTAACATGTCATGCAATTTTAAACTAAAAAAATTTAATTAAAAAGAAATTTGAAAACTTGTAAAGTAAGATTCATAGAAATAATGTTCTATGAAATCATAAAAAATCCTTTCATTCCGTATAAGTTAAAAAAACATTCTTCTCGTACTTTGGCCGGAAAAGTCAAAAAGTATCTCGTACTGAAAACGACAAAAGATTCCTTTCATATATTTTACTAAAAATTCACTGATAGGTAAAATTGGATTTAAAAAATTGTAGGAGGATAGAAATAATATAACATATTGAGGAGACATGGATTTGGATGATGAATATGCCCCAGTAAATTCTGAAGTATAAACAATGTCGAATAAAAATGAGATTGTGAGATTTTCCCTTACCTTAGGTCCGATATGCTTCGTACGTATTTGAACCTCCTATATAATTATTTAAATAATGTCATTGACTTATTATAGAATCGTATTCATTGTTAGGATATCATATATGGTCATATTCTTATCTTCTTATTAGTAATATTTCATTGCTACTTGTTATTCGGGTGTTCATTACTTTATGTTCTTATGCATGTTTTGTCAAATATATTCTTATTCCTATTTGTAGGTTATAGATACCTAATTTAAATAATGTTATTAGTGTATTATATATCATATTTATTCATTCAATTCATTTATATAATCGTTATTCAATGAAGATCATGTAGAACGAGTCGCATCACATCGTGGAGACGGTAGGCCGTACGTACGCACGAGCGATGATATCGTTATTTTGATATTAAAATCGTATATAATTGGATTTTATATCATATATAAAGAATAATAATAATTTTATATTTATTATTTATATCATTTATACTCATTATCATACCCATCCAAATGATGAAATGTTTGAATAACAAACTACACCACGACGTGAAGACGGTAAGTCGTACGTACGCACATGTAGTGAATTTTTCATTCATAGGATGGATAAAATAACTAATATGGTTATACCATTTATAATAACATCATAGTATATAGAATATATTGGAGTTATTATTTTGTAATGGAAACAACAAAGAAGGAGGAAGTGGAAGAATAAAGGATCTTGAAATAGGTGGTGATATATTTACCTCTTCCTTGGGTTATTCTTTTTGATTTGATCAAAAGAGCTCATTAGGTCGGCTTTTTGACAAAATAAAGTCCTCTAGGACGAAGGGAGGATAGTTGAGAGGGTATTTGGGCAGGTTTTGGCCGAGCCAAATGGCTTTGGAGGTGTTAATTAGAGAGAAGAGGGAGTGCCCTTTTATAAGAGGGGTGAAGGGCACCATAGAAAAAACTTAAAATAATATTTTATAATAAATTCATATTCAGTTTATAATGGATCCAAAGTGACTTATTTCTAGGATAGGGTGGTTATGGGTCTAAATACTCTCAACCAATAGGTTTTAGAAAAGTTTAGGTTACCATTGTAACCTTATCATTTATAATTAACTCTAAGTTAAATAATTTAACTTTTACCATGTCTTCTTGTATTCTTACACTATATGGTTAATAAACTTACTATAAACATCCAATCAAACCCAAATTGGTTCATTAATTTAATATATATTATTATATAAGTCTTTTTGGCCGAACCTTATATTTTTAGGAATAGAATATCAATTAATAATTTAATATTTGTTTCAAAAACTCTTTTATTTGAATTTTGACACTATTTGGTATTTTGTTTTCTCTAAATTCATAACAGCATTATTACTTCAAAATAAATTCATATAACCAGCCCTAATATGTTATATTAACCTAGAAAATTAGTTTAATTCATAAAGTCTCAAATTACAATTCTTTGGGTATTTATAATATCAATTATGTTAATATTTCATTAATAAGATAATTACTGCATCATCATTGTGTCATAACTAAATTAACTTATTTAATGTCTAAAAATTATAAATAAAATACCATTATGTAGGAAATATTTTAATCTTTATAATTAATATTTATAGTCTAATTTATCTAATGTATAACCATATATTAAAAAAGTTTTACTTATTAAACTTTGATTTTAATTCTTTTAACTCTTCTTTGAATTAAATAATAATAAATGTCCTAATATAATCTAAGTGGACCCAAATGGTCATATTTTAATTCTAAGGTTGTTTCTGGTCGAATAACACTAATACAATAGAATTAGGACGTGTGTTAGGGTAATAATAATATCATTTGTACCCTTAGTTACCCTATTTACTTTTAACCATGGTAAATAAAAGTAAAAAGTTACTATTCACGAAAAAACAATTATCTTATTGAACCACATTTTACTCCTTGATTTTAACTTTGTTTCTCGTATTTTTAAAATTCAACTCACAGAAGCGGTAAAATTAAGTTTTATGTAAATTTTCAAATTCTCCTAGGAGGTGGGTAAAAGACGGTAAAAAGTACAATAAAATTTTTATACATCTAAAATTATTATAAAATGACTCCAATGAATTACATTGAACTTATATAGGTATTATGTATCTATTTTGACCAAAAATAAATTTAAATAAAATAAATAATTATTTAAATAAAAATTCAGTTTTAAACTATAACTCAGTGTTTTCCACTATTCATCAAAATTTGAAAGTTTTCAGAAAAATACCAAAAATTCACTCTAAGATAATTTCAATATTCCAAATCCAAAAATGATGTCCAGTTTGAAAGATAAAATTTATAAAATTTCAAAAAGTGGGTATTACTATTCATAATGGCTAGTTTATATAATCTTTTATTAACATATCGTTGTTTAGTGAAACTCGGTATTGCGTACAACACAAGCTATCGAGGAAGGTTTCTCTTGCGTGTAATGCAAGACAAGGTAGTGTTGTGTGTAGTGAAAGATTCATTTGGTGTTTCGTATAACATAATACATAAAAAAAATATTTTTCATAAAATATCAGGGTGTTACAACATCTCTTCTCAAATAATACTTTTAAGTAAATCAGAATCAACACCAGCAAGCACAAAAGAATGGGATCTGGAAGAAGACATGCCAATAGTAGCTGAAAGAGACTCTAGCTTCCTAATAATTGACAGATCTCTCTCAGTCAGATCCACCCTCATATCTTCCAATGTCGTATTAATAACACCAATGTGCTCAACCAACTTCTTATTTTCTACCCCAAATTCAGAATCCTAGGAAACAGTTCTGGATGAAGGTGTTTCATAACCCAAGACACAGTCTAACTAATGTCATCCTATTTTAATATTCTTATCCTAGGAGGCATAATATAGGTAAAAACTAATAATAATATCCATAATATCATCCTCAAAGGATTCTAAATCATCTTAGGTTAGGAAAGAGGATTGAGGAGGAGGAGTAGACCTCTCTAATCTTGATAAAGGTGAAACATGGCCACAAGAAGATCCCTAACCGGTATCCTTATGACAAAATTCCTCAACATGCATTGAATATCCACTACTAGCTCTTCTATATCTAACACAACTAAAGGAAAAGGCTTGAAAAGCTTAGCCTGATATATTTTCATAACCAAAGATCTATTAGGATCTATTTGAAGAAAAAGGATGGTATCTCCACCATGCTTAGGTGGACTGCCTCCATCATCACCATCATCATAAGAATATGAATAATCCAAATTGGGAACTATTGATCCTTGGTACTTCTCCCCCTTAGTTTTAATATCATATACATCTGATCAAATAAGGTTTTCAATAACTTAACCCACTGAATAAATTTGGGAGTTGTTATCTCAATCACCACTTATAGTCATGCAAGGCATAGAGATAGTAATGAAATGATTAGTCTATTAATCATCATCTTCTCCATCGATATCATAAATAGAATCATCGAAAAACACAATAACATCATCTAGACTTTTAGAATATGATCCCTCAAACTGAGAAGCATTAGAAACTCTATTTTCTGAAAACTAATCATATTTCAATGATATTTCCTTAAAAGGTAAGGAAATACAATAATTAGGAGGTCCAAAATAGACATTTTTACTTATCATTGTATCAAGGTCACTCCCATATTCAATAGATATTGTAACTGATTCCTCTTCTTCAACCACAAATACTGATTCTTCCTCAAATTTAGCATGGTATTCATCTACTTATTCATCTGAATATACCAAAACCTCATCTGTTTCTAAATTTTGATCAGTTAAATCCTTATGCCTAGTAGGGTTCTTCACTAGCTTGAAATTTTTATAAAAACTTTTACTATCCATAACCCATTTCTTTATCCATAATTTACACTTTACTTTCATCTTACTATGGATATCTTTATTATATAAAAACCACCACACTAAATGATGTTTTATTCTCTTATAATAATAATATCTCTAACTTCTAGCATGGCTAGGATCAACTTATGATAAACTAAAAAATTTGATCTAGAAGTAAACTTTCCAAATCCATCATATAAACCATGAGATATCTACACAAATTTATCTTATCCCATATCTTTATAAGATATAGAAAGAAAAAATCCTAAAATATCCGAACACTAATGTCCCCCTTCTCGGGACATAGAATATGTTGAGTTAACATAAAAATATGTCCACACTCTTCATATGGTTCCAAAACAACTAGTCTTCTAGGGTTACCATCTCTAATAATTTCTAGGATATATTCCTCAAAAAAATTGTATGACTGGTAGGATAAAAACCTTGGTGATACTCAAAAAATTCTTCATGGGAAACTGCCAAACACGTTTTCCAATTCTTCAAAGAAAATATAATATCTTTCCCAACAACTAAAGTCTTTATGAAATTATTATTTTCTCCATATTTAAAATCAAAATTCAAATAAAAAACATGAACCAATTTGGGGTATAATGGTTAATAATTCATGGAGAACCAATTTATCCAACCATACTCTTGAACTTCTCTTCAAACCAGTTACTTTCTAGATTCCCACCATGAAACATCCATTTATTTCTCATAAATAGCTAATCGAGAAAAATGAAGGGTATTTCATGGATTAAATGATTAACTAAATTCACCCATGGATTTATTTTGTGGTTTCAACTTTCTTGGAGAACCAAAAATGACATCCCTTTTTCATCTTCACCATTATAGAAAAAACATGAAGGTTGAATACTAAAGGTCAAGTTTGAAAGATAAAAGGAGAGGAAGTTTGAAATGTGTGTGATAGAAAGGATTCAAGTCAGACACTAAATAGGGATTCATATCATTTAGGTAACATATATAATTTATAATATGAAAGTAATTTTAATTTGAATAAAATACTCATTTTAAGAGTTAAGATAATAAAAATAGAAATGATAGAGAAAGATCATGGAATTATGTCCATAGTATCACCCAACAATACCATCCAATAGTAGAAACCACTGGTATCACCTAATGGTATCATCTAATAGTATCACTCAGTGGTAGTATCAGAATGGCTTTACCCACTGGAATCACCTTAATGGTAGTATCCAGTGGTAGCACCCAAATGGTATCATCTGAATGGTAGTACCCAATGGTAGCATATAACTCATAACTTAATTGTACCATATTCAAAATAATTGAGAGAAAAATATATTAATAATAATTAATCATACCAAGATCATATCTAATATATCTCAATCTCTCAATATTCAAAGGCTTTACAAAAATTCTAGAAAGTTGATGTTCAGTGCCAATGAATTCAAGGTTATATTGCCCTTTTGAAAATGATCTCTCAAAAAGTGTTGTCTTGTATCAATGTGCTTTATACTTGAATGTTATAAAATATTATTAGAAATTTTAATATCACTTTTATTTTCACAATTTATAGGTACATATCTAAATTGATATACATAGTCTAGCAATGTGTGTTTCATACAAAAAAATTGTGTACATCAATTTTCTATAGCTATATATTCATCTTTTTCAATAGATAATGTAATATAATTCTTCTTTTTACTACACCATGACACTAAATACCTTCTCAAAAAGTAAAATATTCTATAGGTTATTTTTCAATCTAACATATAGCCACATAAGTTAGCATTAAAATAGTTAATAAAATAAAAAACATGTCCTATAGAGTAGAATATTCCTAAGTTGGATGTACATTTTTGGTATTTAAAAATTATCTTTACAAAAAACAAATTAGGTTCACTTGGGTTTGCTTAAAAATAGGCACACATAAAATCATTAAACAAATTTTCAGGCTAACTAGATATTAAGTAATGTAAACTCTCAATAATACCTCTATAAATGGTTTGATCAACTGGATTCTCAGTTTCATGAAGATCCAATTTATAGTTAGTTCTTATTGGTGTATAAATTCCTTTTAAGATATCATTTTCAAAAAAAAAATATATTCAGTTTATTTACTTTGGTTTAAAATAATTCCTTATTTATTTTGAAAACTAAGAAATAATTTTAGTTCACCGATCAAATTCATTTCAAATTCATTTTTCATTAATTTAGAAAATTTAGTAAACAAAAAAATTATTTAAGAACCAGAGATAATATCATCAAAAAATATTTTTTCAACCAAAAAATATATTGAAGTTTTTTTATAAATAAGTTAGGATCAGTAACATCATTTTTAAAAAAAATTAAAATAATAAAAATGTTGCTCCTATCATGCCAATCTTTAGGATTCTGTTTTAAACTATAATGGGATTTTTCCAATTTGAAAACATGATTTGGGAAATGATAATTTAAAAATACATGTAGGTGTTTAATGATAACATCATAAAAAATATAATTATTAATAAAATAAATCTTTACATCCATTTTATATAATTTAAAATCTCAATGTTCTATATAAGAAGGACGTATCCTAATGGATTCAAGTCTATCTATAGGGGAAAAAATTTACTCATAGTTCATACCTTCTCCTTAACTATATCCTTGTGCCACTAATATAAACTTATTTATAATAATATTTCCAAATTCATCAGACTTGTTTCTATATACACATTTAGAATAAATGGTCAAATAGTTTTTGGGTCTCTCCACTAGTTCCTAGACTTTTTCACTGATTACCTCATTAATGTTCTTAGGTTTAAGCTATGACAAAAAGTATGAATGTTTAACATGGTTTCTAATTGTTTCTTGAGTTTGAGTTCATTTTCATAGATTACCAATGAAATCATCTAAAGGATGATCTCTATGGGTTCTAATGGTTTTGGGTATGGAAGTAATAGTTTTTTATAGGTTTTCCTCAGGGTATGTTTCCTCTAAATGGTTTTTTTTTATAAATTTTTCAAGTAAATTAGTAGTATTTTCATTGTTAATAGAGGTGTTATTGATATTTGAATTTGGAATATCGTCCTCCATGTTTTTTAAAGAAATTTTAGGTTCATGTGGATCTGCCCCATCAAAAGTGAGTTGAATAGATTCTTACACCAACTTTGTTCTTTTATTAAAGATTCCACAGTATTGAATGGATATAGAATATCCAAGAAAAATTCCCTCATCGCACATCGATAAAAAATTATATATATTATCATTTATATTAAGAATGTAAAGTTTTTATCCAAAAATATTGAAATAATTTACAATAGGATTCCTACCATTTCACAATTCATATGGATTATTCTTTAAAATAAGAGTTATTAAGACTCTATTAATTATATCACAATTCATATTTACATCTTCATACTAGAAATATACTGGTAGGTCATATTCACTAAGAATAGTATGGGCTATTTCTTGAAGGGTATTATTTATTATTTAAACCACCCTATTATATTGAGAAGTTAAAAGAGAATATAATTTATGATTATAGTCGTATTGTGAGAATATGAATTCAAAATATTTATTTTCAAAATCATGGTCATGATAACTTCTCACACTATTAATGGTAAGTCCACTAAGGTTCTGTAAAGATTTTTCATACTTTATAAAACATCTATAGGTCTCAATTTTGTGAGATTGAATGTATACCCATGTAAACCATGAATAATCATCAATAATTATATAATCATACTGTTTTTTGGATAAACTTGAAACTCAAGATGGTGAAACAAGTCCATTTGAACAAGTTGGAGTGGTTTATATGTAGAAACAACTTTTTTTTGAAATAAACTTTATATAGATTTCCATTTTAATAGGGACTACAGACTTTATCTTTTAGAAAATATAGTTTATTTATATCCTTGACTAAACTATTTTTGATAGGATCTCTAAGAGAGTATATATTACAGTGTCCTAATTTCCTATATCACAACCAATATTCATGATGAAATATATTTAAACAAGATATATTTTAAGAAAACAAAGAGTTTAAATCAACTATATAAACTTTTTCATTCCTTAAATAAATAGATACTAAATTAAAAATTGAATAGTAAATCTTACATGCATTATTCTCATACTTAACATGAAAACCATCATCACATAATTGAGATATTCTAAGAAGATTATATATTAAGCTGTCAACAAATTAAAAATTAAAAATTAAATAGTTTTAAAAATTACCAACATGAATAAGGATGATAATTTTTCCTTTTGACTTATTACCAAATGTGACATATCCACCATCCACTCTGGTCAAACTTTGGAAGCTTGAGAAGTACCTTTTCATATGTATTGAAAAACCACTATATAGAAACCATAACTCCTTACAAGATATTTTTAAGAATGTTTCATATAATCAATCAAATACAAAATGATTTTGCTATCAAGATCTGTTTGTGTCTATAATGGTTAAAAATTAAAGCCTCATGGATCCACATTTGTTTAATAGATTTAATTTTATATTTATTAAAATACTTAAAATAATTAGAAAAATAATATATTTTTAGTCTAAAATAGATTGTTCTAGATTTAGATGTTCTAGATGTATGATTTACTAAAAATTTATTAACAGTATTTGAACTAGGAATAGACTAGTTTTTATAGAGTTTTCAATCCTATCCAAGTTGATAACTAAAACCATATCTCAGTTTAGGTACAACATGAATTCCTATAATTTTATTTAGAGTTTTGGTTCTTAATAAAAAAACTTCAATATATTTTTATGGTTTCTCATTTACTAATTTTAATTCATTATCTTTTTTAAGGAAAGAAATTTCTTCTCCTTCTCAACAATAAGATCAAATTTAACATTACCATATAAAACATGTTGTTTCTTTAAATTATTATATTTATCTTTTACTTCATTAAATATTTCTTCTTATATATTTAAGTATTGAAATAAATATTTACTATGCATATCATTTTCACCATGATTTTCATTTTTTGAGAGATTATAAAGAATACTTGTTACCTAAGGTGTATTTTCCATAAATCCTAGATTTTCTTTTTCATGAGAATCATCTCTCATTGAGTCTAAATCACTTGAACTATCTTTTGAATCAATCTATGTTTCCTTCATGGATTTCATGTGTTTCTTTCTTCTTTGATTAATTATTTATTTTTTTAATTATATACTTGGAATTAAATTTATTTTTTGGTTATAGTATATTCATCATTCACTTTAAGGTCTTCCTCATACATCATTAGTTTTACTATCATCTTAATTATTATAATCTTACTTAAATCACATGATTCATGAATTGATATGGTAGTTTCTCTCCATCTGTCAGGTAGGAATCTTAGAATCCTTAGTACTTGAGACTTTTCATCAATATTTATCCATATTTCATGAATCATTTTTATAATCTCATTGAACCTGAGATAAATATCAGAAATAGATTCATTATTCTTCATCATAAATGTATTATACTTAATAGAATAGGTATTTAAATGAATTTATTTGATATTATATGTGCCTTCATGATACACAGATAAGGTGAACCAAATTTCATAAGTTTTATCACATGAAGCTATTATATTAAATTCATCTTCTCCTAGTGTATAGAAAAAATTATCCATTGCTTTATAATTAAAATTGTAACCACCCTTAGTGGTGTCACTCCAGTATGCTCCAACATCTTTTGTTTTTTCAAATTTATCCTCTATTATAGTTCATATATAAAATATCATACATTCAAAATGAATTTCCATTTTACTATTCAATTTAGGATAGTTAATTCCAGTAAAATATGGGGTTCAATTAGTATTAGTTCCCTCAAGTCTCTAATTATCCATAAATATATAAATTTAGAATAAAATGAAATTTATATCGTTTGGTTAAAACTTGAACATAGTTAAATCACGATAAAAAAAGAAATAAATAAACTATTGTGATAAAAAATAGTATTCCAGTTGAATATCACAAAATGGGTGAATTGATCTTGAAATAAAAAAAATTATTTAAAAAAATTTAAAATAAAATCCCCCAATATAGAAAATATCCTACTTAACTAAAATAGTAGAAATATATAATTTGATCTTTTAAAAAGGATTATCAAAGGATCAATCCAAACATAGTTAAAATTATTTAAAAAAAACATTAACTTTTGAAACAAATCTAATTACATAAAACACAATATATATAAAACTGATTAAATCCAACTATCATAGTACAGTTTTTCAAACGATTTTTGAAAAATAAACTAATTTTAAAAATAAAGTAAGAAAAAAACTAAACAAAAATTAGTGAAAATAAATATAATAGGTTCAATATCAATATGATACTTAATCCTCTACACCTGAAAATCACCAACTACCAAGAATATTTATTAATTTCTAATAATCTTGATCCACAAAATGGACCAAGTTTTATAAATATACTTCACACAAGCAGTCCAAGAAAAAAATAACCTATTCTACTGTAACCCATGGGATGAAAGATATAAAATAAATAATAAGTGAGTATCCAATTACTATCCAATATGGTATATGATATTGGGATCAAGGATAAATAAATAAATTAAGCATAACTTGACAGTAAATAAAAACAAAGAATGAAAGAGAAATAATATGAAAGTGTTTGTGAATTTCTGTTTCTCTAATAAATGAGAGATGGTCATAAATGATCTTATTATTCTATTTTATTTTATTTAAATCTATATTTTAAGTCACTTTAAAGTATCTTCACAGTTAATTGCAAAAGGATTGGTTTTTGTATGAAAAATATAGTTTTTTGGAAATATATAAATATAACAATTGTGCAATCTACTATCCATGAGAGAAACTTTCAAGATGTTAAATTTCTCATCTTCTTTTCAATAAGAGGTTACTCATATTTATATCCTTTTCAAAAACTCTAATTATCTATTATAGTATAATAATAAAATAAATCCTCATACTAAGTAGGCAATCTGGGAAAAAGGCGGACTTTGTCTCCATTGCTTCTAAGAATCCATTGAAGAATAGTCATTCTTAAATCCTAGTAATAACTACCTATATTATTTTCATTAAATTCAATAAATTATCCATTTTAATATTTATTTAAAAAAATATCAAATATTCAGGAATGAAGAACCACAATGGATGCAGATCTCCCAATAGTAGTATATCATTATAGTATCATAAGTAGCTTCACGGTCACTGAGTTTGACTGACGATAACAGATTTTGTGGGATGGTAGTATAACCCTTCTAGTGGTAATAGAAGTTTTATGATAGTAATAACAAAGAAATAATGGTATTATGTTGCTTATGATGGTAGAAGGTTTCTTCTAGAGATAAAAAATTCTTCTGATGGTAGCAAAATTTCTCTAGTGGTAGTAGAATTCAACTGGAATCCAACTAATTACTTTTTAAAAACATTTTGGAATATAAATATTTTAACCACCTTTAAAATAATTTTATGTAAACTCATTCACTAATTTTCAATAAATACTAAAAAATTTCAATCTAAAAAATTAAATTTTAATTCCAAAATTTCAAAGAATTACTTTAAAATCAACTTACCAAACATAAAATTTATTTTTCAATTTTCAAAATAAAAACATTTTTTTCTTTAAAAATAAGACACAAATAAAAATCAAATAAATAAAATTATTCCACACCAAAAACTCCATAAAAGGTACTTTTGGTTGTGCATGACTTGGTCACATGGTTTATCAAACCATGCACAAATCATGCAACCGCCACTAGAAGTCTTGTTGAATCATTCACTCAGGCTCCACATTCATTTATAGGATATTTGACCTCACAATGTGATGCTAATTAAATTCCATTATCATCTATAAAATATAGATATCATTTAAATAATATATAACAAAAAAATATATAGAAAAGTCTCAAAAATCAAGACTCAAAACCTAATATCCCATGGAAACTTGAGGTTAAAATGAGTAAGAGCATGTGACACTCTTCCCACTCCTATCTTTCGAGTCCCAAAAGTCCTATCTCCATCTACCAGATGCACAACTAACCAAATTCACCCCTCTATCAGATGCCTAAACTGGCCCACGACATACCTGAGGTACATTCCAGGCCACCCTGGGGTGGAAACTAGTGTTTGGGAATCAAAGTTTAACCAGTGGGAATAGTTTCACCAAATAATTATAGTTAAGAAAAATCATAAAATTACCATGAAACATATATACATCAGATGTCCATACCAAATAAAATATATAATAAAATAAAAAATTATATAAACATATGATAAATATACTCTCGGGTCACACTCCAAACTCCCTCACATAGTCGATGCTGAGTCCCACTATGACCTCCACATAAATAATACATCTAAAATAAAGTAAAAAAAAATTAAAGGGCTATTTGTATGAAGTAAAACATTTATAGGGTCACATGATGGACATTTTATGAAAATAAAAGGTGATCCTACCAAATAATTTAATAGTAAACATGACTGATGCAATAATGTAAAATAAAAATAAATATTGGCATACCACCATGTGAATTTAAAAGTCACTATCTATGACTAAAACCTCGATTCTCCAAGAGAGTTAATAATTAAAAAAACTTGAAACTAAATTGATGATAGGCATGTCCAATAATATCAATAGATTTTCTAAAGGAATCTATAACCTAAGTTTAAGTCTTTAAATAGAATATCCCTTTTTTTAGTTTGAAATACAGTATTTAAAACTAGGTTTCCCATCTATTTTATATAAAATAAAATATAAATATAATTGATATTTTCTTAACTTTTATTTTCTTTTATTTTTAAATGAAAATAAGAACATGGAATAAATTTCATCAGCTTGTGTCATTTTTATTGAAAACCCAATTTAAAAACCACATTCTGAACCATTTATAAACAAACATTTCTCAAATTAATTTTAAAAAAATTTATATAAGCGAAGAATTATAAAATATAATTTAACAATTTATCAAAAAAAAGTTTCATATTATAAATAAATTAATAAAAGGGAAATGAATAACCAAATAGTAATCATTTCACAAAAGTGAACCATGGGGGAAATCCCTATGTTATCTAAGGTCAGTGGGACCTCTATTATTAGTTTCAAATCATGATATAATATGATAAAAAATACAATGTGTGCATAGCTACTAAGGAGAACATGTCATGACTTAGTGGAGTAGTGACATCACCCATCCATGACAGCACATTCCATCTACTAAGGAGTACATGTATTATCCTAGCGGTGTTCCACTAAGAAAGTCATGCCTTGACCTAGAAGTAATTCATTGCATATCCATGACACCATATCTAATTCACCTTTTAAGAAGTTAATTATGTGTCCCAGTGGTGTGGTGTCACCCATCCATAACACCATGACCTTTATCTAGTTTAGTTTATTTAGTTTTGTTTTGTAATCCAAAAGAGATAATTAAACTAGACTTCCCCCTTGGATACCCAGCATCCCATGTTATTTACCCATTTTAAAACAACACATTATATTTAAAATAAATGTTTTTTCATCAACACATCATAATCCATTTCATTCATCAAAATTAACACATACCCTTTTAAAATCATTTCTTTTCACAAATCAAGGATAAAACATTTAAAATACCCAAGAAATAAAGGATAAATCATAAAAATTATCATAACATGGATTTAAAAATTTTAAACATCCTTTATTAAGTATAAAAATAAAGTTAGATCATTCCAAATAGTACTTTATAATTTATTTTAGAAATCACTTAAAAATACATTTGAAAATAAATCTTGAGTGTCACATTTAAGTTTCAAAGGTTTCCTCCTATTATTATTCCCATATACACTAACACACACACATGTATGTGTATGTGTGTGAGTCTCTATAATTGTATAAATTCACATAATCACATGTGAATTTGTATGTGTGTGTGTGCCCATGTATATGTGGATAACAACAATATTTAAAAAAAATTAAGAACTCAAAAATTTTATAAGCCCCTTGAAGACAAGATAGTACCCCACCTTTGAAACCAAAATCACTTTTAAAACATAAAACATTATTAATAAATCTCATTTGGTAATTTATAAAATAATTTATGGCAAAGGTGGTTTCCAAACAATTTTAAAACACAAGTTTTGAAGAAGAATTCCACTGCACTTCTTGGAAACCAAGTAAAATTTAGTTTCACTTTTAAAAAGGATTATAATTAAATATAATAAATTCATTTGGTATCATTATATGAATTAAATTGAAAAGAATTAAAGGTTATAAAATTTAAAGAACCAAAATAACGGGAAACCTACCTGGAATTCACTACCTTTGATAATAGTAGCATTATTCCACCTCTGTGAGGTCAATGATTCCATAGAGGACAAAGAGAAACCAAAAAATCAGAAAATACCCGAATAAAGTCAATCCATATGAGAATAATTGGATGAAAACCTACTTGGAATAAAATGGAACGCATCACCTTTCATAATCATAGCTATAATTAGTCTTAATTGAGGCTTGTGAACACTAGCCATCAAAAATCGACCAAAGAAACACCCAAATATGGGTTAGGGTTTGGCCAATCATGGTGTGCATTAAGAGAGGGATAATAAATCAATGAAAATTAGATGAGGAAGTAGGAGGAGGCTTAACCTTGAAGAATCAGACCTTGATCATGAAAAAAATCCTTGAAATAGAGATTTGAGGGAGAGGATGGGATGAGAGAGCGGTGAACTTGGGAGTTACCTCTGCCTAGTCACACAACATGAACAAGTATGGGAGGGTATCATGTACGGTAAAATAGGGGGTAATCAAGTTAAAACCTCACATTTTAATGGACTAGTCATTGCACATAGTTTGACCTCATTGTTGGCCAAATAATGTGTCAACCGTACATTTTGGATCTGTAAAATTACACACATACTCACATAGTTATCACATAGTTTATAATAACTATGAACTAACATTGCATCTATACTGAAAATAAAAAAAAACATTAAAATTTTAACTTGGACTATCTTGAAACTTGAGGATGGGATCAAAAATAATTAAATAAATAAATAAAAAAGGAAAACTTGGGGTTGGTATGTGAAACCTCTTGCCTTCGAGGGATTACACCATCTAATGGATCCTTAATTCTATTAAGTGCAACCCAAAACATCCAAACGGATTCTAGTACCTTATTCTAAATATTAATGGTGGTTCAAGTTAGAGAGAGTTATGGAATCACTTTCATGTATCGAAGTTACACCAATAGGAGGGAACATGTCCCTTTTATATCTACTATTAAATCAATATAGAGTGTCTTTACATTGGATACCATCTCATGGAAACTGATAATTACATCCCATTGGTGTAACATTCATTGAAATATTTAATGAATCTGAAGTTCCATTAATAAATCAATCTCATTTATTTATAATTGATGAAACCGCACTACAAAAAGTGATATCACTGTATGCTTGCAGATCCCATATCATAAGAAATTTTTATGATACAATATTGGTAAATTAATAATATAATAACTCTTTATAATTAAAGAATTGCATATCCTATTATATTCAATATATGAATATCATATCATACAGCCTAGGTATATCATAAAATATGATATAACCTTATTTTAGTTCATATACAACATGAGTTGTGTAATTTCCTTGGGTAAACGGGACATTACTAGAGCTTCATGGTAGAATTATCCCAAATTAAAGCCACTATGGTGGACCTTACCAAAAAATGGAAACATTTCATATGGTTTGACCATTATCATAAATACTAACAGGATTTGAAGAGGTGGCTGACTAGTCCTCCGATTTTTCAGTTGTTAGCGGATGGAGTTGAGTATCAGGTATACTATGATGCTTCCAAGTCTAGTATTTGTTGCAAAATTATATATAGATGAGTCTTAATAGCTTATGGGAATAGAAAGTTTAGAGAAAACAAGAATAATTATGTGACCCATGACTTAGATCTCTCTATGGTGGTGATTTCCTTGAATATTTGGATGTTGGATGTGCAATAAAATGAGCACCATTATACCATGGTGATGAATTTGATTTCATGGTTGAGAACCACACTTGTTTTATCATGCATGTGATACATGTATCTACATCATCCTTTTCTAATAATTATTTTATTAGTTGTTAACAAAGGGTCGATTCACTTATGGTTGGTGCACCACAATCATTAAAGTGTTCAATGAATGAACACTCCACCCAGGGTAACACTCAAGTGTCATTAAACAGCACTTGAATAGTTTCACATGTCTAAAAATATTCATTTAATGAAGATAATTGAGGATAAATATAAGGGGATGTGATCCTATCTTGTATGTTGTGTTTATTTTGTAAGGCATGATTAACCCATGGTCGAAACTCTATTCCATTCCCAAAGCTCATTTGTCACTCGATAAAGGTGCTAGAACCCCTCGGGCATTCAGGAGTCCTCTGATTAGTCACTGAAAGTGCATAATATTCATTTTTAATATATTTATATTCATTTTTCCAAATTCCATACAAAAATTTAGTGCATTACATAAATAGAACTTCATTTCTCATCTTAAATGCAATTAATGTTTAAAATGAAAATTTGGGCCCAATCATTCATCTTTTTGTGGACAGTATTATATTCATTTTATGAATTTGATATTTTGGGATATGATTTATCACTTTGTTTGAAACATTTTTTCTTTTAGGATCTATCGATGAATCCCAATGGAAGATGATGATATTTGGGGATGAATGCGGAACTTTTCTGGAGAATTCATAATGGGACTAAGGCCCATCAAACAAATATGGGGCCCACAAAACAAGCCCAATGAAGCTATATTTTTTAAAGTATAAATATAAAAATATGAGGATGATTTTATTCAACTGTATCCGGAGCTAATTTTTATTTTTTTCATGATGATAAAGGGATCTGAATTTGAGATTTAAATGGTGGGCCTGATATGAATGCACATAAAGTCATCCCACCATTTCGACCATAACATACAAACGGATGGGCCAAAGTTCCTTAAGTTTTTACAACTCATAGAGGACATATGTATGAGAATATTTTAATTCTATGACCCCTCCGGATTTTTCCTTATTCAATTACAAATTCACACGTCAAAACGGTGGACGAATCTGGATGAATTTCCGGGTCAACTTCGAAACGTCAAATTCCCTTGATTTTCTCACATTCCTTTTAACTCTCCCAATTATTGGAGATGTAATTTATTGTTGGAGGTGTATATAAGTCTCCAAATATTCCTATATAAGGATCTTATGGTTAAGGGAATAATAATCAAATAATTTTGTTTGGAATGGAATTTTTTATTTTCTTTCAATTATATTATCATGCTTTCATTTTGTAATCGCTTTGCCAATTTTTCCAAAGTAAGTTTTTCGTTAACCTTCATTTAATTAATAAAATATCATCATAATATTCTTCTTATTAATTTATTATTTATTTTTCCATATCATTTTGATATTTTTGCCTTAGGGAGTGTGGTTATTCACATTATCTTTTCTAAAACTCTTCACACAACGGTGGAGTGATTGATTTTTTTTCTTCTTCTCTAATTCTACCATCATAAGTCTAATACCCGCTTTCATTGATAGAATATAATAAATGGAGGGATAATCCTATAATGGGTTGATCCAAGGGAGTATAAAGGGGTTAATTGGATGTTATTTCTTAATTTAATAATTCTTAATCAATTCTATTTTTGAGATTTTAATTCAATGATTTACATTATCCTTTAAACTCACAAATTTTAAGGATGCACATCTCTAGTGCTAAAACGATCCTCTACCTTGGAGTGCTCATCAATATGATCCTCCAATTGTATAGTTGATTAGCCTTAGGATAGTTAAAACTCCAAATTGGTGAGTGATTTGGGATGGTTGTAATTTGTTAAAGGAAACACTCGAATTTAAGACGTTGAAATAATTTAAAAAGAAATTCATACAATACACCCCATGCGATAACCAAGGATCAACTAATGATTTTAAATTGAATTCACATAAGTCTTTAAAATATCAAATCATCCAATCAATTCAAACCAAACTTGGCAACTTCATATCCAAATAGACACCATCAATTCACCTTCTTAGAATGCATGTTTCTTATGTTTCTTCTTAGGTATCTGAGGATCGATAACCCAAGTTGTACTACAATGACCGCTTATACCATACAACTTGGGTAAATTTGGGTGCAACAAAATTTTGGCAACATTGTTAGGGACCAAGTAAGTCACCTTATAACATCTTTCTATTCTCCCCCATTTCTCTTTTCTCATCCCATTTCTCTTATCTTTTCCCCTTTATTTTTTTTCTTCTCTTTTCTTGGCGCATGTACGCCTACACCCATGACAATTCCAATCATCTAGTTAGGGTGCATAGTCCTAGGTTTTGGGAGTCAAGAAGTTATATAGGTCTCTTTCCATTAGAACCAAATATTCCCAATACTCCATATTCAGAAGTTGAGTTCGATACAATGGAGAATCTCCCACAAAACCAAATCATAAACCAGGGAGGGAACCGAAATAATGAGCAAGACCCTAACTTGGGAATTGTTATAGACCCGACCATGAATGACTACCTCACACCAACCTGTACCAATGAACCCTCATTCATTAGGCATGATAACATAGGATATGTCCAATATGTTTTCAAACCTCATATCCTGAACCACCTTCCAACCTTTCATGGGATGGAGTATGAGATGTATTACCTTGATGTTAAAGAATTTAATGACATTGTTGAAACCATGTGCCATCCAAATCAAATTAAATCTGCTAAAATGAGACTATTTCCTTTTTCTATGAAGGACCAAAACATAATTGGTTAAAAAATTTGAGACCAGCATCCATTTACTCTTGGGACCAAATTCAACGAGAATTTTATAAAAAAATACTTCTCCCATCACAAAACAATTTCACTTAAAAAGAACATACAAAACATTTTTGAAAAAGAGTGAGAAAAATTCTATGAAACATGGGAAAGATTCAAGGACACAATAAACATGGTACCACACCATGGTTTCTTAATCCCAGAATAATTGAGAATTTTCGATGAAGGGTTAGGTCCCGAAAACAAACAATTCATTGATATGATGTGTAATGGAACCCTAAAAAACAAAGCCCCAAATGATGCTTACGAGTATCTAGAAAATATTTCTAAATAGAACCAAACATGGGGAACATCACCATACTATGAGAAGCCACCCAAATCTGGTGGAATGTAAAATATTTGAGAAGAAGAAAACCTTAGAGAAAAAATTACTGCACTCACAAGGAAAGTTGAGGATATTGATCTTAGGAAGGTCCACAAAACACAAACTGTTGAGCTTGTTTGTACAATTTGTGACAAACATGACCACAAGACTGATAATTTCCCAACCATTCATTCTATCAAGGATGTTCTTTTTGGAGGACCACCAGAATAATTTAATGCAATGAACTTTCAAAATACACATTTCCAAAACACCTTGAATCCAAGGTATAATGACAATCTAGGCTTTCGTTGGAAGGACAATCAACAACCAACACAACAACAATGTATCAACCCATACCCACAACAAAACATTCAACCTCATAATCAGTTCCAACCACAACTAGTCCAATTCCAACATCCTCATGTCCAATATAAAAAACCTATCCAACAACCCATTCAACATCAAATCCATCAACCAAAGTATCCTCCTGGGATAAACCAACAAGCTCAATTACCAACCCAAATTGTTCCACAAAGCCTACTAGAACAACTGTGCAAACAAATGGACAAAATGAACTCATAATTCTCATTCATTAAACAAGAAATTAAGACCATCAAAACTAGAAATGAACCCATGAACACACATTCCATTCCACAACAAACATCAAGGATAGAGGCAAGTTTCACTCAAACAACTCATGAACAACTAAAGGATGTGACTGTTTTGAGAAGTGGGAAATCAGTTGAGAAAACTGAACAAATAATTCAGAAACCATCTGGATCTTCAAACTCTAATGAAAATTCAAATGAACCACATGATCAAACTGAGAAAACTGATGACAATGTGAAAGAAACAAATCTTCAACAAACAATCCCACAACCTGCACCATTTCCTCAATGCATGACGGGGAAAACCAATCCTGAATTAGGTGAAACATTAAGGGAAATATTCTCACAATTCAAGATGATCATTAAACTCCTCGATGCTATTCAAACCATTCCTACATACTCAAAATACCTAAAGGAACTTTTCAAATTTAAAAGGAAATTCTCACATAAGAACCAAGTACTTCTGGCAGCAAATGTTAGCACAACAATCTAAGGAACCCTTCAACCAAAGATGAAAGACTCAGGATAACCTTACATCAATGTTGAAATAGGAGTGAATAATGTTTTAAAAGCCTTGTGTGACCTAGGTGCCAGTGTCAATATCATTCCCTATGTTGTGTACTGCCAGTTAGGCCTAGAAGAGCTCAAACCCACATCTTTCACACTTTAACTTGTTGATCATAGCATTAGGGTTCCAAATGGAATACTAAAAGATGTTCTGGTAAAAGTAGAAAAATTCATCTACCCTACTTAATTCATTATCCTTGATAGAAATCCAACCATAGGCAATAAGTAACAAACCCCAATCATCCTTGGTCGTCCCTTACTTACAATAATCAACTCTGTTATCCAAGTCCAAAATGGGAACATGACCATCACCTTTAGAAACATGAGTCTAGACTTGAACATCTATAATGCAATCTCACAAATAGAGGATGATGAAGATATTCATGAAGTGAACATGATAGGATGTGTTGATAAATAATACATAAGAAAATTAAGGAATATTCGAGGAATGTTTAAGTGAGGAAGAGATTAATTTCCTTTGTTCACATGAAGGAAGTTTATCTCCATGGCTAGAATCACTTTCAGATTGCTCCAATGTTGAAATCTTAAGACCAAAAATCAGTGAAATTTTTCAAGAAACTACATTCATGGAGGCCACTCCAACTCCTTTCCCTAACACTGATCAAACCAATCTAGTAGCTGAAACTTCTACACATGGGGAATCAATATTATCTGAAAGTCTAAAAAAAATTATCTTGATCCAATGTCCCAATATTCTACTGAAATTTTGAACCGACCTGATCATGAATTGAATGAACTTCCTACTGCACTGAATTATGTCTTCCTAGGAAAAAATGGAACATAACCTATTTTCATTTATTCTTCTCTTAAATATTATCATGAGAGGATGCTTCTAGATGTCCTAAAGAGACACAATAAAGCCATTGGATGGACCTTATCTGATATTCCTCAGATTATCCCATTTATCAGGAGTCATAGGATTGTTCTAGAATCTAATTCAAAGCCATGTTGTCAACCTCAATGGTGAGTCAATCCTAATCTTATGGAAGTATTTAGAAAAGATATTCTGAAATTTTTAAAAGTTGGTATCATCTATCCCATATCTGAGAGTGAGTGGGTCATCCTGATCCACATGGTTCCAAATAAGGCTAGAATCACAGTGACAACCAATAAGGATGGATAGATTCTTCCAACTAGGGTGAGTAGTGGCTGGAGAGTCTTCATCGACTATAGGAAGCTAAACTCATTTACCAAGGACTATTTTCCCTTACCATTCATTGACCAAATCCTTGAGATAGTGGAAAGTCATGCATTATACTATTTCTTATATGGGTACTCAGGGTATAATCAGATTGAGGTCTCCCTAGAGGATCAAGGGAAGACTACATTCACCTGTCCATTCCACACATTTTCCTTCAAACGTATGCCCTTCGGGTTATGCAATGCCCCTGGAACCTTCCAGCGGTGCATGATGGGAATCTTCTCAGACATGGTAGGGTATTTTCTAGAGGTCTTCATGGATGACTTCTCTGTGTTTGGGGATACATTTAAGGGATTTCTGAGGAATGTGGAGAGAGTTTTGTCAAGATGCGAAGAAAATAATCGGGTCCTAAATTGGGAAAAATGTCATTTCATAGTTAGAGAGGGACTAGTCCTTGGCCATCTAGTCTCGGGTAGGGGGATTGAAGTCGATAAAGCCAAGGTTGACATCATTCGTCACCTTCCATCACCCAAAACTATCAAGGAAGTGAGTTATTTATTAGGTAATTTTGGTTTCTACAGAAGATTCATTAGAAACTTTAGTTCAATCACTCGTCCCCTTTGTGGTCTTCTAGTAAATGATGCTCCATTTGTTTGGACAGAAAGCTATGAGGGTTCATTCTCAACCCTCAAATCATCTCTCACCTATCATCCCATCATGAAATCCAAAAATTGGAACCTTCCTTTTGAACTCATGTGTGATGCAAGTGACTTTTCATTAGGATTTGTGTTAGGACAACATTGTGATAAAACTACTTATGTAATTGCTTATGCAAGAAACCCCTTAAATGATGCACAAATCAACTACACCACCATAAAGAAATAGTTACTTTCTATTGTGTTTGCATTAGAAAAGTTTAGGTCCTACCTCTTAGGATCCCCTATCACTGTGTACACTGACCATTATGCATTGAAATACCTCTTCCAGAAGAAAGAAGCTAAGCCTAGACTAATTAGGTGGGTCCTTCTATTATAAGAATTTGACCTCAAAATCAAGAAAAAAAAGGGTGTTGAAAATGTTGTAGCTAATCATCTCTCTATGATAGAATTTAATGACAAATCATCCCACCATTATGTTACTAATTCATTCCCTAATGAACACTTATACTCTATGAGTGAATGCCCTTGGTATGCCTACATAGACAACTTCTTAGTTACAAGAGTCATTCCAAAATTCTTAGGGACTCAATCTAGAAAGAAATTCTGTTATGATGTTAGGCACTATGTTTTTGATGATCCATGCCTCTATAAGTTCTACCCTGACCAAGTCATTAGGAGGTGTGTCCAAGGATCTGAACAAGTATCCATCCTTAAATTCTGTCATAGTGAGGCATGTGGAGGTCACTTTTCCTCTAAGAAAATATCTTCTAAGGTTCTTCAGAGTGGTCTCTTCTATCCCACCCTATCAAAGGATTCCTACACATTTTTTCAAAGCTAGACTAGGTGTCAACAAATAGGGTCCATCACAAAAGTGAATCAAATTCCACTCACTCCCATCTTATTGATTAAAATATTTGATTGCTGGGGAATCGATTTCATGGGTCCCTTCCCAATCTCTAGGGGGTATTTGTACATTCTCTTAGCTGTTGATTATGTCTCAAAATGGGTTGAGGCAATTCCTACAAAATCCAATGATAATCAAATAGTAATTAGCTTTCTCAAGGAAAACATCCTCTTTCGATTTGGAATTCATAGGGCTATCATTAGTTATCACGGATCCCATTTTTTCAATCGTCTATTCTCAACACTCATGGAAAAATATGGAATTTCTCACAAAGTGTCCACTACTTACCACCCACATACCAATGGTCAAGATGAGTTATCCAATCGAGAAATCAAACAAATTCTTGAGAAAAAAGTTAATCCATCTAGTAATGATTGGTCGGGAAAGCTCTTAGATGCTCTTTGGGCCTATCAAACTACATATAAAACCATTTTAGGAATGTCCCCATATAGGTTGGTTTATGGTAAAGCATGTCATTTTCCAGTGGAGATTGAACATAAATCCATTTGGGGAATTAAGAAAATGAATTATGACCTCTCATTGGCTGAAACAAAAAGGAAACTAGATCTCAATGAACTTGAGGAACATAGGATGGAGGCGTATGAAAATTCAAGGATCAATAAATCTAAAGTACAAGCCTACCAATCTCGAAATCTTAAAGCTAAAGATATTGTATTGGGTAAACCTAATTGTTTGTATAGTTATAAACTTAATTTACTCCTAGGAAAGTTGAGATCTAGATGGTCAGGTCCATACATAGTGCATAAGGTATACCCCCATGGGGCTGTAGAAATTCAAGATCCCACCAATGGTCAAACATTTAAAGTTAATGGTAATATAGTCAATCCATTCATTGAACCATTCCACAAACAAAAATTTGAGAAAGACTTGTGTGAACCATCCTTCGATGAGGAAAAAACATAAACAATGAAGTGTCCAAGTCAAGCTAATGCCGTTATACAAAATCACTGCATGGGAGGAAACCCATGGTTTTCATAGTTCAAATCATTGTGAATCATTTTTTTCATTTAAAAAATTTCCATAGGTTGTTGACTTGTTCTTATTTTATGATTAAGTATGGGTATGAAAGGGGAGCGCCATATTCATTTGTGTCACGTGGTGTGATCCCTGAGTAATACCTTACCCAGAAATTTAAAAGGAAGACAATGTATCATCAGTGTATTTTATTTTTTGTTTATAGGTTTAAAAAAATCTGAATATGATATTACCTTAGACTGTTGACCTGTTATTCTATTATGAGTATGGATGGGTATGAAAGGGGAGCGCCATATTCATCTGTGTCATGTGGCATGATCTCTAAGTAATACATTAGCCAAAAATTTAAAAATAAGACAATGCATCATTAGTTTATTTTGTTTTATTTTATAGGTTAAAAAAATTAAAAGGACAAGTCGTAGGTCATGGGGAAAATCCCATCATAGCCATCCAAGTCGTTGTGACTCGAATCTAAGATTGAAGGGAGACTGTGGCACACACTTTCATCATCAACCGCCAGGTGAATTCATTCCATTTTTATCATTTTAAATTTCATCTTTGAACAAATCTCCCATACCCACTTCTAATTTTTCTTTAAACACTAGGGACAGTGTTATTCTATGTTGGGGGAGATAAAATAAAAAATGATTTCTTTTAATAAGAACATTCATGGAAATAAAAATTCCCTTAATCTTGAACATGAAAACACACATTGCAAACTCTGAAATTGGATATCAAAAAAATTTCATGCCTTGATTCTGATATTAATGCAAGTTTAAGTTCATGAGCATAGTTTTTGGAAAGTGCGGTTGTCCGATGTGATTTTTCAAAGTTTACATTTTCATCCTCTTAATAAAAATGCCACAATGCATGTATACTAGATCTTAGGTGTAAATTTGAGTTCTTGGTTCCCTTTCATTATATCATAGGGTTCTAGGGTCACTTTTAGTTTAATTTGAGTATCCAAAAACAATAAACAAAAAAAAACAAAAAAACAAAAAAAAATTGAAAATAAATAATGACCACAAAGAGCAATGTTTTGTCCAAATGCGTGGCATCCGACACTTGGAGATCGTAACTCCATAGTTGTCTTTCCCAGAGTTAGGATTTATATCTCTATTATAGAGAATGGAATTTACAATATGTGTGGAATCCGGCACCTGGGGATCGTGACTCCATAGTTGTCTTTCCCAGAGTTAGTCTTTTCATATCTATTATGGTTAAAAAAAATCAAAAAAATAAACAAAAAAATCAAAAAATATTGGATACTCATCTTAAGGTTTAATGTGATTCCCACCTAGAGCTTCCATGTTTCCCCTTGAACAATAAAATTGGCCCCATATCTTTTGTTATGCACAACACTTTATCATACTTAATTGAAATTGGATGAAATGTGGCGATGAAATTTGAACATAGGAATGTGCTTGGGCTTGGTATATGCTTATGGACCTAGCTTGTTTTAAATTATTTTGATGGTTTTCATATTTTTTTAGTATGATGTCTTTGGGTGAGTAATGTGTATTAAAATGTTTTTGGAAAAGGGGATTCGAATTTCATATTTGTAATATATTTTGCTCGAGACTAGCAAAACTCAAGTTGGGGGTGTGATTAGTCACTGAAAGTGGATAATATTCATTGTTAATATCATTATATTCATTTCTCCAAAGTCCATAAACATTGTTTTTATTGCATTACATAAATAGAACTTCATTTCTCATCTTAAATTCAATTAATGTTTAAAATGAAAATTTGGGCCCAATCATTCATCTGTTTGTGGACACCATTATATTAATTTTCTGAATTTGATATTTTGGGATATGATTGATCACTTCCTTTGGAAATTTTTTTCTTTTAGTATCAATGGATGAATCCCAATGGAAGATAATTTTTTTTAGGATGAATGCCGAACTTTTCTGGAGAATGCATAATGGGCCTAAGGCCCATCAAACAAATGTGGGCCCACAAACCAAGCCCAATGAATCTAAAATTTTTACAGTAGAAAGATAAAAATATTATGATCATTTTATTAAACTGTGTCTAGAGCTAATTGTAACATCCCAAGTAAGTAATGAATAATATATATTTTTATCTATGTCTATTAATGAATTATATAGTGTTTTAGAGGCTTAAAATGAAAATAAATCCAATCTTAAGCATGGAATACACTAATATTTTTTAAAAGATTGTTTTACTGCCTTTTGATGGAAAACCCTTTTTAAATCAAAATTTTGAAAATTTTATAATCTATATTTGTCAAAATAAACTTATTATTTATGATTGGGACATCAAAATTTACTTTGTGTGAATTTTTGGTATTTTTCTGACAATGTTCATCTTTTAATGAATAGTGAAAAATACTGCATCTTACATCAAAACTGCTTTTTAATCTAATTTATTTATATGATTAGATTATATTTTGAATTGGTTTTAAAGTTAAATTATAATATTTTTTTAACATTTAATCCAATGGTGGTCATTAGGATTAATTTCACTTTGGAATTGGGCATAAACTAATGCCAAACTTTTCAAAGATATTGTTTCAAAAAAACCCGCTATTTGTTTTGACAATGGGAATTATTTTTAAATCAATTATTGCAATTTCTGTGTTTGGAATTTGGTAAAATGGATTAAATATTTGGAATCAAAAGGTCCAAATTATGTAATCAATACTCTTTTGTTTTTGGACATTATGAATAGTAATGACGGTAATTATCTTAAATTATCTTGATTAATGAGTAATCGGGTAGTTAAGGATAATAAAATAATATCATAATAATAAAAAATGACACCAAAATGTGTCTTAATTCTAATTTTTGTCTCATGGACGACCATGGTATGCCTTGTGCCAAACTTGGGGACCCCATGGAATCACTTTTGTGGAAAGTGACTTGTTATCTTTTTATTTTTTTTAAAGAAAGTAAATATAACAAGAATGTATCGCCTGATTAAAACATTTTTAATTTTGTCTACATAGATGATATTTTAGACTATAAATATTAATTTAAAATCTAAAAATATTTCCTACATCATAGTATTTTTTTCATAATTGTTAGACTTTAAATAAATTAAATTATTTATGACATCATGATGATGCAGCGATTACCTCATTAATAAAAGATTTAAATAAAATGAAAAGATAATGTAACATATATGAACTACACATCTCCAAAACCTATTGTATGGGAGGATTTAGAACCCTTATCACCTTACCCTCTAATTATATCAATGTGGGACCTTTTGAATCCGAAAATCATTTTCAAATAAAGTAACATTTCTTTACTTTCCAAGAGTGCCCCTCCTCTCCTCTTATAAAAGGCCCCCACCTCTACCTCCTTACCCACACTCCCAAAGCCTTTTGCTCGGCCATCCTCTGCCCATTTTGTCTCTCCACATCCCTCTCTTACTCCTTGTATCCTCACTTTGGGCAGAAGTCTTCCCAAGGAAGCCTTTGAGCTCAAACCAAAGGGAGTTACCCGATTTTAAGGTAATGTCTTCACTTGAGTCCTTTTGTTTTATTTTGCTTCTCCAACCCCCTAAACTCTTTTTATTCATTTATTTTGTAACAACTCTAGTATCTTCAACATACAAGGATCTTGTTATAAGAATGATTCGATCAACACTTACACACACCTACATCTAATGGTTAAAGGACATATTGTTTCCGTGGATGGTGAATTTATGCCTCCCGAAACGAAGATTGTTCAACATTCTTTTAACACCTTAAAAGGTGGCCATTAATATGTCACTATATTTATATATGATATATAATATGTTTATGTTTTCCTTAAGATTCTGTATTTTTCATTTTTGGAATACCTTTATGGTTTCCATTATGGGTAAACGCGATATCTTCATTTAAGGAAGGGCGGACTACCGCCCCCTCAAAGTAATTTGATTCGTTAAATACCATATGTGGGACGTATAAAGTATGGAACTATGATATTATATATGATATTATACTGGAATTATAATATACCTTTATATCATTATGATTACATTTCATAAAATATGAAATAGAAATGAAAGTAGTGTTCATGCGTACGTACGACTTACCGTCTCCATGAATGGTGCATTTCATTTCTTACCTATAAATGATTATGTAATATTTTAAATGCATGTATATACTGGATATATATGATATATAAATCATGATTATAACTCTGGATATAATGGATACATGAACAACTTGTAAATATAAAGAGTATATTTTGACTCAAGTACCAATGATCGTTAAAACGACCGTTATTAACTAAAATAATTACATAGTGTTCATGACATGGTAATAAGTGATATAAAAGGAATAATGAACTCAAAAAAGTTTCTTAATCAAGTAGAAATTAACTCAAGTTTATTATTTAGTACATTAAAGAACGATCGAGTCAAGTCGGACCCGAGGTATGGGACTTCGTCTCAATCTCCTTTCATTGAGGCATATTTTGTTTTATACACAACCTTCTTTTATATGGTGAATAAACCCCTTTGACTTTTAAGTTTATTCAAAAGGAATATTTTTTATACGAAGTGTTTACTAAATGAAAAAAGGGAATGTTTTTGTCGTACGTATGCGGCGACAACGACTTCTCCGCCGCCGTGACCATTATTTGAGTTTCGGCTTCCTCTACAAGCCATACCTTTTTTATAGAAAAATAAATACCATGTTTTACTTTTCTTTTATTTTGGTATTGAAAATGGTTTTCATAATGTTTTTATATCAGTGTTTTGTATTGGTATCTTGTGATTGAAAGGTGGGAATGTTTGTTTCCTTTATGCATGTTTTATGTGATACGATTATGTTGAGGTTCTTGGGCATTATTATGAAGATGGGTGGTTCCGTGATAAACTAAGGGCGAGTGAGCCCGATATAGCTCTCTAATGCATTGGGTAACGCGAAGGAGTGAAACATTAAGGTTTCTCCGAAGATATTTAGGGAATATACTGTGATGGGTATTCCAAACGTAACCAAGAGGGTTACTCCCTACGTAAGAATGTTATGAATGCCTCATGTGACCTTTATGTCTTATGATTTCTATGATTTATTCATGATTTTATGAGGTATGTTAAAGTGCTTATGTTTTATGGGTAAAGTATGATTTCATTCTTATGTATATATGTACCCATGTTTCCTTTCCATATTTTTATATCCCTTACTGAGCTTTTTATGCTCATCCCAAGTTTTTTGAAATGTTTTTCAGAGTTCAAGGGAAAGGTACATGATATGATGATAGTTTCAAGGAAGTGTCAAGAAAGAATCCATGTTTTATTTTAATTATGTTTCCATTGATGGGAAATAATAATACTATCTTTATGTAACCACTTTGTTTATATGTGGAATGTAATGCAAGTTTTATGATCTAATTCTCTAAAACTCTAAACCCGAAAAGATCCTCAATGTGTAATCTTGTAATAACTCAAGATTAAGTAAGGTTTAAGGCTGGGGCCTTATAGTTGGTATCAGAGGTCAGTTTAGATAACTTTAGGAGTTAGAATTCTATTAAATGATTATCCAAAAATATTTTTTTTATGGTCAAATTGAAGTGATATAGTATTTGAAGATTACCATGTTGCTTTATCTAACACATGTTTGTTCATAATGGTTTTCCACAGAGGAAACAGGGAAGCAGTGCTAGGAAGGAATACAGAAGGAAATAACCTTCTGAATTAGCATCCTAAGATGGTCGGAATTGGAACTGAATAGTTTGTTGCAGTAATGGCGCAGTTGACTCAAGCGATAAATGGTGGTGGTATCCATACACGAGATCAGCCAGATCAACCGCAGAGGAACATGTCCATTGTGGAACATTTCATGAGGCAACATCCCCCGTCATTCAGAGGATCATCTGACCCTGTGCTAGCTGAAGGGTGGATTAAAGCACTGGAGAATATTTTCGATGTCATGGGGTGTTCAGACAATCAAAAGGTTAGTATTTCTATTTACCGTTTGGAGGGTGAAGCAGATCAGTGGTGGTCGATGGTTAAAAATATCAAGGATGCTGATGAGATTAATGCTCTCAACTGGGATGAATTCAAAGGTATGTTTCTTGAAAAGTATTTTCCTAAGGCTGTTCGACTTAGGATGGAAAAACAATTCTTGGAATTGAGGCAAGAGGAAGACTCAGTGGCTGCCTATGAAGAAAGGTTCACTTGATTGGAAAGGTATGCTCCAAATTTTATCTGAGACCTTGATAGTAAAATCAATCATTTTTACTCAGGATTAAAGCCAAAATATCGAAGGGCATTAGCATCTCGTGAGTTTAAAAGTTATGAAAATCTTGTTCGATGTGCTGAGAAGGTGGAAATGGAGTTTTCCGATGACCAAGTGTTCTATAACAACCAGCAGAAGAAGAGATCGTGGTGCCAGGAGAAATGGAAGAATTCTTCAAAAAAGTCTGATGGTAAGAAAACTATGTTTCCAGTTTGTGATAAATGTGGTAAAAGGCATGCTGGGGAATGTCTTCTAAATTCTGGAATGTGCTACCAATGTGGTAATATGGGACATAAGGCTCATGATTGCACTGAAAAAGATCAAGGTGAAGGTAAGACCAAATTTGATTTACAGTTAGTGAAATGTTTTAAGTGCAATGAGATGGGTCACTATGAAAACGAGTGTCTGACAAAGATATTGAGTGATGGGAAGCAGTTAGACTACAAGCAGAAAGGGGTAGTGAAATCCTTTGCAACTACTTCAGCAGATGTCGGGTCATCAAATGAAGTTGTATCAGGTACTTTGATTGTTTTTTCAGATTATGCCAGTGTGTTGTTTGATTCGGGGTATACACATTCTTTCATATCTGAAAACTTTTCTAGTAAAATGGGAATACCATCTCAAGAAATGACTCCTGAACTTTTGGTAAAAACACCTAGGGAAAATGTTGAGGCAAAAAGAATTTATAAGAATCTTCCTATCCTTATCTGTGGAAAGAACTTACTTGAAAACCTTATTGTTCTACCTCTAGTAGAGTTTGATGTTATCCTAGGTATGGATTGGCTCTCTATTTACCATGCTAAGATTGACTGTAGAGCTAAAGAAGTTTCTTCTCAGAAAGACTTTCAGTTTGTGTACAAGAATGAACCCTTACTGTTGATAACTTATCAAGAGGCCAAGAAACTTGTAAAAGATGAAAATGAATGTTACCTTGCACACATCGTTGAAAATAAAGGAACTGTTCAGATTAATGATGTGCCAGTGGTAAATGAGTATCCTGATGTTTTTCCTAATGAGTTTCCTGGAATAATACCAGATCGGGAAGTTGAGTTTACTGTTGACTTAGTTCTTGATGCTAAGCCAATTTTAAAACCCCCTTATCGAATGGCTCAAATTGAACTTTTAGAGTTGAATGAGCAATTGTAAGATTTATTAGAGAAAGGTTTCATTTGACCTAGCACATCACCATGGGTGCTCCTATTTTATTTGTTAAAAAGTAATATGGTTCAATGAGACTTTGCATTGATTATAGAGCCTTGAATAACATTAATGTTAAGAACAAATATCCTTTGCCTCATATCGATGATTTGTTTGATCAGCTCCAGGGAGCTCAGTATTTTTCAAAGATTGACTTGAGATCGGGGTACCATCAGCTGAAGGTAAAGTAAGTAGATGTTCCGAAGACCGCGTTCCGTACAAGATATGGCCATTATGAATTTGTAGTAATGCCTTTTGGGTTAACCAATGCACCTGATGTATTCATGGACTTAATGAATAGAATTTTCCATGAGTTCTTGGATATGTTTGTGGTGGTTTTCATTGATGATATTTTGGGGTTTTCTAAAAGTAAATAAGATCATGAAAGACATTTAAGGGTTATCTTGCAAACCTTAAAAGAAAAGAAACTTTATGGAAAATTCAGAAAGTGTGAGTTTTGGATGAAACAAATTTCTTTCCTTGGTCACATTGTTTCTAAAGATGGGATAACTATTGATCCTTCAAAAACAAAATTTGTGGAAGACTGGCCAAGACCCACAAATGTAACTGAGATTCGTATCTTCCTTGGTTTGGCAGGCTATTACCGAAGGTTTGTTAGAAACTTTTCACGGTTATCTAGTCCAATTACTAAGCTAACTCGGAAGAGTGTTAAGTTTATCTGGACAAAAGAATGTGATGATTGTTTTCAGGAGTTGAAAAGAAGATTGGTGAATGATCCAGTTTTAGCACTACCTTCCAGGAATGGTGAGTATGTTATATACAGCGATGCTTCATTGAAAGGACTTGGTTGAGTCCTAATGCAGAATGATCAGGTAATTGCTTATGCTTCACGACAGTTGAAAACTCATTAGGTAAATTACCCTACACATGATTTGGAATTAGCTATTGTTGTTTTCGCTTTAAAAATTTGGAGGCATCATTTGTATGGAGTAAAGTGTGAAATATATACTGATCACAAAAGTTTAAAGTATATATTCACTCATAAAGAGTTAAACATGAGACAAAGGAGATGGATGGAATTAATCAAGGATTATGATTGTACAATTCATTACCATCTGGGAAAAGCAAATAAAGTGGATGATGCTTTAAGTCGAAAAAGTAATGCTTCATTAGCAATGTTGCGTTTGGAACGTGATCCTTTGGTTAAGGATTTTATGAACTTTGGCATAGAAGTTGTTGGTGCAGGAAGTTCTTCTATTTTGTTTCAGGTATCAGTGAGATCATCTCTATCATATAGAATCAAGCAAGCACAGAAGCAAGACAGTGAGTTGCAGAAAAAGGTAGAGCTGGTTCAGAAAGGTAAGTTTCCTGAATTCAACATTGATAATGATTGCATTTTGAGATTTGGGAAGAGATTTTGTGTGCCTTGTGATTCACAGTTGAAGATAGAGTTGTTATGTGAAGCTCATAGTTCTCCGTTTTCAGTTCATCCTGGCAGTACTAAGATGTACAGAGATCTGCGGGAGTATTACTGGTGGGATGGAATGAAAAGAGATATTTCTGATTTTACTATGAAGTGTTTGACATGTCAACAGGTTAAAGCAGAGCAGAAGTTACCGAAAGGGATGCTTCAACCTTTACCAGTTCCAGAGTGGAAATGGGAGAATATATCCATGGACTTTGTTGTGGGATTACCGAAGACATCTCGAGGTAATAATGCAATCTGGGTTATTGTTGATCACTTGACTAAATCTGCTCATTTCCTTCCTATTCGAGATACTTTTTCCCTAGATCAACTTTCCCGTTTGTATCTTAAAGAGAGATTCAGGTTACATGGAGTTCCCCTCTCCATTGTATCTGATCGTGATCACAGGTTCACTTCTAACTTTTGGAAAGGCCTTCAGAAGTCATTGGGTACTGAATTAAATTTTAGTACAGCATTTCATCCTCAATCAGATGGGTAGTCAGAACGAACAATTCAGACCTTGGAGGATATTCTACGAGCTTGTTTGATGGATTATCAGGGAAGTTGGAACCAACATCTTTCTATGGTTGAATTTTCATATAATAACAGTTTTCATTCCAGTATACAGATGGCACCATTTGAGGCGTTATATGGGAAGCGGTGTTGAACTCCATATTTCTGGGATGAAGTGGGTGAAAGGAAGTTGATGGGACCAGAGTTGGTAGAAGAGATGGCAGAAAAAGTTCAGCTGATTCAGAAACATGTGAGAACAGTTCAGAGTAGGCAGAAGAGTTATGCAGACAATAGGAGGAAGGATCTAACTTTTGAGGTAGGTGATCATGTTTTTCTCAAAGTCTCACCATGGAAAAGTGTGATGAAATTTGGTAGGAAAGGAAAGTTGAGTCCAAGGTTCATTGGACCATATGAAATTCTGGAGAGAGTTGGATCAGTTGCATACCGAGTGGCTTTACCTCCGAGTTTATCTCAGGTACACAATGTTTTTCACATTTCGATGTTGAGAAATTATATGCCAGATCCATCTCATGTTTTGAGTTCAGAGGTAGTTCAGTTGGAAGAGAACCTAACTTCTGAGGAACAACCAGTCCAGATTCTTGACCACAGGGAGCAAGTGTTAAGAAATATGGTGATTAATCAGGTAAAGGTTTTGTGGAAAAACCACATGATAGAAGAGGCAACATGGGAATCTGAAAATGCAATGAGGGATAAGTACCCCCATTTATTCGATAAGAAAATAAATTGCGGGGACGCAATTTTTGAAAGGGGGGAAGGATGTAACATCCCAAGTAAGTAATGAATAATAAATATTTTTATCTATGTCTATTAATGAATTAGATAGTGTTTTAGAGGCATAAAATGAAAATAAATCCAATCTTAAGCATAGAATACACTAATTTTTTTAAAAAGATTGTTTTACTGCCTTTTGATGGAAAACCCTTTTTAAATCAAACTTTTGACAATTTTATAATCTATATTTGTAAAAATAATCTTATTATTTATGATTGGGACATCAAAATTTACATTTTGTGAATTTTTGGTATTTTTCTGACAATGTTCATTTTTTAATGAATAGTGAAAAATACTGCATTTTACATCAAAACTGCTTTTTAATCTAATTTATTTATATGATTAGATTATCTTTTGAATTGGTTTTAAATTTAAATTAGAATATTTTTTTACCATTTAATCCAATGGTGGTCATTAGGATTAATTTCACTTTGGAATTGGGCATAAACTAATGCCAACCTTTTCATAGATATTGTTTCAAAAAAACCCCGCTATTTGTTTTGACAATGGGAATTATTTTTAAATCAATTATTGCAATTTCTGTGTGTGTAATTTGGTAAAATGGATTACATATTTGGAATCAGAAGTTCCAAATTATGTAATCAAGACTCTTTTGTTTTTGGACATTATGAATAGTAACGACGATAATTATCTTTAATTATCTTGATTAATGAGTAATCGGGTACTTAAGGATAATAAAATAATATCATAATAATAAAAAATGACACCAACATGTGTCCTAATTCTACTTTTTGTCTCATGGCAGACCATGGGATTCCTTGTGCCAAACTTTGGGACCCCATGGAATCACTTTTGTGGAAAGTGACTTGTTATCTTTTTGTTTTTTTTAAGAAAGTAAATATAACAAGAATGTATCACCTGATTAAAACATTTTTAATTTTGTCTACATATATGATATTTTAGACTATAAATATTAATTGGAAATCTAAAAAGATTTCCTACATCATATTATTTTTTTCATAATTTTTAGACATCAAATAAATTAAATTATTTATGACATCATGATGATGCAGCGATTACCTCATTAATAAAAGATTTAAATAAAATGAAAAGACAATGTAAAATCTATGACATAAAAATGTCCAAAACCTATTGGATGGGTGGATTTTGAACCCTTATCACCTTAACCTCGAATTATATCAATGTGGGACATTTTGAATCCGAAAATCATTTTCAAATAAATTAACATTTCTTTACTTTCCAAGAGTGCCCCTCCTCTCCTCTTATAAAAGGCCCCCACCTCTACCTCCTTACCCACACTCCAAAAACCTTTGGCTCAGCCAAACCCTGCCCATTTTGTCTCTCCACATCCCTCTCTTAATCCTTGAAGCCTCACTTTGGGCAGAAGTCTTCCCAAGGAAGCCTTTGAGCTCAAATCAAAGAGAGTTACCCGATTTTATGGTAATGTCTTCACTTGAGTCCTTTTGTTTTATTTTTCTTCTCCAACCCCCTAAACTCTTTTTATTCATTTCTTTTGTAACAACTCAATATCTTCAATATAAGAGGATTTTGTTATAATAATGATTAAAGCAACACTTACACACACCTGCATCTAATGGTTAAAGGACATACTATTTCCGTGGATGGTGAATTTATGCCTCCTGAAACGATGATTGTTCAACATTCGTTTAACACCTTAAAAGGTGGCCATTAAGATGTAACTATAATTATATATGATATATAATATTTTTATGTTTTCCTTAAGATTCTGTATTTTTCATTTTGGGCATACCTTTATTGTTTCCATTATGGGTAAACGTGATATCTTCATTTAAGGAAGTGCGGACTACCGCCCCCTTAAAGTGATTTGATTCGTTAAATACCATATGTGGGACGTATAAAGGATGGAACTATTATATTATATATGATATTATACTATAATTATAATATACCTTTATATCATTATGATTCAATTTCATAAAATACGAAATAGAAATGAAAGTAGCGTTCATGCGTACGTACGGCTTACCGTCTCCATGAACGGTGCATTTCATTTCTTACCTCTAAATGATTATGTAATATTTTAAATGCATGTATATAATGGATATATATGATATATAAATCATGATTATAACTCTGGATATAATGGATACATGAACAACTTGTAAATATAAAGAGCATATTTTCACTCAAGTACCAATGATCGTTAAAACGACCGTTATTAACTAAAATAATTACATAGTGTTCATGACATGGTAATAAGTGATATAAAAGAAATAATGAACTTAAGAAATGTTCTTAATAAATTATAACTTAACTCAAGTTTATTATTCATGACATTAAAGAACAATCGAGTCAAGTCGGACCTGAGGTATGGGACTTCGTCTCAATCTCCTTTCATTGAGGCATATTTTGTTTTATACACAACCTTCTTTTATATGGTGTATAAACCCCTTTGACTTTTACGTTTATTCAAAAGGAATATTTTTTATACGAAACATTTACTAAACGAAAAAAGGGAATGTTTTTGTCGTACGTATGTGGCGACAACGACTTCTCCGCCGTCATGACCATTATTTGAGTTTCGGCTTCCTCTACAAGCCATACCTTTTTTTAAAAAGAAAAATAAATACCATGTTTTACTTTTCTTTTATTTTTGTATTGAAAATGGTTTTAATAATGTTTTTATATCAATGTGTTGTATTGATATCTTATGATTGAAAGGTGGGAATTTTTTTTTTCCTTTATGCATGTTTTTTGTGATACGATTATGTTGAGGTTCTTGGGCATTATTATGAAGACGGGTGGTTCCATGATAAACTAAGGGCGGGTGAGCCCGATATAGCTCTCCAATTCATTGGGTAACGTGAAGGAGTGAAAATTTAAGGTTTATCTGAAGAGATTTAGGGAATATACTGTGATGGGTATTCCAAACGTAACCAAGAGGGTTACTCCCTACGTAAGAATGTTATGAATGCCTAAAGTTACCTTTATGTCTTATGATTTCTATGATTTATTCATGATTTGATGAGGTATGTTAAAGTTATTATGTTTTATGGGTAAAGTATTATTTCATTCTTATGTATATATGTACCCATGTTTCCTTTCCATATTTTTATATCCCTTTCTGAGATTTTTATGCTCATCCCAAGTTTTTTGAAATGTTTTTCACAGGTCAAGGGAAAGGTACATGATATGATGATAGAGTCAAGGAAGTTTCAAGAAATAATCCATGTTTTATTTTAATTATGTTTCCATTGATGGGAAAGAAGAATACTATCTTTATGTAACCACTTTTTTTATATGTGGAATGTAATGCAAGTTTTATGATCTAATTCTCTAAAACTCTAAACCCGAAAAGATCCTCAATGTGTAATCTTGTAATAACTCAAGATTAAGTAAGGTTTAAGGCTGGGTCCTTATACTAATTCCTTTGTTTTCATGATGATAAAGGGATCTGAAGTTGAGATTTAAATGGTGGGCCCGATATGAATGCACATAAATTCGTCCCACCATTTCGACTATAACATCCAAACGGTTGCGCCAAAGTTCCTAAACATTTTACAGATCATAGAGGATAGATGTAAGAGTATATTTAGCTTCTATAACCCCTCCATATTCGGCCTTATTCAGTTACAAATTCACACGTCAAAATGGTGGACGAATCTAGATGAATTTCTAGGTCAACTTCGAAATGTCAAATTCCCTTGATTTTCTACCCTTCCTTTTAACTCTCCCAATTAATGGAGATGTAATTTATTGTATGGGGTGTATCTAAGTCTCCAAATATGACTATATAAGAATATTATGGTGAAGGGAATAATCATCAAATAATTTTGTTTGGAATGGAAGTTTTTATTTTCTTTCAATTGTATTGTCATACTTTCATTTTGTAATTGCTTTGTCAATTTCTCCCAAGTAAGTTTTTCGTTCACCTTCATTTAATTAATAAAATATCATCATCATATTCTTATTCTTAATTTATTATTTCTTTTCCCATATCATGTTGATATCGATGCCTTAGGGAGTGAGGTTATTCACATTATGTTTTGTGAAACTCTTCACACAACGGTGGAATGATTGGTTTTTTTTCTTCATCTCCAATTCTACCATCATAAGTCTACTACCCACTTTCATTGATAGAATAGCATCAATGGATGGATAATCCTATAATGGTTTGATCCAAGGGAGTATCAAGGGGTGAATTGGATGTTACTTATTAATTTAATAATTCTTAATAAATTATATTTTTGAGATTTTAATTCAATGATTTACGTTATATTTTAAACTCACCAATTTTAATGATACACATCCCGAGTGCTAAAACAATACTCTACCTTGGAATGCTCATAAATATGATCCTCCAAGTGTATAGGTGATTCTTATTAGGATAGTGAAAACTCAAAATTGGTGAGTGATTTGGGATGGTTGTATTTCGTTAAAGGGAACACTCTAATTTAAGACATTGAAATAATTTAAAAAGAAATTCATCCAATACACCCCATGCGATAACCAAGGATCAACTCATGATTTTAAATTTAATTCACATAAGTCTTTAAAATAACAAATAATACAATAAATTCAAACCAAAGTTGGTCACATCACAGCCAAATCAACACCATCAATTCACCTTCTTAGAATGCATGTTTCTTAGGTTTCTTCTTAGGTCTCTGAGGATCGATAACTCAAACTGTACTACAATGACTGCGTACACCAAACAACTTGGGTAAATTTGGGCACAAGAATCCTCAAAAAGTGTTCATGGATTTTTTGGATGGTGTTCCACCTCAGAGGTGGGATGAATTAATATACTTCTCCTCATGATTATCATCAAGATAATTCCATCAAAGAACAAGGATATAATCTACTGATGTTCAATAAGGCACAACAATTTTAACTGGTTCACCCTCACTAGGATACATCAAGATAAATTAAAGTATACACAAGGCAAAAAAAGTTTAATTGGTTCACCCTCACAAGGATACATCCAAGGATACCAAAAATTCAATGTGTTAAGGTACCAAATACACTGAATTACACTGTTTTTACAAGGTTTAAAGTAGATTCACTATCCCTCTTAGTTTAACCATTCACAACATAAAAAATAACTACTCTCCCTATCTCTCTATTAAATTGAACACACTTCTCCTATAGTATAATATAATATTTGTGTGAGACTTTTCCTCTTAGATTTTGTGATCCCTCTTAAGGAATCCTCTATGAGACTCCTCCATGAGACCCCTTCACCAGACTCCTCTATAATAATCCTTCATGATACCTTCTTTTGTTCACTCAAATCACATGACTCAACCACAAGACCTTATTCAAATTTTGTGGATCATGTAATACCAACATTTATTTCTATTCATGAAAAAATTAAGTGCATATCTCCCTTAATAAGACACCTTTATGATACTCCTTTGTGTGACACCTTCATGAGACCCTTTCATAAGAATTTGTTCTATTTACGTTGATCGCATGATTCCAGCACAAGACCTTATTCTTCTCATGTGAAATATTTTACTTCAAATCAAACCAATTAATAAAAATTCTCTTATCCTTAAGGATGGGTTAAGGGGTATTTATAGGAATACATCCACCATCTTAACTCTAAAAATTGTTGTTAGTCATTCGTTTCACCACCTCATCAAATTTTATTATGCACTTCATGTGATCCCATCATGAGATCCAAAATAATAATATGGTGGTCTACTTCATTACCTTCTAGTGCTTTATATGATCCCATCACAAGATCTAAATAAAAACATGGGTGCTTCGTGTGATACCATCATGTTATCTAGTGATAATCATGTAGTCAGTGACATTATCTACTAGAGCTTCATATGACTTCATCGTGAGATCAATTGAAAATCATACGGTCATGTGATTTAGACAGACTGTAAGATATATCCATTATTTATAACATTTGTCTTCATGTTATTTCTTTGATATATTCATGATATCCCTTGATAATCATGTGATGTATTCAAGTTCTTCATATGATCTCTTCATGAGATACCTTGATAATCATTCGATGTCTTCAAGTGCTTTTCCAGATCTCATCACAAGATTATTTTGTAAATATGTAAACATGTGATCCATTCACATAATAATTTTTCAATTCATCTGATTTATTAATCCCTTCACATGATCATTTAAAATATTCATGCTTCACATGATCCTTTAGGATATTCACACTCTACGTGATCCTTTAGGGCATTCATGTAAAATCTTCACAACTACTCTGACAACCAGCCTTTTTCAACTACCTAAAACAATTTCAACAAACATAGAAATCCCAAAAGAACCATCAAGAGGGATTTTTTCAAACATTATTCTCTTTTGGGTATATGGAAAACACTTCAAAACTTCAGAGATCAACTTGTTGACAAGTCATGCACATGTGAAACCATTTTCCTTATGCAACCACAAATAGTGATCAGTGACTTCCTCAAAATGTAGTCTAAGTCCACATTAGTCAATATTAGAATGACAAAAAAGAGTAATATGGAAAGATCATTTATGAATCAATTTGTTCTCAAACCTTCCCCTAGAAACCTCCATTACACCAAAAGATAGAACAAGATCAGCCTTTCAAATCACTTTATAACATGTGTATGTCAACTAATCACATCATGAACCCAAATTATAGTACTTGTCATTATTATTCATAATTGAAAGACCAGATTTCGAATCACCATATTTTAAAACTCCCCCATTTTCAATTCTTCCCCTATTACCTTCTCCTTCTCTATTGATCAAGGAATTTTCTCCCCTTTTGTCAATGAACCCAAATGTCACTTATTTGTGGTATGAAAAATGATAAAGAACACATATAAGCACATAAGGGAAAACAAAAAATACCTTAGGGTGAGTGGGGTCCACATCCACACTATTCAAGTGTGGGGAGTTGACTAAACTATAAGATCTAGTTGATACTATTTAAATGATTATTTAGGTATGGTCTTCGATAGCTTGTCTGCAACCTCCAGCTCAGTAGGCACATACTCTATCTTTACAGGTCCATACTCCACTTTCTCCATGATAAAATGATATTTGATTTCAATGTAATTTTTCCCTGATTGATGGACTGGATTTTTTCTAAGATTTATATCACTTGAATTTTCATAATGGATTTTGATCAGACATGTCACTTCAACTTATATATCTTCAAGTTGTTGCTCCATCAATAGTAACTACATTTAATATTGAGTAGCCATAATGTATTGAGCTTCTACGATGCTCAAATAAATGAAATATTATTTCTTTCTTAGCCTAGAAATATATAGTATGCAAAGATAAAGTGAAAAACATAATGTTGACTTTAAATCATCGACTAAATTGGACCAATCTATATTAGTAAAACCCAATAAATCTTTTTAAGATTTTTCATTGTGTAGTAAACTGAAATCTACCATTCCTTTAATATACCAAAGTATTCTTTTCACCAAAAGTAAGTGGTTTTATTTGGGATTACATTGATATCATGTAGCCTAGAATGTGAAAAAAAACAATATCAGGTCATGTTTCTGTTAATTAAAATAGACTCCCAATGATCTGTCTATATTATGTGATATTGACTAGTTTTCCATCATCATCCCTTGAAAATGTCATCCATGAAGAAACTGAAGTTGTCATTTATTTAGAATTTTCCATTCCAAATCTTCTTAGAAACTCCTTATAATATTTTTATTGTGAAATAAATATTCAATTTCTTCTTTTCATTTCCTATAAAACAATAAAAAATGTTAACTCACCAATCTTTGAAATTTTAAACTCACATTTCATGAATTCTTAAAATTTTTTGCATCACACTTCATTTGATCCACCAATTATTATTTATTTGACATATTCCAAAGCCATCATACTTTGATTATCCTCATTATTGAAATATATATTACATTCAAATATATCATGCTAGAAACCAAGCTTCTTCAAGTATAGATAAAGTCATGAATACTAAGATTTTGGTTCCTTCTTTAGCCTATGTAGTGCCTTCTTCAACTGAATTTTTTTTCTCATATTCATGAATGATAAAACCATATGTTTGTTAAATATACACTTATTCTTCCATAACCCCATTCAAAAATCCTGACTTCACAACCATTAGGAAATATTTGAATTTTCTTTTTACTGTTACGACCAAGAATAATCTAATTGTTTCAATCCCTACAATAGGTGTGAATGTTTCATTAACAACAATACCTTTGATCTGAGAGTATCCCTTTCACACCAGTCATGATTTGTTTTAAATTAATGATCTATATTCATTTATCTTATTATGGAAGACCCAGTTGGCCCCAATGATATACTTATCCATTTTCTGCAAATAAAATCTCTCACATGTGATTATTTTCTGTTTGGTCAAGTTATGTGTTCATTGAATGAACCCAATTTTCATCTCTTGCAGCTTCTATAAAACAATTCAGATCTACCTATGATAATAAAGTTTCGTGCAGTAGACTCTTCATTCTCCTTGTTTATACTAGTTCTTCCTAATCACAAATTATGTTCTATCTATCAACTTTGGCTTGAATATTGGGTTTATATGTAGATACGAGTATAAGTTTATCCCTCTCATCATCTGAATATTCCTCTAAATCTACCTTAGGTAATTGCACTCCCCCTAATATTCCAACCTCTTCATCACTATACTCCTAATAATGTTAATGTATTTACTAAAACTTCTACTCATTTTCTACCACAACAACATCGTTTCTCTCTACAAATTTTTTCCAGCTACTTATTGAATCATTTATATGCTTTTATTTTTCCTGAAAAACAAATAAATATATCTTCATATCTATGGGATTCAAATTTCATGTATTTATCTTTATTTATAATGAAACACTTACTTTTGAAGACTTGATAGTACTTCAATTTTGTGTTCTTTCCATACCACATGTCGAATGGATTCTTGTATTCCTTTGGTTATAATAAGACTCTATTAGAAATGTTGACCAATATCAAAATGCTTCTTTCCAAAAATTATATGGAAGATCTTTCTCAAGAATCATCATTCTAGCCATGTTGTTGATAATCTTTTTTCTTCTCTTAACCACTCCATATTACTGTATAGTTCTTACTATTGAGACTTGGTGCCTTATTACATGTTTTTGAGATAATCCTTCTCTTGTATATTTGTTGACTATGTTTCATTATCAATTTGGAACTTTCATATTTTTTGACCTAGAATCATTCCAAATTCCCTCTGATAATGTTTTATGAAACTAAACACCTTAGACTTGTGAGTGATAATTGAAAATCATTCCATTATACTAAAATCATCAATGAAAATGACATAAAATCTCTTCCCATTAATAGACCTTGGTGAAATATGTATGTGTACACATCAATATGAACTAGTACAATCACTCTTATTGACCTTTGATATTTTTCATTATACATATTTTAAATAATATTACCTTATTACAAATCATCACATGTGTGATAATGAACCTGTGATAACATAGGGAGATCTCAAGCAGCATCACATTTCACCTAATATTACAAGTTTTTTTTGGATTAGATTAAGAAGATGTTTATGACACAATCTGTTCTTTTTTTATTTGGATAGAAAGCTCGTGTTTTCTTCTCCACTAACAAGATAAATATTCCCTTTCTTGTTTTTACTTGAAAAAAACTATACCATCTTTTCTCATGATGACACACAATTTATTGGTGAATATTATAGCATGTCATAAGTCACACAGTTGACTAACACTTAGAAATTTGTGACTAAGACCTTCATCAACCAATACATATGCATGTCTTGTGTCTTTTCCCCCAAACATGGATTTTCATAAGCCAGTAATCTTCAAGCCTTCTACATTTCAAAATATTATGATACCTTCATTTTCATAAATAATCCCTATCACCATATTCTTATTTCCTGAAATGTGGGAGGTGAATCCACTATAAATGATCCATATTATAGTATGACTAGATACTTTGAAATAAATCTATACAAACATTATATTCTAAAATATTTTCTTTCTTATCCATTTCTTTGAATTCATACTTGATTCTAATTGATATTTTTGATCTTCCTCAGAGTATGATAGTCCAAACTCATCTTATAAATCTACGAATTGATTTTTCATTATAATATCATTCAGTGATCCCTTGAGCTACTTCATGAAACCATTTTGATTATGGTTCATTATATTCCTCTGTATTATTAATGAGTAATATATATCCATATGTCTGAATCCCCCACACCAAAAACAATTAGCATCAAATCCATTCCTATAATACTAAACTCTTTTTAGATTCCTTTGTTTCTCTTGATCCCAATGATATCTCTTAATAATGTAACATATATTTTGAGAATGTATCATAATTCCACAACAATAATGCCTGATATGAGGTTCATTCTTATTCACCATTTCTAAAACATTGATTGTACCTTGGGATCTCTGCATATTGTAATTATGATTCATATCCAAATCAATCTTAAACCCCATAGTGGGATATTTGGGTCTGACAATGACCATTACTTCTTTCTATTTGTGATCAATTCTCATACTAGCTATGTCATTCTGATTTTTCATTTTCTTCTCCAAAAATTCATTTAATTGTTTTTTTTGGACCTATGAACTATAATTTCACTTTTTCCATCACTTGTGAAATCTACTTACCTGATATCATATCAAAAGTCAAGAGTTTATTTTGAGATTTTAGCTTACTGTAGGACCCTGGGACACCCTGAGAGGGGAGGGGTGAATCAGGGTGTCAAAATTTTCCTATAAAACAATGATCGTGTTCCCACAGAGGCAGTAACTCATTAAACCTGTAAGATTGATGGGAATAGAAAGCAGACAGCCATAAGAAAAGAGACCACAACACTTTTAATTGGTACACCACTAAGGGATACATCTAAGAAGATTATGTGGATAGGTTGTCGATCATACCTAATTCCACTAAACTTAACTAGCTATGGATTATAAGTTTTAGGTACAGTCACTCTGTCCCAGGCACACTTACTTTACAAAAGTTTAGGGATAGCTCATTGCGTCCCTTAGGTCACTCCCGTTGACTCCCTCTGGCTCACTGCCTTGGGTGAAGTCCCACTCAGTTTATAGACATGAAGGTCTCTTCAAAATATTTGCATTGAAGTCATTGTCTCTATTCAGTATGAGACCCTTCTTGCATCGAAGTCCTAGATTGATGCACTTGAAAGAACTAAACCACTGAACCAGATATTCAGAATGTGTAATTAGGTTACACTAACAATTGGGCGCAACACCTACCAATTGCGTGCAAGATCTCAATTTTGCGCGCAATATTTTCTTTTCATACGGAAAATATTTCGAGCAACAACACCCTTTAATAGAAACTTTTATCTTTTACACGCATCTTAAACTTTTACGCGCAGCTTCTACTTTTCTGCACAACTTCTACTTTTCCGTGAAGAATTAAATTTTCCACACAACTTTATCTTTTCCGCCCAAATTTAACTTTTCTGCACAAATCCCTTTGCATGCACCTTTTATGGGAATCAGAACTCAGATCTTCTATAAGTCTTCAACCATGATGAATGAGAGGGTTCACCTCTTATTTATTGGTGTCACTGACCCCTATGCTCAAAACCCACTATTTTGTGCAAAACTCCCTTTCTGCGTGCAATGTTTTTTCATGAAAGAACCATTTTTTTGCGCACATCTCCAGATTTTCTGTGCACCTCATGCCTTCGAAAATTTTCAGCATTCTGATCCTGATGCACCTTTTATGTGAAAAATCCACCCTTATTTCACTATTTATTTCAAAACCAATTTAGTTCGTAATCCATGTTTTTTGTGCACCACTCCATATTTTCCACACAACTCATGCCCATGCCATTTTTCGACATTCTGATCCTGAAACATGCCTTGAACACAAGATTCCAAAACACCTACAATATTGCACACAAATTCTTTCTCAAATCACCCATTTCTCTATTTTTCAATTTTTAGGCCCAAAAGTTTGGCAAACACTGGGAAATAATTCCACCTTCAATACTATTATATTCTTGAACTGTATGATCCCTTTCCAAGAAAACATTCTGAACTTCCGATGAGGATTGACAACAAACACAAACCAAACTCCATTTCTTGATTTGAAAGTTCATGGTTCCAACACTTACTTCGTAGGTTGATAACTTCCTCCTTAAGTTCTTCGATGTGTTTGATTGATATTTTATTATGTTATTTAGACTATTAATAAGCTTGTTATTTTCTTCAACATTGAGCTTGAACTCCATGACTATCTTTGAGTTATCTAGATTTGCTGATATGATATTTTCAATTTCATCCTTCATATTAGACTTTTTCTCTTCCTACTGCTAAATATAGATTTTGGCATTATGAACTACCCATTTGGATTTTTTTCTCTCAAAATGTCTATCTCCTCAAGTGAATATTCTAATTCAACCTAGATTTCAACTATTCCATCAACTTCTCCTTTTTCACTGATGATTTATAACCTTGTTTGGAAATTTTACACAACTAACACCATAGTATTTTATCCATTATCCCTGCAATCTTCCATCTCTTCTGTCTCATATTCTTATGAACTTCCATTTTCTTGTGAAATAAGATCATTCTTTTTGGATAAATTTCTATTAGCGTTTTTCCTACCTTTTAAAATAGATAAAGACTTCATATTTGGATTTTTATCATCATCCTCATCATCATCTTGAAACTTCTTAGTACACTTTTTAATAATATGTCCAACCTTTCTATAATTAAAGCATGCAAGAGGAATTTAACATTTAAACTTTCATTTCGTTGCTTTATATTTTTGAGGATAGAATAGAAATAACCCTACCCACAACATCTTCTTCTTGACCATCTTATATAGTGATCTTCTTCAGGGATTTTAATTCCACCTATTTAGACTTCCCTTTCTTTTTATACTCATTATCATCATTTCTCATCCCTTATGTGACAAGATTACTATGTAAGTTATCCAATTTTATCTTCTTTAGAATTTTATATGCTAGTATAGAAACATTTGGATTGAACCTAGGTGTAATTCTACTCAAAGTGTGATTAATAATCATTACATATTTGATAATTTATATGAGACCACACATTTATTCCATGAAAATATTCAACTAGTCAAATAATGCATCTAAAGACTCATTAGGGTATATTTTCAAGTCCTCATATTAATTCCACATAACATAAAATTTAGCTTCTCAAACTTATAAATCACCTTTATAGATATTTAGCAGTTTTTCCCACATAGAATTTGATGAATTACATGAAATTATATTTGTGTATATTGGGTTGGATAAAGATCCTCTTAAGGCATTGATTCCTCTAGAATCAGTATCCAATTATCTTTAATCTTATTCAGAAAATGCTAGATTTTTCATACTAGCTAAAACACCATGTATTGCAGCTATAAAAACATTCATACCAAATGATCAAAAGTATTGATGCATATAATTCTTCCATAGTTGAAAATTGTTTCCATAGAAGATCAGAATTACTTTGTGATTAATAGATTCAATTGCTTATATGGATATAGAAACTATAACTTTAACCATTTTCTTTGATAAAGATTATTATCGTAACTTATTTAAATTCCCTAAGGGCTGATCAAGGTATGAAATATTTAAAACAACTATCCCCTGTATCTTATTTCATAGTTTAAAAAAACTCTATTCTCTCTCTTCTTCCCATAGAACAGAATAAATAGAAATTAAAGCATTCATATGACACAAAAATTTTACTTGGTTCACCCTCACTGGGCTACATCCAAGGATCATACAAAGTAAATTTTCTGATACACCAAATCAATTAAAGTTCACTACTGTTACAAGGTTCATAGAGGACTCAAAATCCCTCTTAGTTTAAAATAATTCACAACATTAAATATCATTGCTCTCTCTCCTATGAAGTTAATGGAATAATCCCCCATTATAATATTTTAACCATTATTTATGATTTTATTCACAACTGTGTGTGTATTTATGCACTTGTTTCATCAAATAGATCACAACAAACATTTCACTTGACTTTTCCTCTTGAAGTATGTGATCCCTACACATGACCCCACTACAAGACCCCTTAACAAGACTCCTCCATGAGACTCCTTCGTGATACCTTCTTCTGTTCATGTGAATCATATGACTCTAGTATGAAACCTTGTTCATATTATGAAGATTGTGTGATACCAACATGTATTCCTATGCATATAAACATCCAGTTCAAATCTACATTCACAAGATACCTTCACGAGACTCCCTCACATGACCCCTTTGCAATACCCCTTCACAAGACATTATTCTGTTTACATGGATTTCATGATTCTAGGAAAATATCTTGTTATTCTCATGTGAAATACTTTACTTTGGATCAAACCAATTATGAAAACTTATCTTCTCCTTAAGGATGGGTTGAGATGTATTTATATGAATAAATCAACCACCTAATCTTTGTAAATCATGTTTAGCCTTTCATTCCATCATATAATAAAATTTCTTTACATGCTTCACATGATCCCATCACAAGATCCAAATACCATCATGTGGTGATCAACTTCATTAACTTCCATTTTTTCATGTGATAACATCGTGAGATACAAATAAATTAATGGGAACTTCTTGTGATCCCATTGTGAGATCCAATGAAAATTATGAAAACATCAATATTTTATTCCATCTCATTACATGACCACATCACGAGATCAATTGACAATCATGTGGTTGCATGATTTTGAGTGACTGCAGGATATCTCTATCATTTTCAACCTCTTTGAATTTATGTGCTTCACGTGATCTCTTTAAGATATTCCTTGATAAAAATGATTTTCATGATCTCTTCACAAGATCCCTTTATAAAAATTCTTTTCATTATCTCTTCATGAGATCCCTTAACAATTATCCTTTGTGTTCAAGTGCTTTACCTGATCTCATAGTAAGATCAGTTTGTAAATATGCAATCACATGATCTCTTCATGTGATCCATTGGCAATTTATGTGATTGTGTAATACCTTCATGTGATCTATTTATGCATTAATGGTCTATATGATCTACATGATCCTTTAGTATATTCTCACTCTACATGATCCTTTAGGAAATTCGTGTTAGCTCTTCATGCCCCTTTGACAACCAACCTTTTTCAATAATTCCAAACCTTATAAACAAACACAATCAACCAAAAAGTACCATCAAGAGAAATTTTTTCCAACAGTTAAGATATTTTACTTCTATTTTTGTGTTATTAACACAAACTTGTGAGTTGTGTAAAGAGTTTTACATTAATTTTGGGTGAACACATTAATTTGGTGGTTGGAATAGAGACTCAAAAATTAAAATGATGGAAAAATTCATACACAAAAAGAATAAAATAAGATAAGATAATGATTACATAGATTTTATGGTTATTAATTTTACATACATGTAAATTATATTAAATTAATGAGAAATTAAAATAAAACACATTAAATACTAAGTGTTAAATTCTTCCAAAGTAGCACTTATCAAGACCTCAATCATCTAATTGGGTAGTTCCACACCAGAGAAGGGTGACCCTATATTATCTTTTGTTAGTAGAGAAATTAATGCGTAACTTAGGATTATCTAAATGGTTTGTTCCACACCAAAGAGGTATTCCCTTGTATTTTCTTATGATAGATTGTTTTTGATGGTTTATTTAGGTTACAATTAGCTGGTAAACCTAAAGGCATGGTATGGTAGAAAAATAGAGTTGATTATTATTTTTATGGTAGATATAGACAAAGATTTTCCCACTCAACTATCTAGGAATCACAATTATTGTGATTGGGATGAATCCCTACATAAAAAACTAAATTTATGAGTTTTATGACAATGTGGGGTCATTTATTATTGAAATATGGATCTTGGATCAATAAATGGATATAATTTATGGGGTCATAATTTTAGTGGGAGCACTATCATTAAAATCCCTTAATGAAAAGTTATAATTCTTGATACTCACCCACTAATATTTCTTTTTTGTAGATTATAGAACACTTAATCCCAATAATTTAAATATCACTAATACGTATAAACTAGAAAATAGTAAAATATTGGTATATAGTATTGAGAAGTGTTCTCAATGAGAAATATTAAGAGTTTTAAAATGTGTATGTTGTATAAAATAATTCCACCAACTCTGGCTCATGGGTATTGGATATTTAGTGTGTGTCACACATTTTTATTGACAAACATAGACTCTAATAAAGGAGGGAATTGATAAAGGGTGAAATAGATCTTCATATCTATAATAGAGAAAGAGTTTCTACATTAAAAGTTATCACTTATGATCTAAGTCTCCCTAGATGATTTGTCCTAAAATTGGAGAACTTTTATTATAATCCTACCATAAATAGAAATTTTAGTTTTGCATCTTATTTGGATAGTAAAGGATTTTCATTTACTATTAAGGATATGTGTTTATCTATATAGAGGAATGAAATGTTTTATGGAATTTGGAATATAATGAATGTTTAATATATTCTTGATATGGATAATCCTATTTATAACATTTGGAATAAAAAGGTTTGGGTTGATTTTAATCCCACCTACCTTTGGAATTATCACCTTGGACATATAAATGAGAAATGTTTTCAAATACTCCATAGAGATGTATTGTTAGACACATTCAATTATAAATCATTTGATACATGTGAATCTCTTTTATTTTAAAAAATGAAAAAGAAACCTTTTGGAATAAAAGGTGATAGTTCTAGTGGGTCATTGGATCTCATACATAATGATGTATATGGACCAATGAGTACACAAGAAAGTAGAGGTTTTAACTAATTAATTACCTTTACCAATGAATTAATCAGTATAGTTATTGTTTTTTATGAAACACAAGTATGAAACTATTGAAGAGTTTATAAAGTTCTAAAATTAAGTACAAAATTAGTAGGGAGAAAGTATTAAGATTGTCTGATTATATCGAGGTATTGAATACTTAAGCTAGGAATTCATAACTCATCTAAAATATTGTGAAATTTTTTCAAAACTCACTCTTCCTAGAATGTAATAATGGAATGGTGTGTCTAAGAGAAGAAATCATACCTCATTGGACATAGTTAAAATAATGATGAGTTGGTATAACCTTCTTATTTCATTATAGGGTTATGCTCTGGAGACTGCTACATTTCTGCTAAACCAAAATACATATAAAGTATTTATAAATACACCATATGAGATATAGACTAGAAAATTACCCATTATGTATTTTATAAGTATTTATAATTTTTAAGGACTCATATGATGATTGTATTTTGAGAATCTAGGCCCCATGTTAGAAAATTTATTATTTGTTGATTATCCTAAGGAAAATAACGGATGTTTTTTAAAAAAGGTAATGCTTTGACCCAAAAGACCAAAGACCAAAATTTATTGAAATAAAGGTTATCTGATTATATAAAGAGTTGTATAAGAAGAACCAATTCAAGTTATATAAGATCCTCAAAGGTTTTGTATGCTTTTTTATGAGCTAGTGAGATATAGTTTTTATATTGAAAATTGTGATTATTTATTCTTTATAGGCGAGGATACTAGAACTTACCAAGAATACATTGAGATTCTTGATTCCAAAAAATTATTAAAATCCATGGTATCTAAGATGGACTCCATGTACACTAACTAAGTTGGTAACTTGATGGATGTGCTTAAAGGGATAAGTCTCATAGGGTGTAAGGATTTTTTATACAAGATAATTTATATGGATGGTATAGTGTCTACATATAAAGAATTACTAGTGGGAAAGGGTTATAAACAAATTCATGGTATTATCTATGAATAAACCTTTTCACCTGTTGTGATGATAAATTCCATTTGGATTTTTCTTTCCATAACAACCCATTTTAATTATGAGATATATAACATGGATGTAAAAATCATCTTATTTAATGGAAATTAAGTATAGTACATTCATATGATACAACTCAAATTTTTTGAAGTTCCAAATGAGTCTTCTAAGGTATGCAAGTTGTAATGGACCATTTATGGATTGAAGCAATATTATCATAGTTGCAATATATGGTTTGATGATGTAATCAAAGATATTGGTTTCATTAAGAATGTGTATTATTAGTTTTTATATAAGTGTGTTAGTGGGAGTATTATAGTATTTCTGATATCTTATGTAGATGACATATTGATTATCAAAAATGGTATCATATCACTTCATTCTATGAAGGTGTGGCTAGGTAAAAGTTTATCAATAAAATACTTGGGTGAAGCAACCTATATACTATGTATGAATATCTATAGAGATAGATCTAATTGGTTTCTTGAACTAATTCAAAATACATATATTGGTAATTTTTTTAAATCATTATAACATATATAAATCCAAAATGGGGTCTTTACCGTTATTTCATGGAATGAATCTTAGAAAGATTCAAGATACTTCTAAAGTGTTATAAATGATAGATAATATTCCTTATGTTTATGTCAAATGATCTATCATGTATTTCATGTTATATACTCAACCTGACGTCTCTTTACTTTTAGAATAATAGGTATATACAAATTCAATCCTGGTGGGAGTCACTAGATTACTATGTAGAACATTCCTAAGTACTTGAGAATGACTAAGGATATATTATTTTTCTTTGGAGGAGAGGATAAACATCATGTAAAGGGTTACATAAATGCTAGTTTCCAATCTGAAAAAGATGATATAAAATATCAATATAGATTTTTTTTCTAAATGGTTGATCTATTAGTTGTAAGAGTTCTAAATAAGATACCATAGTGGACTAAAAAACATAGGAAGATTACATCACTACATCAGATGCTGAGAAGGAAGATGTTTGGATCAAGAAGTTAATATCTTAATTTAGGGTAGTTCTTAGTATTAGGGGAGAAATTGAGCTATATTGTGACAACAATTTGGTTGTTTCTTAAACTAATGAATATTAGTCTTATAAAAATACTAAATATAAAAATACTAAATATATCCTTCATAAATACTATATCATATTGGGAATCATTGAGAGGTGCATTGTAATGATTGGTTGGGAGGATATATATAGGAGAATGTATTTGATCCATTAATGAAACCATTACCACATCAACAACATGTGTGTCATGTATAAGATCTAAGTGTAAGACACGTGATATATTAATTTTTATGGTTTTAAATACATCATGTAATTATAATAAAGTCTATATCTAATTATCATTCATTTATGTGTGTTGAAATTTATTTTACATGAATGGTAGAATAATATTATCCTCTTAAAGTATGACTTTGAGTTGTCCCTAATTGATGATAATTATAGAGTATTATGGGTTGTAATGATATGATTTGGTTAGCACAAATAGAATCTTGTACCTGTTACAAAGAGTTGTATATGAGATGTGAAGAATATATTTATAAGGTAATAAGTAAATAATTATTACTTGGATTAGTATGCTAAAGTGTATCTCATGTAATTTCATATAGTCATCAATAAAAATAGGGGTAAATATTTATTATCAATCCTTCTTGTTGGAGGTTTGTGAGATACCTAGAGTGTGAACCTTCATACTTTGATACACTACTTACCTAAGTCTACATGTTGACTTAGATAATATGATGGTGGTTGGGTATGTTTTTGATCAAGTCTTTTATTGGATCACAACTAAGATGGGATATTTCCACTTGAATAAAAATTAAAGATAGCATGCCTTTGATTGAATTATACTGAGAAAAATCATGTCCATTCTTAGTTGTGTGACATATGATGTGACCAGCTACTTGGAAGATTGAAATGTTATGTGTTGGAATACTAATGTTTTTCTAATATATCCCATGTACTTTAGGTTTTTATGACCTCAAAGACCCTTCATATATTACTGGTGATTTTATTTTTAAGTTTGTTCATCAATTTTTATCATTATCTAAGTCATTTAGCTGTAAAATATGTAAGTTCTGAAATTTTATAGAAATTTTCCTAAGTTTACAAAAAAATAGTTGAAAGAGGAATTTGGATGCGTAGAGAATTAGAAACATTGATCATTTAGCTACATCAATCACCTACATGGATGATTCACCTAAATGAAATGGCTCTGTTGTAGAATCATCTATGTGTAAATCATCTATATTGATGGATAACTGACATGAGAAATTTGCTACATAGATCAATCAAATATATAAATCTGTTACATAGATCTAAATGGCAACATGATTCTTTTTTCTACATCAAATTTTGATACATGATCAAGAAGCATGAAAAAAAAACAAAATCAACTACATAAAGAAGTCCTGTGAAAACTTATATATATAGATAATTCAACTACATAAAGAATTGATGCATGGATTGGTTTGGATATTTGAATTCAAATTTATAGAATTAAGCTATATGGTGATCAGTAATTAGATACATCATTTTTAAACATGGTATTTATTATCATTGGAGTACTTTCAATGTTCTTTAATGTTGTTGTGCGTTAGATTGAATTTTATGGTAAATAATATTATAATAATAATCAAGTAGCAATAATGGATAAAAGTACAAGTATAATTTAATGGATACTGTTTTTTTATGTATTTATAAGAAAAATTAAGTTATTTTCTAAATTATGAGCCATAAATTTCATGGATCAATGAGAGAGTGAAATTAAAAAAGAGAAGTTTTCACATGCTTTTTTGAAAGTGATCTCAAGTGAAAAAATATTATATGGATAAAAATATAAGCACCTAAAATATCATTTATGGAATCACTATTGAATCTCTCATGCACTCTTATGTACCCCCCAAAAAAGAAAAAGAATCTTAAAAATCTATAGTTGTGCTAAATAATTCATACTTACTGATATTTTAGAAGACACTACTTGAGCTATATTCTTTATTTTTATCTCTCTTAGAGTTTTCTTCTCATCTATCAGTTGTATTTTATAACTATGAGATCAACTTGTAAACTCTTTGTTTAATCTCTATTTTATTTTAAAGGTTCTTGGTGAAATAAAATTAAAGGCTCTTGTTTTTAAATCCTTGTTGGATCCTGAATGAAAGCTATCGTTGTTGTTGTACCAACTTGAAACTGCTATCACATAGTCATAAAATACCTATAAAAATAACTAGAAGTATCTAAAAAAAGAACCAATCTAGTTAAAATCACCATACTTTTGTAGAAGTGTGTTTGTGGAGTGTACTTGGGGATTTTTTTCCATGAACCACTATAAATATCTATGTCTGATCTCTTTCCTTTGTGATTTTATTTTTGTTGCTACTTGTATTAAAGAAAAGATCAAAAGTTAGTCATATATAAAAGTGGTTAGTTTTATAATCTAATAAAATTTAAATGAATCAATACACCCTCCCCCACCCACTTCTTGAGTCTTATTGCAGTCCTCTTGGAATAAAAATTGGAATCAAACCAAGTGAATCTTGAGTTCTCAGATTTCAAAAGTTAAAGTCTAAAGATCATCATTCAAATGGATTCTATGATTAAAAGTAGAGAAGGTCTGTAAATGGTGAGATAACCTTATCTTAATGGTAAGAATCGTGTTTCTTGGAAGGTGTGATGATCATCTATCTACAGAACTTTGATCTAAAGGCCTATCTCAAATCCATAAATCCTTATGTATTTCTAGCGACACAACCAGAAACATGGGATACAGACAATGAAAAAAAATATGATTTAAATTAAAAATAAATTAATGTTATTCTATGTTTAATAGTTCTAAATAAGTTCATAAAAGTTTCAAAATTTCAAAAATCCCATGAAATGTGGAATACTATAGCGGTTTCTTATGAAGGCACAGACAATGTGCAAGTTCTCGAATATAATACTTCTAAGCTAAATTTTGATACATTCATAATGTTAGAAGGTGAAAGCATCACCTAACTTAATATAAGACTTACTTAGGTGGTAAATAATGATTCTACTTTAATAACACTCATTCCTTAACCAGATAATTCTTTAAAAATTCTTATAATTATAACACCAAGATGAAGTGGAATCTCAGCTGCCATTAGGAAATCCACAAAGGTCAACAATTTTAAAATAAAAGACCTTATTAGAACTCTTATGATGTATGAGGTATATATTGAACCAGAATATAGAGAGCATAGATTATTTATGAAGTATAATTCTACTTTAAAAGTGTCAACTTCAAAGGACGATAAGAAAATCAAATAAATTCATGTGGTTGGGTCATATGATAAAGGTACAACAAGGATTTCATCTTAAGATGGTGAGCTTTCTCACATTTCTAGAAAGTATAAAAATTATACAATAAGAGAGTAGTTTTCAAGAAACCTTTCAATAAGTTCAAGAAACATTATAGAAACTCTAAAGAGGTGAGATTCTTTGAATAAAAAAATCATGGACACATCAAACTAGATTTTATATGGCCGAAAGATAATACAAATTCATAGAAAATATACTTCAAGAAAGTTGGTTACAAGAATAAATCCAAGAAGTCCATGAAAGAAAAATTTAATGCTTCAGAGGATTCTAGTGATGTTATATCCTCATAATAATAATTTTAATATTCTAATCATAATTCCAACATATATTTCTATAGCACACTCTAATGCGTTACATTCTTATTATTCTAATGAGTATGAATCTAAATCTAAAAATGAAAATTTCTCTTATGAGGAATTAAGTGAATAATATACCATGTTTTAAACTAGGTATGAATCATTGAAAAGGTAAAAAAGTCTTAAAAATTATAATAATGATATCGTAATTGAAAAAGAGGACCCAAATAAACAAATTTCGTATTTGAAAACTGAGCTGGAAAATTATGTTGCATCGTGTATCAAACATGGTAATAAAATTGAAATTTTTTGAAAAGAACTTAAAGACTTCAAAGATACTGTATGTGTTTTTAAACAGGGTTAAAATTATTTAAATCAAATAAAACTCAAAAAATTAAGTTTGGTATAGGAATCCAAGGTAAAAATCCAAAGTTTTATAAAAACTATTTTGTGTCTAGTTATAAAAATAGGAACCTAAAAAACATTACTTATTTTCACTAAGGATACTTAGGTAACTATGATAATTTTGGGTTCCTAAAATATTTAATTTCTATCCTTGATGGACCCAATATAATATGGGTACCAAAATAATTTTTTTCTTTTTATTTATCCTTGTAGGAAAAAATGTTCAAGATAATCAATGAAAAATGGTATATAGACAATATATACTCAAGGAATAAGATTATATATTTCTTGAATTTCCACTCCTTATCAAAACTTGATGGAGGCTATGTCACTTTTGGTGACAATGCCAAAGGAAAAATTTTGGGAGTTGGATTAGTTGGAAATCTATGATCAATTCTCATCAAAAAATTACTTTATATGGAAGGATTAAAACATAATATGATAAGTATTTCCTAACTTGTTGATGAAGGTTATTTTTTTATTTTTCTAACAATTCATGTTTTGTTTTTAAAGACAGTGTTCTTAAATTTAAGGCACCTACAATAGATAATGTACATATTCTAGAAATTAATTCTTTGAGTAGACAAAAATTGAACAGTTTAAATGATATAACATATTAATCTAAGTTTTGGTATATAATATTGGGACATTGTAATTTCTATTATTTGAGAAAAATGTCTAAAAGGAATTTATTTTTATATTTACCTCAACTTAAATTAAATAAAAACAATATTTTTGATGCATGTTAAATGATCACACAAAAAAATCATATTTTAAACCAATTAAATTGTTTTCTACTTTTAACCCCTATAACTAATTCATAGGGATTTATTTGGCCCATCTAGAATAGAAACCCTAAGATTAAAATATTTTTTCTATGTATTAGTTGATGATTTATCTACATTTACTTGGGTTTTCTTTTGTAGTGTTAAAAGTAAATCCTGTTTTGTTTTTATAAATTTTTGTAAACTTGTTCAAAAATAAAAAGTTTCCAAAATTATTTCTTTGATAAGTAAACATTGAGGAGAATTTAAAAACCATGATTTAAATTCTTATTATTTAAAACATGGTATCAAAAACACTTTTTCATCCCCTGGGACATCTCAAAGGAATGGTGTTGTTGAAAGAAGGAATAAGACTTTGCATGAAATTTCTAAAACAATGTTATATGAATATAAACTACCTAATAATTTGTTTTTTTAAACTATAAATATCTCATTTTATGTCATAAACATAGTTCTAATAAGGCCAATTTTGAAGAAAACACACTATGAACTATGGAATAATAAAAAGATAAAAGTTGTAAACTTTAAAGTATTTGGATATAAGGTTCATATTCTAAACAACAAGGATAATATTGGTAAATTTTATGCAAAGGATGATGGAGGAATATTTCTTGTATATTCAACTACTTCCAAGGAATATATAGTTTTCATAAAAAGATCAAGTATTGTTAAAGAATCAACTCATGTAAAATTTTATTAAAGTTATCCTTTTGATCAAAAAAATGACCCAAATTGATGAGGTAAGTGATTCTAATGAAAAAATAATATATGAACCTCTCTTTGACAACAAAAATGATTATAATTTATAACATTATTCTCCAGAACCAAATCCTAAAAGGTTGGATACCAATAAACCAAAAAGTTTGATACCTAAATATCCTAAAATCCTTAATAAAAATCACTTATAAACTATTATAGGAAGTTTAGATGAAGGTATTATAACTATAAGGATTATAGGAAATCTTTTAGAACTTTTTCCCTTCCTATCTCAACTAGAACCTAAGTTTATAGAGGAAGCCTTAGTAGAAGAGAGTTGGGTTTTAGAAATATAAGAAGAATTAATCCATTTCAAGAATAAAAAGGTATAGAAATTAGTTAATAGACCCTATGGAAATTTTTTATTTGAAAAAATGTTTTTTTAGGAATAAATAGTGTGGTCATGGTGTGATCACTTGGAATAAGGCTAGACTAGTAGTTAAAGGGTACAATTAGGAATAATATATAAACTATGAAGATAACTTTTCACCTATAGCTATATTAGAATCCATTAAGATTCTCCTAGCCTATACATCACATATGAATTTCAATTTATATCATATGGATATAAAATATTCTTTATTAAATAATTTTTTATAGAGGAATTTTATGTTGAACAACCTCCAGGTTTTGAAAATATTTATTTTCCAAATTCAGTTTTTAAACTTACCAAATCTCTTTAATGACCTAAAAAAACCTAGATCCTGTTATGAATTTTTAATTTCCTTTTTTTATCAAATGGATTTTCAATAGTTTAGATAGATCCTACTATTTTTAATAAAACTTCATCTTTGGATATTTTTTTAGTTTAGATATATGTTAATGATGTAGTTTCTGGTTCTACAAATAAAAAGTTATATAATGAATTTTCAAAACTCATGAAAAGAGAATTTGAAATGATCGTGATGAGTGAGTCTATTATATTTGACTTCTAGTAGAACAAATATTATTTTTTCAGTATCTTTATGTGATATATTTCATGAAAATCCTAAATAATATCACTTAAAATAAGCCAAAATAATTCTAAGGTATTTAAAATGTACAATTTATTTTTCATTACTTTTTCTAAAAACATATTATTTTAATCTAACTTCATATTCAGATGTTGACTTTTTTGGTTTTAGAATATATAGGAAGAGTGCTCTAGGAACCTACCATTTTTTAGAAAAAATACTTAGTATCCTAATCTAGTATGAAATGACACTTTGTTGCATTATCTACTATCAAATCAGAATACATTACTTCCAGTAGTTGTTGTGCACAAGTCTTGTGGATGAAACATTCCTTAATAGATTTTGTATTCAATTATAATCAAGTATCAATAAAATGTGATAACACTAGGGCTATCAACATTATAAATAATATGATAAATCATTATAGAACAAATCATATAACTGAATGCATTATTTCTTAATAGTTCATGCTTAAAAATGTTATATCACTCATCATTTTATCTCTACTAAGAACCATTTATTAGATATTTTTAATAAGCCTCTTATGTGTGATCATTTTGATTTTATTAAAATTTAATTAGGTTTATTTTAATTTAAAAGAATTTAATTCATTTTATTTTGATAAAATTTAAATTATGATTTATTTATTATTTTTACTTTTTAAATGTATTATGGAAATTAAATTAGTCTATTTTGTTTTAATATTAAAATATTGGTGTTTTAGATAATAAAAGTTATTTTCTTTTAGTTTCTATTTTATTTTATTTATTTTATATAAAGAATTGATCCAAACCCAAATCAAGTACACAAGACTTTGGAAATTATTTTTGTGACCTAATATTTAATTGGCTCTCTACCCTTTTACCTTTTATGTTTGTTATTTCCTCCAGACGCTGAATTGTCACCTCTAATATCTCACTCTTCACTCGACCTCCAACTGACCTATCTTCAATTGGAATATCAAAGTGTAGAGATGAGTGAAGCTATGTTTCATCCAAGAAAGATAAAGGTAATGGTGTACCACACAAGGCTATTTGTAGAAAGGCCATCAATATGGATTGGTTGAAATCTATAAATATGATACTAAATAAGGTACTTCAGTTTCAAGGTTGGAAGTTTGTGTTTAATGAGAAGAAACTTGTCTTTCTATTTGAAGAATAGGTAAATGAGTTTTTTAGGAATATCAAGTTTGAGTTCAATCAAAGAGAGGATATTATCTCCTATATTGTAAATTATAAAGACGTTCTTGTTTCATTAGTAGATTTAGATATTTCATTTTCCCCAGGAGGGGGAGTTCATTTTTCACTATTAATTTTATAATAAAAGTAAAGTAGGACCAATAAAGGTTTTCAAGTTTCAGTTTGGAACCTCTACATTCAAGAGGAATCCAGTGAAGGATTTATCAATTTAGTTGAAATTCCTATATAAGTATGTTCAAACTAGAATAACCTAGTGAGATGGAGAGATAAATAAAGTGTTGTTTCAAGATATATACTTTGTGTTTGTTCTGATTAAAAATCTAAAGCTCAACCTTCTAAGATACATTATGTGATTTATGTATCACTATTGTAAGGGAAATGTAATTTGAACTATAATCCCTTTAGAAGTATGATATACATGGTTATAAAGAAGAAATAAGTATATCTAAATGAAGGAGAGGAAGTAATGTTCCATAAAATTAATACTCTACCTATATTTATGTTAAATAATATTGAGTACTTATAGGAAAAAAATAAAATTATTTTAAGTATGTTGGTTATAAGAGTGTGACTCGGAGGAGGGAATCACAAACCTAACAACTTTAGGATACAACACCTTCTAATATGGTTCTTTCTTGGGTGGTATAGAAGTCATAAGTAACTAAAACAGAGCCTTGGTTTCTTGAGGGAAGTCCTTTAGTGGAAGAGGTTGCTCAAAGTTCAGGAGCTGAAGTTGTTGAAGGTGCTAAAGGAGTTCAGAATATGGAGTCAATTTTTGAGACAACTATTTTTGTTTCTGTAGAGAGGCTATTTAAGAATGTGATTTGTGTTTCCGGTGCTAAAGGAAGGCTTGAAGCTGAAATGGATAATCAAATAGTGGATTCAATTCTTCCTGGATCACATGTTAGTAGAGATAGATATGATGATGTGGTTATGGATACTATTGAAAATTCTCACACACTACCTATACCATCACCACCTTCAATTCATGAGGAAGCTCCCTCAATTAGTAAGAGGTAAATTTTTTTAAAAATTCAATATTTTTATTTGGATATTTTGAATGAGTTTGATAATCTTAGAGAAGTTTATAATTATTTTAAAAAATGAGCTAATATCATATAAGGATGAGATTAGAGAACTCAAGGGTCCCTCTATTTCAAAGCCTTATTTTGATAAATAAGTTGGGATTATGGAAACCCAAACATATCTGATTAAGAATCTTCAAGAATTACCTCATTTTTAATAAGTTTTTTCTGAAGTAAGTTCAAAATAACTTGAGGAGATGAAAGTTCTTGTGAGTGTTTTGAATGATTTTTCCCTACCATGTTAGAATTTAATGATATTGTAGTAATGGTTTCATCTTAGAGAGACATGTTTCAAAATCTTCCAATGGTTCAATCTAATATGTTAAACGTGTTCTTGATGAGATTAATTATTTTAGGAGAGAAATGAAATAAATCTTGAACAATTTATAAAGTGTTGTGATAATACAATTTGATTTCATAAAGAAGTTATAGCCTTTTACATATTCCATCTCAAAACCATCAGTGGCTCCATATTTTCATAATGGAGTTGATTAGATTATCTCAAAATTGAATGATGTGTATTCACAAATTCAGTCCCTATAATGTGACATGTTTACACCAATGTTGATGCAAGAGTTAAAGAGATATCTTGTGGGTGAGTTCCAAGATACCAAAGAAGCTATTAGGATGTTTGGTATTGGAACTGATATCTCCCTAAATGAAATAGTGGGATACTATAAATAATCTAATGGAAAATTGATGGAGATCCTGAATTTTTTTAAATATGTTCAAGGAATTTTTTTAGGTCTCTTATCCCGGTATCAAGAAATCATCATAACTTGTTCACATTATTGTATAGAGTTTATCAAGAAGTTCAAGGGTAGTATTTAGAATCTTCATAAGAGGAATCAAGTTTATAATTTGAGGAAGTTTTACCTATGATAGTTTCTTATATTAGAATGGATTTGGTAGTCGATAGGCCTCTAAGACCTATTCCTTCAATTCAAAAATATCTTTTTTCCTGTTGATATACATTTTTAAACTTCACTCGAGCCAGCTAATTAAACTTCTCCAATATCTCAACCTCAAAATAGTGTTATTCAAGAATTTTTCAAGGTTTAATTGGTCATATAGCTAATATGGATAGGAAATTCCAATCCATAAATTTAATAGTGATCAGTATGAAAGGTTCTATGGACTAAATTATTCATAAGATGTTAATGGAACTTCCATATGGTCTATATACTATTGACCTTTCTCTCTTCCTTAGTGACCTGGATTGGGTTTTAAAAATAATAGCACACAAGGCTATAAAATAATATGATCTAGAACCTGGATTGGGTTTTACAAATAATAGCACACAAGGCTATATATGAAGAAAGCCTCTTCCATAGTTTTTTGTGGGATAAAGAAACCACATGTAAAACACGACATCTTCTATAGTTTTTCAATGGGTTAAAAATGAGAATAAATGAGAGAGTATGTTAATAACTCTCCAGTTTAGCATAGGAGACTAGGTTTTAAAAATAAACAGGGTGAAATAAAAACATAGCTAGTATGTAAAGAATAAATATATAGAGAGAGTGTGTGTGTCTTTGTTTGGAGATGAAAAAATGTAGTGTTGCTCAATATAAATATATTCAGTTATTATTGAGTGCTTTAATTTTTCTTTAGAAGGATCTCAAACAAGTTTCACAAAAATTATAGTAAAATTGGGGGGCATAAAAGTCTGGAAATGTCTTCTATTTTCCATTTGAAATTGACCCGGTTATTCCAAGAACATTTGTCTCTTATTACCCTTTGTTCCAATGTGTGACAGTTTTATTTTATGTTCAAGAATGTTCCACTATTTCTCATATGAACACAAGGGATCTTTTGTGAATTTATAGCCTTGCTAGTCCAATTATCCATTGTAGGATAATATTAGAAAAATCTAGATCCTCATACTGGGAAATAAATATGGAAAATTATAAATTTTTCTTTAAGATAACTATGGATTTATTTAAGATTAATAATTATTAAATCAACATGTTTTTTCCATTATTAAATTCATCAACTATCCATTGAACAATTAGTTTTTAAATTAATTCTAGATAGTTAAAGTAGGTCACTAGTGGTAACTTCACTGGAAGTAGATCCTCTGAAAGTATCTTGATCTAACAGGAGATCTTCTAATAATAACACCAACTAACTGTATCAGGTTTGAAATGATGGTAGATTTGTATAAAAATAGATCAGTCTAGAAGAAGTACCATGGAACGGTATCATCGCTCACTGGTAGCACATCGTAACGGTCATATGGTTTAACTAGTTGTATCTTCTTGAACTAACGGTAGCATGGAGCAGTAGATCACTTAAACTAACAATATCTCATTATAAATAATATTATATGGAAATTTTAGATCTATACTTACTTAATTTTCACAATTTATCTAGAATATAGATTATTATCATAAAACACTGATGTTATTAGAAATATAACAAAAATGATTTGTAAGCATTAAAATAAAGAGGTGCTTGGACTAACCCATCAATCTCCCACTTTTAATGATCACAAATCATGACATTTATAACCAAATAGAAAAATTGTAACATATGAGCAACAAATGAATAAAACAGATATAATAAATTGTAACAGATGAATAAAATTGTAATGACCCAAAATTATATCACTAAGATTTCCTTTCCTTTGTTTCTTTTATATAGTATGAATCATATAAAACCACATAGATAACACAATACAATCTTTATAAATAGAGATTTAATAAAATAATATGTATTTCTAAACATTAAGAAACATATGCTAATGAAATAGTAACTTCCCTTAGGAATAGTAATATGACCCTTAAAAATAGTAAACCAGCCAAATTAATAGTAACCACAACCATGAAAATATAAATAAAATTTAGGCATCTCATAACTGTAAGTATGATATAATTATATCATAATAAAAGTAAGTGAATATTTTAAAATTTTATATTTAAGCGTTGGTATTTTTAAGTCATAAATAATTAATTAAAATTTTACAATTAATAAAATTATTTAAAAGAAAATTTATTTTCATAAAATGTATTCATAAATCAATATTTTGTTTTCTTATGATTTTAGAATAATTTTATGAGACCTCAGTTAATTTTTCAGAGTGTTATAAAATCAGTTTTAAATTTAAAATCTGTATTTTTGAAGTAAATAAAGATTTTATTTAAAAATAAAATTTTACATATTTATAAAATTATTTTGATAAAATTGAGTCTATTTTTTAATTCTACATGTCAAAAAAATTTAATGGTGAATTTTTGGTATTTTTATAAAATACTATAATTTTTAATGAATAGTAAAATATGATAATTTATGATAAATGCTAAATACAAGTTTATCGAGTCATTGATGATGTATGGATGATTTAATCCCCTAATATCAAAACCTAATTCATTATTTTAATATATTTTATAATAATTATCAAATAATACATAGTCTTGATCCAAAATAATAAACAAATGAATAAGATATTCTAAAATCACCCCTCTCCTCCACTATAAAAACCACCCCTCAACCCCTCTTCTCTTCACTCCTCTAAGCCTTGAAGATTGTAAAATATCTACCCAAATCATCTTACCAAGTCTCTTACCGCATCTAGGAGCTCTTGGTCTTAGAAAAATTCCAAAACCCATTTCCTTAAAGAGGTTCTCAAGGGGGTTAATTCAAGAGGTAAACCCTCTTCCTTTTTCTTCTAATTTCATTTCAATTTATTTTACTTTCTTATTCTATCCTCACCTCCTTTGTCCAAATGATCTTGATAAATACATTATCATCTATATACTATAATTATATCATGTTAATTGAACATCCATTATCAATCCCCCCCCCTCTCTATTTTATTTTAAAAATGAAATCATCATCCGAAAGGTGTCGATTTAAAACCTTCAAGGACGATAAACTTTCATTCTTTAATTTATCCTTCAAGTATGGTAATGAAACCATTTTTATGGTTGAAAAAGATTAAACAATATTTATTATATCTTATTTCAGGTTCTGGAGACATTTTATATACATGATATTAAATAATAGAAGAAAACCAGTTCATTGTGATCAAAAAATCGCTAAAATTAAGCTAAATGATTGTCATTAATATGTTACCTAATGATTAATCCACATATATGGAAACAAAAGAATACATAACAACAATTAAACTTACATTTTTTCATTAATAATATTAAATTCCAATTCGGGATAATTATACCCATTTTATATGAACTCCATTACCTATAATCAAACAAACTGATCATGAAATCAAGGAAACAAACACTCTGGAATAATGGAATTAAATCTTATAACTTATTAATAAGAACACAAATTAACTTAATAAAATAATAATGAATCAAATATATGTAGATAATTTTATGAATTAATTAATTAATGGATTTAATTTTAGTATCTAGGACATTAAGATCAAATAAATAACACATTCGAACATATGGTAAGGGTTTTCTACCCGAGCCTCCATTTTCTTTCGAGTTACTCTCTTTTATATCTTTACCCAAATTAAATTCTTAATTATTATTATTTACTCCTCATAGATTATATTTTAATGTTCTATCTATATGTACCAATCAAAATCCTTCTTTCTTTTATGGGGAGTTACTTGTTTTAAAAGGATCTTTTTCAAATACCTCCCGATAAACAAGCCTGATTCAAAGAAACTTCTCGAATTCATACCTATTTTCAAGTTTACACTATAATATATTTTAATCCACTATATTTTTATAAAATATCTCATTTTATTATGAAAAAATATCTTATTTCACTTCTGATTTTATAAAAATATTTTTCCAAAAGAACTCTTCTTTGCAAAGTAAAAGAGTATTTTACTCAAGAACACTCAATGATTTTATAAGAGTATTTACATCTATTTTATCACTATTTTTTATTATTATATTTAATTGAGATTAATATTTTATGATACCATTCACCATATTACTCTGAATGGTTAGTTTTTATGTTTAATTATTTTAGAAAGTTAATAACATTTCATATGTTAGTTTTAATATGAATGTATATGTTGATTATGTTTCACCCATTTCGTATGAGGAATCCATTGGACTTAGTATGTGTTTATTTGGGCCCACTATATCCCCTAGGTGAATCGTTAGGTCTCATTAAACAAACTAGTTTTGGTTTTTACTTGTTTATGTATGATTTTTTCATGAGGCATTGACAGTTTAGTTATGATGTCCTGCATTATGCATTCCCTCATTATGAAACTTGTAAATGATAGTCCATATGATTATTCGATTAGTAGAATATCCATGGTTATTTTTTATTATGGAATTATTTAATCATTTTTTATTCCTACCATATTATGCTCAATATTATGTTTAATGACATGTATACTTTTAGTTATTCACCATGCCTTATTATTTATGTTTTTATTGTATTACTTAACCTTACCGAGCATCTGAGCTCGCCCCTTTATTATGTTTTATTTTTCTCTAGGATGAGAAGAATAAAATTATGAATGAATTATAGGGATAATATAAGATTTGTATATATTTTCAATGTAATTTATATATTTTATCTCTTTTCAAGTTGTAATGTTGAACTTATGTATATATATGGTTTTCCAAAGATACTAAACTATTCGGTCCTTCAGGATGTGTCTTCCTTGATTATATTCCATTGTAATGAAATAAGGCACCAGCTTTGTGCAACTGGGGTCGGGGTTCTTATAGTTGGTATCAAAGTAATTTTAGTAGAGTACTTAGAAACTAGATTTAAAAAACATAGATTAGTGAAAAAAACCTAAGATAGACTTTGAGGATAAGCATACAATAATATCCTATAATTTTTGTAAGGTGTAGATTATGTATATATATATATATAGAAAATACATACTTATCTAGATACTATAAGTGTATGTGGTTATGGAAAAGATGTACCTAGGAGTAATAACTCTGACAAGGTGTTCCGAGCCTAACTTGGGGTATCCCAGTACATGAGAACAGTCCTCACTACGCACCTAGTTTGACACTCCCAAGGGATATTCTTAGTATTATTCACATTTTCTTTAAAAACCATTATAAAGGATTTAATTGTAAATATATCCCCAAAGAAACCATACTTATGATTATGAGATTATACATGCATAAAATTTCAATTTATGTTATTTTTTTTTCAAGTTAAACATTATGAATTATGATTTATAACCTAGTTAGTGTATTCCATTATTTAGAAATGGTGCCTAGTGGAAGAAATGGAAAGTGAAGTAATGTGTGTATCCCATGTAGGTATTTCCCTATTATGAAAGATAATTATGTTGGTTCTAAAGCTTTGACTGGTGCTGAAAAACTTATAACTATACCGGGACATATGACTTAGATTATGAACAATAACCTTACCCATGTGGAGAATCTTGATCCACAACATGGAGAAGAAACTCTAAACCTATTTGTGTGAAAACATCCTCCATCATTAAATGGGACTAAAAAACCATTTGTATCATAGCAATGGATACGTTATTTAGAGAGTATAGGTTTCACTTTAGTATGTAATGAAATGGAGAAGGTTGTTATAGAAATTTATCATCTTTCAGGAGATGCAGATCAATGGTGGTCATTGATTCAAAACACAAAGGAGTTGAAGAAATAGAAAACATGGAATGTAGTGAATTTAAATAACTTTTATTAGAAAAATACTTTCCTTGAGAATAGCGATCGAATATGGAAAATAAATTTTTGAGATTGAGAAAAAAAGAGGATAATAATGTTTCAATGTATGAAGTTAAATTCACAAGGTTGGAAAGGTATGATACGGGCTACATAAGTAACCCAAGGAGTAATATTGATCGATTATTTGATGGTTTAAAACCTTTCCTCTTATAGGTACTAGTTTATCAAACATTATCACCATATAAATATATAATATCATGTTTTATTAAGATAGAATAGTAATACTCTAAGTCTTATGAATTTTAAAAAAAAGAGAAGAATAGGGATACTAAAAACTCTGGAAATGTAAATAAGGAAATGGGTATGAAGGGAAGAGTTAATTTTCCACCCAATAGTAATTGTGGGAAGAAACACCCTATAACTTTTCCAAAGGGAATGGGAGTCTATTACAAGTGTGGAGAAAAAGGATACCAAACCTGTGATTGCAAGGGAAAGAAAGAATCTACCAATGTTCAATGATATAATTTTAAATAGATGGGACATTATTCATAGGAATTTCCTAGACATCAAGGAAACATTCCTTGGAGAAGTATAAGGGAGCAAGGCTAAGCTTATGCGATCGCAACAGCTGAGGTTGAAGTTTCTAATGATGTGTTAGTATGTACTTTAATCATTTCATCAGACTTATCCAACGCTTTATTTGATTATGGATCATCCCATTCTTTTATATATTCTCATTTATCCAAGAAAATTATACATTTCCAATTTGATTTAATAAAGGAGTTGTTGGCAAAAAATATTAAGGTAAGTGTCATTGCAACAAACATGTGTCGATCAGTACCCCTTATGACACAAAAACATGATTCAGTTTCTGACCATATCATCATACCTATGATTTAATTTTATTTAATTCTCTATATGGATTTGTTTTCAAAATATGATGAAATAATCTATTTCAAAAAGAATGAAGATAAAATTTTTGAGAATGATGTAGAATCCCTTATCTTTAGAGTAGAAACCTCATCATTTTATTCTTATCTAGATCCACACCCATTAGCTTTACTAAATGCAATTATTAGGGAGGAATATAAAACAATATCTATGGGTGAGGAAAGAAATCATCAAATTGATGATGTACCAATTGTGAAAAAATACGTTGATTTATTTATTGAGTATTTACATGGAAATTCTTTAGAGAGGGAAATTGAGTTTTCTACTGAATTAATTCCTGGTGCAAGGCCTATATCAAAGACTCCTTATATAATGGACATAGAATAATTAGTGGAGTTGAAGAAAAAACTAGAGTAGTTGAGTTTTAAGGGGTTTATTCACCCTAGTGTTTCTTCATGAGGATCTCCTATTCTTTTTGTTAAGAAGAAAGATAGATCTATGAGGATGTACATTGACTATAGGGTGATCAATGTTATTATAATAAAGAACAATTATCCTCTTCCTCGTATTGATGATCTATTTGATCAACTTCACAGAGCGCAATATTTTTAGAATATTGACCTTTGATCTGGATATCATCAGTTGCATGTAAGGAAGGAAGATATTCCAAAGATAGAATTTTGAACTTATAGTAATTCCTTTTGGATGGACTAATTCACCCTATGTTTTCATGGAATTAATGAATAGTATTTTCAAGAAATATCTTAATAACTTTGTTGTGGTATTTATCAATTATATATTGTTATACTCCAAAATCTATTAATATCATTATAATCACTTTCACATTATTCTGAAGACTCTTAGAAGAAATGAGTTATATGGGAAGTTTAGAAAGTGTGAATTATAGCTTTATACAGTTTCTTTTCTTGTCTATATTGTCTCTAAAGATGGAATCATAGTTGATCCTACAAGAAAATGGTAGTTTAGGAATGGTCTACACCAACAAACATAACCGAGGTATATAGTTTTATTGGTTTAGTAGGTTATTATCAATGTTTCATTCATAATTTCACTTTGTTAGATAACCTATTAACCAAGCTTACTCTTAAAGGGTTTAAGTTTGTATATACAAAATAATGTGAAGAATGTTTTGAAGAATTAATGAAAAGGTTAGTGAATTATCCAATATTTACTCTACTATCAAGAAATTTCGGATTCATGATTTATAGCGATGTATAAAAGAAAGGACTTGGTTGTATCCTTATGTAGAATGATATAGTTATTTTATATGCATCAAGGAATTTAAACCTTCAAAAACATAACAATCCAACTCATGATATTGAGTTAGCAATTTTAATATTTTCTCTGAAGATATGGATACATTACCTCTATGGTGAAATATATGAGACATATACATATCAAAATATCTTAAAATATATCATCTCAAAAAAATAAATCAACATGAGACAAAGAATATGGCTAAAACTACTCAAGGATTATGATTGTTTAATACGCTATCACCTTAGAAAGGAGAATTAGGTAGCTGATGCATTAAGCAAGAAGGATCATGGAGTTTTAAACAAAATAAGGATTGAAAGGGATCCTATGTTCATGGATCTATTAAAGATGGATATGGGAATTATCAAATAAGTTAAAACATCATTACTTTTTCAATTGGTTTCCCAACCATATTTATTAGAAATAATTAAAAGTTATCAGACTGATGATGAGAATCATCAGACGAAAATTAAAGCTGTGAATGATGGAAAGTCTCCAGACGTCATGTGTGAAGATGGAATTCTAAAATTTGGAAGGAGTCTATGTGTTCCCTCTATAAATGAACTAAAAAGGGAGTTATTGGATGATTCCCATAGCTTGGATTTCTCTATACACCTTGGTAGCACTAAGATGTATAGATATTTGAAGGAACATTTCTAGTGGGACAACATGAAGTGGGAAATTGTTGATTATGTATCAAGATTTTCAGTCTATAAAAAAGTGATGGATGAAAGATAACATCATAGAGGATTCATGTAACATTTTCCTATTCCTACATGGAAATGGGATGATATCACCATATATTTTGTCACTGGATTACAAAAAACTCCAAGAAAGAATGATGCAATATGGTTGATTGTTGATCGACTTACCAAATCATCACATTTCCTCACTATAAGGGATTATTTTCCACAGGGGTTCCTTGCACGGATCTATATTATTGAATTTGTTAGAATTAATGGAGAACCTATCTAAATTGTGTGTAATTGTGATATATGATTTACAATAAAAATATGGAGAAGTATTCAGAGATAATTGGATACTGAGCTTCATTTTTGTACTGCATACCACCCTCAAACTGACGGGTAGTCAAAAATAATGATCCAAACATTAGAAGACATGTTAAGATCATGCTCACTTGATATTAAAGGTATGTTGGATCATTATTTACTTTTTTTTATAGTTTTCTAACTACAATATTTTCCATTCTATTATTCAAATGGCAACATATGAAGTATTGTAAAGAAAGAGATATTGTACACGAACTGGTTGGGATGAAGTTGGATAAAGGAATCTTGTAGGCTGAGAGATTTTGGAGGGAAAAAAATAAATTTAAAGATTATTCAAGCCCATATAAAAGTAGGTAAAAGTAGGAAATAGAGCTATGTCGATAATAGAAATAAGGATTTTTAATTTCAAGTGGGAGATCACATTTTCTTGAATGTATCCCCATGGAATGATATTATAAGATTTAGGAAGAAAGGGAAATCGGGCCCCAGGTGCATTGGTCCTTTTGAAATTATGGAAACATTTGGAGTTTTGGATTAATGTTTGGTAATTCCACCAAGACTTTATAAAGTACATAATGTGTTCCACATGTCATTGTTAAAGATGTACATGCCAGAACCAATGCATGTACTCACTTCTGAAGGTATAGAATTGGAACTTGACTTATCTTGTTGTGAAGAGCCTATCTAGATTCTGGACACTAAAGAACAGGTGTTGAGGAATCAGATGACTCATATAGTAAATGTAATTTTAAAAAATCATAAAATTGAAGAGGTGACGTGGGAGCCTGGGGAACTTATGATGAAGAACTACCCAAATCTTTTTGTGAGGTGACATTTTGAAAATTTCTAGGACAAAATTTTGGTAGGAGGGGAGAATGTAATGACCCAGAATTCTATCAATGAGATTTACCTTTTTTTTATTTTATATAGTATTAATCATATAGAACCACATAGATAACACAATACAATCTTTATAAATGAATAATGAATGAAATAAGATGTATTTCTAGACATTAAGAAACTTATATCGATGAAATAGTAACTTGCCCTCAGGAATAGTAATATGACCCTTATGAATGGTAAATCGGCCAAATGAATAGTAACCTCAACCATGAAATTATAGATAAAATTATGCATCTCATAAGTTTAAGTATGATATAATTATATCATAATAAAAGTAAGTGAATATTTTAAAAATTAACATTTAAGTGTTGATATTTTTATAATTCATAAATACTAATTAAAATTTTATAATTAATAAAATTATTTAAAATAAAAATAATATTCATAAAATGGATTTAAAAAAAATATTTTTTTGGCTTATAATTTTAGGATAATTTTTTGAGACCTAATTTAATTTTCCAGAGTGTTATAAAATCAGTTTTAAATTTATAATATGTATTTTTCAATTAAATAATGAATTTATTTAAAAAATAAATTTCACATATTTAGAAAATTATTTTGATAAAATGGAGTCCATTTTTTAATTCTACACATCAAAAAATGGATATGGTTAATTTTTGAAATTTTTCTAAAATACTTGATTTTTTTAGTGAATAGTAAAATACTATAATTTATGATAAATGTTAAATGCATAATTTATTGAGTCATTGATAATGTATGGATGATTTAACCTCATAATATCTAACCCTCATTGATTATTTTAATATATTTGATGATAATTCTCAAAATATTCGTAGTCTTTATCCAAACTAATAAAAAAAATGAATAAGATATTCAAAACTCACCCCTCTCCTCCACTATAAAAACCACCCCTCACCCCCTCTTCTCCTCACTCCTATAAGGATTTAAGATTGTACAATTTCTTCCAAAATCCTATTCCCTAGACTCTCCCCACATCCAGGAGCTCTTTTTATTATCAAATTACAAAAACCCTATTTCTTAAGGTGGTTCTCAAGGAGGTTAATTCAAGAGGTAAACCCTCTTCCTTTTTCTTTTAAATTCATTTCAATTTATTTTATTTTATTATTCTCTCCTCACCTCCTCTATCCAAATGATCATGATAAATATAGTATCATATATATACTAGAATTATATCATGTTAATGGAATATACATTATCAATCTCCCCTATCTCTCTCTATTTTATTTTAAAAACGAAATCATAGTGTGGAAGGTGTCGATTTACAACTTTCATGGATGATGAACTTTAATTCTTTAATTTATCCTTCAAGTATGGTCATGAAACTATTTTTATTGTTGAACCAGATTATAAAATATTTATTATATATTATTTGAGGTTCTGGAACCATTTTATATACATGATATAAAATAATAGAACAAAAATAGTTTATTGTGATTGAAAACCCTATAAAATTAAGCTAAACGATTATCATTAATATGTTATCTAATGATTCATCCTCATATACAGAAACAAAAGAATAAACAACACTAATTACACTTATGGTTTTTCATTAATAAAATGAAATTCTAATTCTGTATAATTATACCCATTTTACATGAACTCCATTACTTATAATCAAGTGAATCGATCATGAAATCAAGGAAACAAACACTTTAGAATGACGGAATTTGATCTTATAACTTATCAATAAAGACATAAATGAATTTAATAAAACTATAATGAATCAAATATATGTAAATATGGTTCTTAATTCATTAATTAATTTATTTTATTTTATTATCCATGACATTATGATCAAGTTAATAACACATTCAGACATAAGGTAAGGGTTTTCTGCCAAACCTCTATTTTCTTTGGGGTTACTCTCTTTTTTATCCTTACCCCACTGAAATTATTAATTATTATTATTTAATATTCATAGATTTTGTGTTAATTTTATATATATATATATATGTACCAATCATAATCCTTCTTTATTTTATGGGAATTTACATGTTTTAAAATGATCTTTTTCAAATACATTCTTTTAAACAAGCCCGATTCAAGGGAACTTCTTGAATTCATACGTATTTTGAAGTGTACTCTATTATCTATTTTAATCCACCATTATTTTTCTAAAATAACTCATTTTATTATGAAAAAATATCTAGTTCACTTTGGTTTTTATACAAATATTTTTCCAAAAGAACTATTCTTTACAAAGTAAGAGAGTATTTCACTCAATAAAACTCGATGATTTTATAAGAGTATTTTCATCTATTTCAACACTCTTGTTGATTATTATGTTTAATTGGGATTAATATTTTATGAAACCATTCACTATATTACTCAGAATGGTTAGTTTTTATGTTTAATTATTGTGGAAATTTATTTTATATTTCATAAGGTGTAAAAAAGTTCCATCAACTCCAAAAATTGAGTTATCACATGACCACCATGCCATATTACCTTGAAGAAATCATCATTCTCTTCCATTAATATCTTGATAAGGGGATCCAAGGTATTCATATGGGCCATTTTATCCTTGAATGACCTATTTATAAGATTCATTCTTAAATTATCATCCAATAACATAAAATAAAAAATAATCTCATGTTCGGTATAAATCCTTGAGAGGTAATACATAATAGATTTAGTGATAGTATCTTTATCACTCTTATACTCATTTAAGAATTATATAACTAATTTATAAATATGATCACCATGATATTTAATATGGCGGAGCTCATCCTGATCAGAAATAATAAGATCACCCATCACTATAAACAGCTCCTCTATAACTATATATCATATCAAATCAGTATCCACAAAAGCAGAAGTAGTAGGAGGTGGATATCTAGAATATTAAGCTCTAGGAGAAAAGAAACTCTCTAGCATATCCAAAAGAGATATCTCCTACCTAGTAAAGCTATAAATCATGTCCTACATGGTTCTCTGAATGGTATACATCTACCCAGCCAACCTCTTGTTCTCTATCTCAAGTTTTTCCATCTTTAAGAACATTCTAGGAACAATGTGAGTAATAAACAAGGTGACTATCATCCTTGTATTAGCTTTACTAAGCTTAGTATCCTAAACTAAATAAGACCTAAGGATCCCACAAATATTCGATTGAAAAATTTCCTTAAAGGAATTTAGATCATCCTTTGTCATATAAATAGAAGGATGGGAAGAAGAAATAGGATAAGGAAGTGGAATCCTCTCTTAACTAGGCATAATTGCATCCTCATGTATATTCTCTATAGTAGGGTAACTAGAAGGAAAGTCTTCTAAAAACTTTTCCTTGTCAGTAATCTTCACTTAGGATCCCTTTGGATCTCTCTGGTTAGATAAAATAGAAACTCCATCATGATTTTGTGGAATTACTTCATCATCATCATCATCTAAATCAAAATACTCCAAAATCAGATGATCAGGTCCTAGATATTTCTACCCATTATATGGTGATCCATATTTATATCTATCAGAGGTAACTAGATCATTATGGCTTCTAGAATCCTAAGTAGCCTAATCATCTCTTTCACTAAAATCATATCTAGCTGAACAAGAATGAGATACACCATACCAATCACTATCATAAAATATTCAAGACATAGTAATAGTTTGATAAGGGTGTGACTGCTCATCCTAATCACCTCCATTATAATCATACTCAGAATCATCTGAAAGAACCACCACATCCTTGTGAGTCTTAGAAGAATATCCCTCAATATAATCACCATTAAAGACTTCAATACCTTCTAACTCATCATCTTCCCTTAACTAACTTTCTCTAGTAGAAAGTTAAAATGGAGGAATATATGATCCATAAGATAAAACAAGTCTCTTTTCCACATATGGGTCACTACCCACTTCCACTGAAATGGATACTAACTCTTCTTTCTAAAATGCACCAACTTCCACTTCTTCTACTTCAACTTTCACTTTCACATTAGAGGAGTACTCTACTACCTTATCTGAATACAATCTAGGTTCAACCATATCTCTAGGTCTGATAGGGTGATGCACTGGGTTAAACTTCTCATAAATCTTATCATTATCAACTACCCACTTCCTCATCCAAGGGTTCCAGTTAAACCTCATTCTTATATAGGTCACATGAATCAAGAAAAAACCTCCACACTTAGTCACTTTATCATCACCTTCTAGAATAAGGCCTTTAGATTCCATCATAGCATATATTATTTTAGGATAATCCAAGTAATTTGATCTATAATAGGTCTTGCTCATATCTAGAATATGATACATAAAATATCTACAAAACTTTATCTTATATCATCTTTTCATAATAAATAAGAAAAATATATATTGATACCTCATTATTATAAAGTCCATCTTCCCAGGATGTAGTGTATGCTATGTGAACTTGACCAACAATATGTATTCCCTATCAAACTCTACTATTTTAGTCCTTCACATATAAGCATTACTTGTTATTTCCAACAAGGCATCCTCAAATACAAAGTTATCTCAGTTAATATGGATAAAACCATGATAATCCTCATAAATTCCTTTGTGAGTAATTTTCAGACATATTTCCCACTAACTCAAGGAAAATATAAGATCCCTGCCATCTATTTTTATCTTCATAATATCCTACTTTTCTCTAAACTCATTCTCTGTAAACCGAGAGAACTCGTAAACCAACCTAGGGTGGAATTTTCGATCATTCCTTGAGAACCATTTGACCCATACATGGTCTTGGATCACATTCCATATGATTAACTTTCTCAAATTCAACCACGTTTCCTCTATTTAGTTCCTATAAACAATATATTGAGATTTGATCTGTGTATTTTTTGGTTCTACAATAGGCCAACTTGGTTTTTCTCTTACATTCTTCAAGGGATACAACTCATCAAGCGATCCACCAGTATGCTTCACTCGCACCATATTCACATTATTTTGAGGGATCAAAGAGGAAGATAGAAGGTCACAATTCAATAGAGAAAGGGATAAAGGGTTCAAATAATCATAAAAGAGAAATGGGTTCCTCGACTCCACTTTTAGGTAAAACTATATCATTTATGGATTCTGATATTAAAAATAAAATAATCATAATACGAGTAATAAAAATAAATAAATAAATAAACTTGATATACATATTAATTAAGAATAATATAAATAGTAGCAGAAATAGTGTTCCTTAATAGAAATTCCTCACGATAACATACAATGTTCATTTACAATGATAGAAACTGAATGATATCACATTATGGTACCATGTCATGATAGTGTGTAATGTTACTATGAAACGGTAGTATACAATGGTCGATCACTGTGGTATAATTACTAATGATCAATATCAATGGTAGATACCAGTAGTAGATACTAATGGTAGATACCGGTTTTGTAATTTTTATCTACCATAACCAAGATAAATCAATGAATAAAAGGCTTACTAAAACTTATCATTCCAAGTTCATGTCTGGTATAGCTTAATTTATAAAAATTAAAAGGCTTTGTGAATATTTCATCAAATTGATGTTCAGTACCAATGAACTCAAGAGTTATATCACCCTTTTGAAAATGATATCTCAAAAATCAATGTCTTATATCAGTATGTTTAGTTTTTGAATGAGATATATGGTTCTTGGAAATATTAATATCACTTACATTATCACAATTTATAGGGACATGTTGAAATTGATATCAATAGTCTAGAAAGGTGTGTTTCATCAACAAAATATGTTCATAATAACTACCTACAGCTAGATACTCAACTTCAGTAGTAGATAATGAAATAGAGTTATGTTACTTACTATACCATGAAACTAGAGACTTGTCTAAAAAGTGACATGTTCTAGAGGTTCTTTTTCGATCTAACTTACAACCACAAAAGTTAAAATCTGAATAACAAATTAAGTCAAATGATTTTACTTTAGAGTAAAACAATACTAAATTGGTTGTACCTTTGAGTTATTAGAAAATTATTTTGAAATAAATTATATATGACTCTTTTAGGTTTTCTAGAAAATGAGCACACATACACACACTAGACATTATATTAGTGTAGATAGTAGTTAAGTATAGTAATCTTCGAATAATACCTCTGTAAGTGGTTTGATCAAATGGTTTCCAAGTTTCATCACGATCTAATTTACATCTAGTAATCATGGGAGTATCACTACCTTTAGTAGTATCTATGCTAAAAAAATTTAAAATATATTTAGTGTACTTGATTTCATTTAAAATATTTCCATATTTATTTTTAAAAATATTAAAACCAAGAAATAATTTAATTTTACACATCAAACACATTTCAAATTCACTTCACATAATTTTAGAAAATTTAGTGCAGAAAGAATTTCTTAAAGATATAAAAATAATATCATCAATATAGATTTGTACAACTAAAATATCCTTTAAAAATATTATAATAAATAAATTAGGGTCATATATTACTTTATTAAAACCTTTTGAAATAAAAAATTAGTTGAGTCTATCATACCAATATCTATTATCTTGTTTTAAAACATATAAATCTTTAGTTAATTTAAAAATAAATTGTAAAGTGAGGGTTTTTAATTCTAGTGGTTTGTTCAACAAAAACATCCTCAACTATATAACCATTTATGAATGAAATCTTGACATACATTTGATATATTTTGAAATTCAAATGTACTACATAGGCAAGAAACATCCTAATGGATTCACGTATTGAAACTGTATAAAAGGTTTGCTCACAGTCAATTTCATTTTTCTTAACTATATCATTATGTGACCAATATTTATTTATTTCTAATTAGTACACCTAACTCATCAACCTTGTTTATAAACACTCATTTAGTCCCAATATTTAGTTATTCCTTGGGTCTTTCAACTAGTTCCTAGACTCTATTTATTTCAAACTAATGTTACTCTTCTTGCATTTCCATTACCTAGAATTCATCATTAATTTCTTCATTGATGTTCTTAGGTTCAAGCTATGACAATAAGTCTTGATGTTAAACTTGGTTTCTAATGGAAGCTCTAGTATGAGTTCCTTTATTTAGGTATCCAACAAAATCATTTAAGGGATCATATCTATGGGTCCAGACAACTCTAGGAATAGAAGTGGTTGACACTACATATTGATCTATAGGTTTGGGTTTAGGTTATTCATTAGAAATGGGATATTTTTCTATAATAGGTCTAAAATAATTATTACTAGGTTTTTTATTAATGTTCATTCTAGAAATACCATCCTATAAATTTTATATAGAGGTCTTAGGTTCATGTGGATATATCTCATTAAACATTACATGTATAGATTCTTCCATAATATTATTCCTTATATTAAATATCTTATATGATTTAATGGTTGTATAATATCCAATAAAATTTATTCCATCACTTTTGGATGCAAATTTGCCTCAATTCTCTTTAGTATTGAGGATAAATACTTTAAAACAAAAAAATCTAAAGTAATTAACATTTGGTTTTCTACCATTCCATAACTCATATGGGGTCTTCTTTAAAAGATGAATAATTAGAATTGTAATAATTATATAGAAAGTTGTGTTCAAAAATTATAACCAAAAATAAATAGGTAAATCATAATCATTGAGCAAGGTATGATTAATTTCTTGAAGGGTTTTATTTCTTCTTTCTATTACACCATTCTTTTGTGGGGTCTTAGGAGCAGAAAAGTTATTATTATATCCATTTTTTGAGAATAAAGATTCAAACTCTTGATTTTAAAACTCATGAACATGATCAGTTCTTATTGTATTAATTATAATTCCATTAATATTTTCTATAGATCTATCATATTTAGAAGAAGTTGAAAGTGCTTTAATTTTATGATTAAGGAAAAACACCCATTAATACCTTGAATAATCATCCACTATAACATAGGAATAATTTTTTCCTGCTAAACCAAAAATTCTAGAAGTTCTAAAAAAATCCATGTGAACTAACTCTAAATGTTAAAAATTTGAGACTTCATTCTTTGTTTTGAAATAGGTTTTGTGTTGCTTTCCCTTTTGACAGGGATTACAGACTTAGTCTACTGGGAATTCTAATTTTCGGTAGATCCTTAAATAAACCTTTCCTAATTATATTTCTAAGTTAATAAATATTTCAATGGATTATTCTCCTATTCTATAGACAAGATTATTTTTAAAAGGAACATAGACATGAAACTTTTTGAGAAAATAAATAATTCAAATCAACAACATAAAAATTGTCATTTCTCATAATAGTAAAAACTAAATCAAGTTTGGAACCAAAAGCTTTACAAGCATTGTTTTCAAACTTGACATGGTATCCATCATCAAAAAATTGTGAAATTATAAGCATATTATATTTTAATCCATCTAAAAATAATACTTTATAAATTAAAATTTAGCTAGAGTTACCAATTTTGCCAAGTCCAATAATTTTTCCTTTGGAATTATCACCAAAAGTGACATTTACACCATAAAATTTGATCGGTTTATTGAATATCAAGTAGTACCAAATCATATTTATGGAACATACACTATGCATATACCATAATTGATTACTGTAAATTTTCAAGAAGGTTTCCTACAAAATATATTTAAGCCAAGAATGATTTTGGTACCCATATTTTCTTGGGTCCATAAGTGTTAGTAATAAGTGCTCTATGAATCCATAATTATTTTACTAGTTACCTTTAAGGAGAACTTATAATTTCAGAAATAAATACTTTATTAGGTCTGGTAAAATATGAAATATTATAAAACTAGTTAAAATAGAAATTAGTAAAAATATGATCTTATATATTTTTCAATGTCTAGTTTGGTATCCAATTCATTTACTATACATAGCAGTAGTTTGTTTACCAATAATATGGGTTAGAATATTTCTTCTATTGTTAAATATCTCAAGATATTTCTTTAGTTTCTCATTAGATAATTTTATCTCATTGTTTTCTTTAATCAATTGAGCATTATTATATTTTTTCATTGTAATATCAGTTTTAAAGTGATCAGACATAGAATGATTATTATTTAAAATTTTATATTTATATTTTAATTCATTAAATGTTTCTTACAATATATTATAGTATTTTAATAATTCATCACTGAATATATTTGTTTCATTATTTTCAGTCTTATAAGGAATATAAGTATGTATAGAAGATTCAATAAAAAAATTAATGCCTTAGATGTGTTTTTCATGAAATAAATATTATATTTATCATTTATATCTTCTCTTCTTGAGTCTAAATCACTTGAACTATCTTTATAGGCACTCCATGTGGATTTCATATCCTTTTTATATCTTTTAACGTTTTCCAAATACTTTTTATTATATTTTTTCTTGGGACAGTATTCTTTGTTGTGTCCTTTCCTTTTTCACTCATAATAGATTATTTCATTTATGAAATCATCATTTTTCCATTATTTTCTATATTTACCTTTTCTATCATAATTACCACCATAGTTCAATTTCTTGAATAACTTTTTATTCATGTATAACTTCTTAAAATGTCTCACTAAATGAGTCATTTATTCATCACTGTAATATGGATATTCTTCGTCACTTGAACCCTCAAATTTGATCTTCTCTTTTAGTTTTGAGTAAGAAGTCTTAAAGGATAATGAATTTTTTTTGGGTTCGTTATCTTCTTCCTTTTTCACTTGTAGTTCATATTCATACATCATGAGTTTTATAATAAGTTATTTTTCTAGTAAATTACTTTTTTCACATGATTCCCTTATAGAAATATAGGTTCATCTCCAACTTTCTTATAAACATCTAAATATTCTCATGGCTTGATCCTTGTTACCAATTATCTTCCCAAGTGCATGAAACATGTTGACTATTTTATTAAACCTAAGATACATGTTAGAAATGGATTCATTAGGATTAATCTTAGAAGTATAATATTTAATAGTATAGGTATTCAAATTCATTTATTTAACATTAGAAGTTCCTTTAAGAGAAACAGTCAGTTTATCCCAAATCTAAAAATAAGTATAATATGTAGATATTATATTAAAATTATTCTCAACTAAGGAATAATAAATATCATTCATAGATTTATAGTTATAATCATAGGTATCCTTAGTTGAATCACTCTAATATTTTCTAGGAGCTTTAGGTATTTTACATTTGTCCTCAATAACAATCCAAATATCAAACCCCATGATTTCTATATCAAGTATCATTTTAATTTTCCATTGATAATAGTTAGTTACATTAAAATAAAGAGTCCAAATAGTCATAGTTTATTTAAGAATGGTATTATCAATATAGATATAAATTTAGATAAAACATAAATTTAAGATCTTTTAGGTGAAACTATATCATAGTAAAAATAATTTTATAAATATATCATACCAAATTTTTTTCCCAGTGTAAAAATCAAGAGGGGGTGAATTGATTTTCCAATAAAATTTCTAATTAAAAACAATTTAAAAACTTAAATCTCCAAATTTAATAAAAAATCCTAATTAACAAAAATAATAGAAATATATAATTTTATCTTTTGAAATATTCAAAAAAATTCAGTCACACATCAGTTAAAATATTTTTGAAAATACTTTAACTTTTGAAACTAACCAACTTGTATCAAACACTGAATATAAAACACTAATTTAAGTTAACTATAAGAGTAAAGTTTTTTCTAAAAATTTATAAAACACTAAATTGGGTTGATTTAAAATGAATAAAACAAAACAAGTAAATAAGGTATAGAAAATAATGCACAACATAACTTAACAAGGGGTTCAGTCTCAGGCCAAGACTTAATCACCCCTATTTTAAAATTACCTACTTCCAAGCAGTTTTTTATAAAATAAACTGATCCACAACCTAGATCAGGTTTTACAAACAATAGAACATAAGAATATCCAAGCACAAATCCTATTCCATAGTTATTTATGGGATAAAAAAATCACAGGTCACACATGACCTCTTCCATGGCTATTAATGGGTATAAAAATAAGAATAAATGAGAGAGTATGTCAAGAACTCTCCAGTTTAGCATAGGAGACTGTGTTTTACAAATAAACATGGTAAAAAAAATAAAATTTAAAGCATAAACAAATAGAGAAAAGATTTAATATATTATAAAATATAGTATTTCTCAATTTAAATAGCTTCAGTTGTTCAGGAGTCCTTGAATTTTTATTTGGAAGGATCTAGAACAAGTTACACAACAAATGTAGTAAAATAGGGGGTCGTAGAAGTCTAGAAATATCTTTTGTTTTATGTCTGTAATTTTCTAGGCTCTTCCAAGCACATGTGTCTCTTCTTCAAATTTTTTCTAACATGTGATATTCTATAATTTTATGTTCATGCATGTTCCACTATTCCACATATGTGAATGAGGGATCATATTCGGAATTTATATCACAATAAGTCCAATCATCAATAAAAGGATAATATTAGAAAAATAAGGATCCTCATATTTAGAAACAGATCTGGAAAGGTCTGAATTTTTCTTTAAGATAGGCATGGAGGTGTTTAAGAATAATCATTCTTAAATCCACATGCTTCTGTCTAGCATTAAATGCATAAACTACCCATTGGATAATTAATTTTTAAATTAATTCTGGACAACTACGGTAGCTCACTGGAGGAAACTTCACTAGTGATAACACCTCTGAAGGTAGATTAATCTAATAGTATATCTTATAATGGTAGAACCAACTGATGGTACCATAGTTGAACTGATGATAGATCAATCTGACAGTAGATCAGTCCAGTAGAATTATCGTGTGATAGTAGCATCGTTCAGTGGTAGCACATCCTGACGGTCGCATAGTTGACCTTGTGATAGCTTCATAAACTAATAGTATCATGGAGAAGTAGCTCGCTTAAACTAATGGTATCTCACTATAACCAATGGTAAATACTGTTAATATATCCACACTTATTCAATTTTTACAATTTATCCCAAATATAGTTGACTATCATAAAATACTAAAGTCATTATAAACATAAAAAACATGATTTATAAGCATTAAAATAATGAGGTGCTTGGACTAAGCTAACAATTATGATTTTAGTATATCTAAAGGCCATCTTGAAAACCTTATTTTTCATCCTTATTAGCATCCATGTATAAAATATACTATAGGATCAGCCAGTGGATATACTACAGAGGTAAGGAAGTAATGACGCTAGAAATGACACCTCCAGCTACCTTTAAAACTATAACTAACTTCAAATTACCTTTATCCAATATACCTTCTCAGTTTGACCATATCCATAAACTTGGGTCTTCTAAATATTCCTTTTTATATGTATTGAGTGGAAGAAATTTTTTACATGGTTGAAAATTAATTAAATACTTCTTTATCCATTTCTTATGATTTTCTTAGTGATTGTTTTCATTTAATTTTTTTATTCTCTTTATTTTGTTAACTAAATTTCACTCTTTCCATAATTTCAAATTCGGTTTCAACAATATAATTACATAGTTCATTACTCCAATTGTTATATTAAAAGTGTTTTCTTTTTCCTTACCCTTCATTTTTAATGACCTAAAAAATGGGAGAATTTTGAGAAGTTATAAAATTATTCACATAATATAAAGTGGAGAAGTGTATAAATAAAGGGTAGAAACAATGACATTTTAAAACAAAAATATATATATATATATATATTATTAAATTTTCTATAAAATCTTTTAAAAAACTTTTAAAATATAATTTTTAATGACTTATAGGTTTTGGGATCATCATAACGAGGGATATTTTTGGACTACTAATGTTGTTCCAATATATCCCATGTACTTTAGGTTTTGATGAACTCAAATACCCTTCACATTTTACTGATTATTTTATTTTTTAAGTGTGTTCATTAGGTTTTGAAATTATCTAATTCATTCATCTATTAAACCTATAAGTTCTAAAAGTTTGTTGAAATTTACCTAAGTTTAGAAAAATTGGCTATGTGAGGAATTTGGATACATCAAGAATCAGTTATGTCAATCATCCAGTTATGTCAATTTCCAACATAAAGGATTCACCTATGTAAAATTCTTATTTCATAGAATCAACTATATGGAAATCATCTGCATCGATGGATATCTGACATGATAAATAGTCTATGTAGATCAATTGTCTATGTAAATTGATTACGTGGATCCAAATAGCTATATGATTCTTTCAGCTAATTCAAATTTGGTTATGTGATCAAGAATCCTACATGAATCAAATATTCTATGTGAAGAAGGACTATGAAAATTAAACTATGTATATAATTCAGCAACATAAATAATGGATACATGGATCAATTTGTATATGTGAATTAAAATATGTATAACTTGGTTATGTGGTGATTTTTAATCATCTACATCATTCTACAAACTGGTATTTATTACCGTTGGAGTACTTTCATCATGTTTTAATGTTGTCATGCATTCATTGATTTTTCGATTACCTTTTTATGGTAAAAACAATTATGATAAGGGGAATTCCTGATAAAGGAAACAAGTATGAGGATAATGTAATTGATAGTACAATTGATGAGGTATTTCTGAGAAAAAGACGTGAGTTTTTAAATTAAAAGTTTCATATTTCATGGATCGGTGAGACAGTGAAATTAAAAGGAGAATTTTTTCCATGGTTTTTTTAATGTTCACTCAACTGAAAAAATATTATATAAAGAATAATAGAAGTGCCTGAAATATCATCTAAGAACTCACACTTGAAGCTCTAGTGCACTACTCTATTTCACTAAAAAATAAAAAGAAACTTTGAAATCTACAATTGTGTTATATTGTTCATCCTTGATATTATATTATAAGACTCTCCTTGAGAAGGATTATTTCTTTTTATCTTTTCTGGATTTTTATTTTCATATATCAGTTGTATTTTACAACTTTGAGCTCAATCTATAAACTCTCTGTTTATCCTATCTTTCAATGTAAAGGTTCCTTGAGAAAGAACCCTGAAGGTTGTTGTTTGTAAATCCTTTTTAGAGCCTAGTTGAAATATCCTACTGATGTTGTACTAAGATTTAACTACTTGAAATCATTCATTTAGTTCTTGTCTAAAGTATTGGTAGTCCCTAGAAAAAGGATTGGCCTAGTGAAAATTACTAGACTCATAGATAATAGTGTTGGTGTAGTGGACTATGTGATTTTTATTCCTCAAACAACTATAAATATCTAGGTTTAGTCTCTTTCCTTTGTGATTATATTTCCATTTATTCTTATGTTAAATAAAATATTATATTTTAGTCATATCTAAAATTGAGTGGTTTTGTAAGTTGTGAAATTTTAAAAAACTCAATCCCCATATTTAGTCTTAGTGTAGTCGTCTTGAGAAAACATTATATTCCTGTCAGATAGATGAATGACATGTTATGTATTCATCGAAATGGTCATTATTTTTCAAATAATAAAGAAAATATGATTTACTCTATACTATATTGACATGTCTCGTGTCTAGTGGTCACTCAATGTCATGGATGAAGATATTATATAGGTATACATATAATTTATATGAAACATCTTGTGGTGGACATTTTTGTATAGATATGGAGTTTTATTTATGGAAATCACAATAAACCCCTTAGTAGATTGAGTAGAAATGATGATTTTATAGAGTATAATCTTTTATTACATCTATGAAATTGGGATTTCATATATTTTTTTCAATGATACTAAGGCTCATAGGTTCATATAGTTAGGTATTTTGATAAGGATTAAGTTTTATAAAAGTTTTCTCTTCAAAAATGAAGATAGTTTTATGAAACTACATCCAAAAAGAGTTTTGGATAGATTCACAAAGAGTTTTGAAATTTTTCATGAAGTACTTATGTGATTTTATTGAAAGTGGGAGATTGTTGGATGTTCACTAAAAGAATCACTACCACATCATGGTGATTCATTTGATTTCATGGTTGATAACTGCACTGGTTTTAGCATGTGTGTGCTACATTGAGTTAGAATATCCTTCTCCACTCATCTTTTAATCAGTTATGAACCAAAGGGTTGGTTTCTTTATGTCCAGAGAACCTGATTTATTAAATTTTTCAATTAATGAACACTCCAAAAGTTTTAACACTCAAGTGTTATGTGATAAAACTCAAGATTTTTCACATGGTCGGTGCTCTTCATTTAATTAATATTGTTATGTATTACTATAAGAGGATGTGATCCTTTCCTATTGTTCGTGTATAGTTCATGGAACATGATTAATTCATATACTAACTCTATTTCATTCCTAAATATCATTCAACACTCAATAAATTCACCAATACCCCTTTAGGAATTTGGGATCCCTCATAAAGTGTTCGTGTATCCATTGTGTCATGACCCGACCTAATAGGGCTTGAGTCGAAATACCGCAATCCAGTCTCCATAGGTCAAAGGCTAGAGACAAGCACTGAAATTCATAACTAATATGTGAGGCCTTTTCCTAATGTTCCTATATGCATGCACCCAACAATATCTATAAATAAGTGTAGAGTAATAATAATAAAATATGAAACATCTTGAGAATAAACCATTCAAGTAAAACCTATAGGAAGTACAAGAGTAAAACAACGTAATACAAAAATAAAAAAAAAAGGAAAAATACATGTCTAACAAAAAATATGACCCAACCTGAAAATAATTGGTAAGTAAATAATGAGAGATCCCAGCTCTGAATCTCCAAGCTCTGACCACCATACATGGTCAAATTCACCAGGGTATCCCTATGATCCTCTTTAATAGATGTTGACCTATCCATCATCTACATAAGACATGACACATAGAAAAATCCCATATTGGGGTGAGTATATACATACCCAGTAGGATGCCCAAAAATATGAAGGGGGGTAAGTTAGAGACATGATAGGAATAGATAGCTCAACCCATAGCAAGTGAGTAATGAAATCCAACAACAAGGAAACATATATATTCTCATAAAAGAAACCCATATGAGAGATAAAGGGGATATCTATCTAACATCCCATCTTAGAAAAATAGGATGTCCCCAATTCCATAGGGTCCATCAACGATGCCCAATATCTCATGTGTCAGTTCAGTAGAAGAATCCAAAGCAAGCCACACCTCTCTACTATTCTTCATAGTCGAGGGGGTGCAATCTATAGGTAGAGGACATGTTCCCTATCACATTAGTGGGGTTTAACTTAGTGTAAATAGGACTCGCATCCTATATAATAGGGGTACCACTTAGTAGATAGAGGACCCATGCCCTATTCTATCAGTGAGGTACCCATCAGTAGATAGAAGACATGCACCCTAGTCCGTCAGGGGGTACCACTCAATATATAGAGGACCTAAGCCGTGGTATTTTATGGGGTACCACTAAATATATTGATAACCCATTCCCTAGTCCATCAGGTGGGTACCACTCATTAGATAGAGGACTCACATCCTAGTTCATTAAGTGGTACCACTCAGTGGATAGAGAACTCATTCCCTATCTGATAGGGGGATACCACTTAGTAGATAGAGAACCCACACCCTTTTTGATAGGGGTACCACTATAATGATCATGCCCGCTCACTACTATCATCGAGCTCTACCTAAAGATGTTTCACACTCAGAAAACATCGCATCATATCCCAAAATCCACCATAAAGTCCAACATCATGTTCTATATGGAAAAAAACACAATATAGGATACTCATTGGATAAAATATGAGTCCAAACAAAGGATATATGATAGGTATAATATTCCTCAAAAAATAAGGTACACATCATGTAAGGGTATCCACACAGTGTGTGGTCCCACTCTTCTACTTGGTCATGTCCTTGACAGCACATAGCTCACTGCCCATGTGGATGTAAAAAACATGTACGAGTCTCACCCAGCATGTCTTAGTCACCCAGGTCCCTCTCGTATTCTCCCAGTCATTCCATGTAATCTTTCACATGCCTTTGTACTTTGATACACAATTTTTCCTACTACACGGTGACCTCCCTATGTCCTTTAGGCAGTGTTCATGTACACTGGCTATATGTCTGGTCATGCCCATGTTATTGTGCTCTCGGAGTACAAGTAGGGTCACCAAAACTGGGTCGCATGGCATTCAGGGGCCACACCCTGCATGTGATATTTAACTCACCCACAAACCCTAGCTTCCATAGTTAGGGCCTTACACGTTGTTTGTTCTTCAAAATACACAATGTGTAGTCTAGTGTTTTATAGAAACTCCATCTCTAATATAGAATTCCAAATTCGGATCCTCCACCATGAAATTTTCCTAATTGTCACCTATTTTGTAAGGCATTCGTCTCAATCCAACAATTTCTACCTTCAGTGGCCGAAAATCAGTGTAATGATTCTCTGTATGAAACCCATCCACTATTGGTCACATGTAGTGCCTCTGCATTGCTACCATCTCGATCTCAGATCCTATATCAATGAGGATCATCACCCACATCCCACAAGATTTATAATATATCCTCTAATCACTAATCTATACATTTCATGTGAATATTTAATGAATCTGACGGTCTTATTGCACTTGATCCCACCCGACAATGTCAAACTATGGCCCTGTAGGCCAAAGGTGAAGATCGTGAATAAAAATGTGGGGGGAAGCCTAAGAAACAAATGTTTAAAAACCATATTCCAAGAATTAATGGCCAATGAATATAAATTGGGGATATATTTGGGTGATAAACTTGGAATTATGGGGATAAAAAAATTAAAAGACCACTTTTATTTGGAAAGGGATCATGTGAAGGTTCCAAGAATCAAATATCAATAAGTATATTGATAATACATGCTTAAAAAGTTTAGTCAAAATGGTGAAAAGAAAAATTTATGAGTCCTACCTCAATTCATATCATTCATTTATCAAGAATGTTGCTGGAAATGATGGAGAAAAGTTGTTGCATTCATTGTGCTTCAATTCTCCTAGATATGGAGGCTCATCATCATCTAATCTCAATATGCTAATGAAGAATGTGGAATTATTCTCAAAATTGTCTCAGGGTTATATGGATAACCCTATAAAGTTTCTATAATATAATATTTATAGAGGTTTTAAGATTGGGTCATTTAAATTAAATAATTAAATTAATCAATTAATTAATTTAAATGCACCTTCCATTGATCACTCTATCCAAATGCCCCAAGTCAAAAACAATTATGGCACACCTAGGGTTAAACTCACATTTTGGATGAAACCATGGTATCAGGTTTTCAATATGAGACTCTATTTCATAGATATCCTATTTTTCCTTAAAAATTGTGTGCATGTGATATAAAATATATTTATTATTTTTATTTAATTAATTTTGGGCACACTGACCTCAAAATAGAATGTTGTCTTAGTACCTGGCTCCAAAAATATTCCTTTATATATTTACAAGTCTTACAAGGAAAAAATAGGGTCCCTACATTATTCCCCTCTTCAAACTTTTTGTCCTTGAAAATAAAAAACTAAACAAAAAGTTGGGGATACTAAGCCTGCATCTGGATCTCCTGCACCCAAGAGGTCTCCAGCATGCTCCCGTACTTCCACAACACATGGACCAAGGGGATGGTCCATCCATGCTAGATTCTCTCCTATCGATCCTCAATCACCAATGGGTACTCTATAAAAGTGTCTATATCCTTAATGTTCACCTCTCTGTAGTCAATGACGTGTGTGGGATCATGCACAAATATCATCGCTAACCCTCTACAATATCTTGAATGGTATAATGAACCTCATGGATAGCTTCCCACCTCGACCAAATCTCTGCAACCCTAGTTGTGGGGAGACTCTCACAAAAATGTGGTATCACTCCTCGAATTCCAAGGGCCTAAAATATTGATCTGTATAATATTTTTTTCAACTTTGATTTGTTATCATCCACTTACAGATCACCTAGACTTTCTCCATCATTGTCTGAACCGTCTCTAGCCTAACAAGATAAGTCTTGCTGATCTCAGTACAGCATATGGGTGACCTGCTGGGTCTCCCGTATAGGGCCTCAAATGGTTCCATGCTGATACTAGATTGGTAGATATTATTATATGAAAACTCTACTAATATAAATTGAACCTCCCAACAATGACCGAAGTCTAACACACAAGCCCTCATTATATCCTCCAGCACATCAATAGTGTGCTTGGTCTTCCCATCTGTCTGGGGGTGAAAGGATGTACTCATCCTTATCTGGGTCCCAAATGCATCTTGAATGCCTCTCTACAACCATGAAGTAAAACACATATCATGGTTAGAGATAATAGTCAAGGGAACCCTATGAAGTTGAATGATATCTTGTATATACAATTTCCCCAAACTCTCCACCAAACTTTACTCCCGTATAGTAAGCAAGTACACCGATTTCATATGTTAGACAACTATCACCTAGATGGAGTCATGGAATCTCACTATCTGTGGAATCCCTATTACAAAGTCTGTGGATATTAAATCCCATTTTCACTCTGGGATCTCAAGATTCGAAAACAAACCTACTAGAACCCGATTTCCAGCCTTCACCTACTGACAAGTGAGACACCAAGAGATAAACTCAACCACACTTTGTCTCATGAAATCCCCCCAAAACTGTCATTAAAGGTATCTATACATCTTCTCCACATCAAGATTTATAGCCAAATGAGTTTTTTGAAACTCTCTCATCACCTCCGCACGCATCATGGTTGGGACCACTATTAATCTATGGAAAAGGATGATGTGATTCCCTCCTTCAAAAAATCCATATGGTAAATATCTTCAGGGTATTTAGTTATTTAATACCTCACAGTTAATGTCACCCAAATGGGACTCTCTCACACATTAGAGGAGTGTAGGATTAAACACCATCAACTGAATAAAAACTACACCCTCCTCCTCAACCAGGGTTTGTTGCAAGGAAACCAACTACTCAAATGCCTCATCCCCCAAACAGGCATGGGACTTCCTGCTAAGGTTATCTTCCACCACATTTCCCTTTTCAAGAGTATATAATATCTCAAAGTAATAGTCTTGCAAGAAATACAACCATCGCATTTTTCTCAAGTTCATGTCTCTCAATGTGAATACATACCAAATACTCGGATGGTCTTAGTATAAAAAATTTCTCTCCCGGAAGATAATGCCTCCACATCCTCATAGCGAAGACTACCACTACTATCTCCAGGTCATGATTCACATAGTTTTGCTCATGGGGTATTAACTACATCAACCCATATGTGATAAAAATCTACCTATTAACCAACACATATCTAATCTGAACTCTAGAGGCATCATAATATACTATGCACTCCATGCCCTCCTCTGGTAGTCTCAAAACAAGAGCACTCATCAGCCTCAACCTCAACTCCTTAAAGGATCTCTGGCACTACTCAGTTTAGTTAAATGGATACCCTTTCATCATCAAGGTGGTCAAAGGGGATAAAATCCTAGATAATTCTGCAAAAAAACTATTTTAGTACCTCACCAAGCTAATAAAAACAAACACCTCTATTATTCTCTTGGGTGGATCCTAAACAAGCGTTGCATCAATCTTCACTGGGTTCATAGCTAATCCATGCTTAAAAATGACATTCCCTAGGAATTGAACCTCGTGGATCCAGAACTGGAACTTTGTGAGCTTATTTTAAATATGATTCTCTCAAATAAAGTCTAATAACATCCTCAAGTGCTCTACATTCTCCTCCTCTGATGTAAATTATATGAGTATGTCATCAATAAAGACAACAACAAATCATCCCAAGTTCAGCTGGAAGATATAGTTCATTAAGTCTATAAACACATTGGGGGATTAATCACACAAACATGAATCATAGGAACTCATAGTGTCTGTAGCGACATTGGAATGCCAGATTCAAAATAACATCCTAGTGAAATCCCAATTGGTGGTAGATAGATCGAAGATCGATCTTTGAAACCCATCTCTCACCACCCAACTGATCAAATAGGTTCAAAATCCTTAGTAAGGGGTACTTTCTAATTATTGTAACCTGGTTTAGGTGATTATAATCTAAAAAAATCTAAAATCTCTTACCTCCTTTTTCACAAACAATATCAGAGCTACTCAGGGAGACACACTGGGTTTGATGAAACCCTTATCTCAAAGGTCCTCCAACTACAACCATAGCTCTCAAAACTTGGTAAGGACCATATGAAATTCCTTAGAAGATATCAGATTATTATTAGGGTTAAATTCAATAAAAAAATCTATATCTTTCCTCAGAGGTAGTCTTGGAATTTCCTCAGGAAAAACAACCATAAAATCATCCACAACTGAAGGAATAAATATTCCTGAAGAGACTCTTGTGCCATGGGATACACTCGATAACTAATGGATAATGGGATGCATCCTCCTGAACACATTACCCACTTGTCCCACCATGAGATCTCTCTCACCCACAATTAAAAATATCATCCCATCAATGAAAATGCATTTCACTCATTTATAGTGATAATAAATCTGGTCCTAGACTATGTAAAGTCAATCCATACCAAAGATGATATCATAAGGTCTCATCGTGAAGGGAAAAAGGACCCATAAGAACATATCTCAACCAAGAGATATCTCTCAATTCTTTAAGATAAACGATATCAAAGAATCATTCCCCATAGGAATCTCAAGATAAAGTTTCTTGGATAAATACTTAACTACGGGCCCATCTATCACACTAAGAGTAAATAGAAAAATGAATGAATCTCACTTATGTCTATTAGTAATTAGGAAAGAGTATAATGAAAATATATCGTACCTCTAATCATCTTTTGTGATGTTGGGTCATAAGCCTCCATAGCCTGTAGCTACCCAAATCCTTGACTGCCAGCTTCCTGATCCTAACATGGGCTACCTAGTAGTGGTGGTGGGAGTATCTCATAACATCTTCCCCAACCCACATCTCCTCCTATTAGAGCCCCAATTTCTCCTCTACCTATTTTTCCTCCATGGGTTCCACCCTATCCTTTCCTAGGAGATACTTGATCATGATGCTACCTCTACCATGGTTGTCTGTCCACTATCTGTCTACCTCCTTAACACATCGTTTCAGGCAATCATGATCCATGTTACCTCGATCATCACATGAATAGAGCTACCTCTCTCTGATCTTCCCTAGTCCTTTGAAAAGTCCCTAAGCCACATGATAACATGTTAATGTTTGGTCATGGTGAGGTCTTCTATGCCAAGACCCTACCAACTAGATCCTATTGACTGTTTTAGATGGCTCATCCCCATGACACCCACTACCAGCTCCAACTGCATAGAATCCCTCTGATAGGAATATCTCTATCACCAACACCTGCTTCAACACTCTAGTATAAATGGTAATTCACAGGGGTACCACACTTGAATGGATGTCTCTATAAGGACCCTTCTCAAACTTTCTCACCCAGAATTAGTCATCCTGAATCATGTCGAGGGAGTACCATGTAAGGTATGTGAACCTCACAGCACACTCATCCACTGTCATCCCTCCCTATTGTAGATTCAATACCTCCTCAATCTGAACTGAGTGAAGGAATGAGAAGAAGTACTGCACACAAATTAGCTATAGAAATTTGTTCCATGAGAGTGTCGACTCCTCATGCATCTGCATAAGTAGGCTCCATCAGTGCCCAGCTTCTCTATGGAAAAGGCTAGCTACTAGTGCAACCACCTGATCAGTTGGTTTCTAGATAAGCCTAAAAACTAGGATCACTGACTCTACCCAATACTCTGATGCATAGGGATATGGCTCACCACAAAACCTTAGTGGCCTATGGTGTAATAACTCATTGAGTTCATTAATCATATGTGAATCCTTAGCATGCTCTTCTGGTTTGATCTGCTTCTCAACAGGTGGGGTTTTGTTACCTATAAAACTAGAGGAAGGATATCATGAGATAGACTGTAAAATGAGGCCTCATCCCTCATCATATCATTGTTACAATCCAGAATTAGTAACCTGGATGGATATCTTCATGGATTCATCCTAAAAATTTAATCAAGATGTACCACAGTAAGATGAGAATATAGGTATATATAGGGATAGGAATCAAGAAGTAAAATCAAAAGACTCAATCATATATGATGTGTGTACCAATGTTCCATTGAACCAATTTCTTGGTATGATGAGTTAGAAATCTGGTGTTCAGAGTCCAAATGTATGGATTCATCGGCCGATGTACCAATAATAGGTTCCTTGGCCTAAAAGCCACACTTGAAACACTTTGACATGGTTACCCTAACTCCCAAACAAATCCTAATAAGATGATAACTCCAAACACTATCCCAAGGAATGAACTGCTATGATATTAATCTGTCAAAACCCGACCCAGTTGGGATTGAGATGTAACTACCTCAAGCCCACCTCCATAGGTAGGGACTAGCAATAAGCATCGAAAGGGATGACGTTTTCTAGTGTACCTGTATGAACACATCAACCATGTCCATGAATAAGTGAAGAGGAATAATAATAAAGGATGAAACATATAAAGAATAAACCATTCATGTAAAACCTCAAGGGAGTACAAGAGTACTACAATGTAATTTGAAAGGAAAAAAGGGAAAAATACCCACCCATATAGAAAGATTTATCAACCTAAAAATAACTCAGAAGTAAATGATGAGGTCGACTAGCATTAAATCTCTAATATTCAACCACCTTACATATTCAAATGCACCATGGTATCCAAATAATCCTTTGTAATCACAATTGGATTGTTTTCCATCTATATAAGACATGACATGTGCGGGAAAATCCCATATAGGGGTGAGTTTATACATACCTAGTAGGATGCCCTAAAAGTTGTAGGAAAGAAGTAAGAGACACAATAGGAATAAAAAAATAAACCCATAACAAGTGAGTAATTAAATCCAACAATAAGGACACACACACACACACACGCACATATATATATATATATGATTGTCGAAGAATCCTAGACGAGAGAGAAAGGGTATCTCTATCTCACAGCCTAGCCCAAGAAAAGATTGTGCCATTAGTTCTAGAGGGTCCATCAATGATGCACAATATCTTTCATGTCATCCCATTAGAATCATACAATGCAATAAAAACCTTTCCACAGTGTCACGTAGTCAAGGGGACACAATCTCAAGGTAAAGGAATCACACCCTAGTGTGTCAAGGGGTTCCACTCAGTGTAAGGAGGACCTACACCCTATCTAATAGGGGTAAGAATTATTAGATATAACACCCACTTCCAAGACCATTAGGGGGTACCACTCAGCAGATTGAGAACTCAGGTTCTAGTATGTCTGGGGGTACAACTCAATAGATTTAGGGCTTTCACCCTAGTCTATAAAACTGTACCACTTAATAGATATAGGACCCAAACCCTAGTCCATCATGGGGGTACCACTCAATAAATAGAGGACCCATAACCTAGTCCATTAGGGGGTACCAATCAGTGGATATAGAACACATTCCCTATCCAATAGAGGGTACCACTCAGTAGATAGAAAACCCATGCCCTATCCGATAGGGGGTACCACTGTAATGATCCTACTTGATCACTACTATCATAGAGCGCCACCTAAATTAGTGTCACACTTGGAACACCTCACATCATATCCCAAAATCCACTATGAAGACCACCATAACATTCTATGTAGAAAACCACTTATGATAGGATACTCACATCCCAAAATATGAGTCCAAATGAAGGAAATATGAGGTGTAGAAGATTCCTCAAAAAAATATACACAACGTGTAAGGGGACCGATGCGGTGTGTAGTCCTACTCTGCTGTATGTCCATGTCCTCACCAACACATGCACCACTACCCATTTAGACATACATTGAATATACAAGTCTCACACTGCGTGTCTTGGTCACTTAGGGCCTAATCATGTGCTCCTGGTCATGTGATGTAATCTTTTATGTTCCCATGTACTCCGAAACACGGTGTGTCCTACCACATGGGGTCCAACCTGTGTATTTCGAGTTGTGTCCATGTACACTAGCTATGTGCTTGGTTGTACCCATGTCCACATACTCACAAAATACATATTAGGTCACTAGAACCGGGTCACATGACACGTGTGGGTCACACATGGCATGTAATATTTAACTCACTCGCAAACCCTAGCCACTACAGATAGGGCCCTCCATGTCATGTGTTCTTTAAACTATATGGAGTGCAGCCTGGTGTTTTGTAGAAACTCCAGATTTTCTTTGGTGTTCCAAATATGGATCCTCCATTATGAAATATACCTAATGGTAACCCATTTATGAATTTATTCATCTTTTTCCAATGATTCAACCCTATAGTGGCTAGAAATAATTATAACGATCCTCCCATACAAAATGTATTCTCTATCGATTGTGTGTGGTGCTTCCTGCATCGCTACCATATTGATCTCGGGTCCTGGATCCATGAGAAACATCACCCAAATCTCAAAACATTCCTAATACATTCTGTAATCAAAAATATATACGTCGCGTGTGAATATTCTGCAAATTTGTGGGTCTGATCACACATGATCTTGCTAGAAATGTTGAATTGTGGTCTCATGGGCCAACGACGAAGATCGAGAAGAACGAAGGGGGGGAATAAAAATAAAAAAAGGTGTAACAATCATTGAAAAATAATTCATGGACAAAGAATAGAAAATGGGTATATATTTGGGTGAAAATCATGTCATAACATGGATAAAAAAAGTAAAAGACCAATTTAATTTTACAAGGGCTCATGCGAAGGTTCCAAGAATCACAAATCAATAAGAAGATTAAAAAATCATGATTAAACAATTTAATCAAGAGGGAGACAAAAAAATTGATGATTCCTACCTCGATTCATATTTTTCTTTGATGAAGAATGTAGCTTCCAACAATTGAGAGAATATGTTTTGTTCATTGTTCCTCGATTCTCCTGGATCTGAAGGCATGTCATCATCTATTCTCAATCTGCCAAAAACGAAAGTAGAATATTCTCTCAAAGATTTCAGGATTATGAATATAAACTTATAGATTTTCTATAATAGAGTATTTATAGAGGTTTTAAGATTAGTTCATTTAAATTAAATAATTAAATTAATCAATTAATTTAATTTAAATGCACCTTTCAATGGTCGCTCTATCTAAACGACTTGTGCTGAAAAACTTTTGGTTGCACCTAGGGTAAAACTCACATTATGGACTCAACTGTGGTCTTATATTTTTTATATGAGACTCCATTTTATAGATATCTAATTTTCCCTAAAAACTATGCACACATGATATAAAATATATTTAATATTTTTATAAAACTAATTTCAGGCACACCAAGCCTTGAAATCACACACCATCTCAATTTCTAGATCTGTAAATATTTTTTGATATATTTAAAAGTATTAAAGGAAAAAATAAGTATCTACATTATTCCATCCTTCAATATTTTTTCCCATAAAATTAAAAATACTATAAAAAATTTGTGGATGTTGATCCCACATCTAACTCTCTTGCTCCCGGGAGATCTCATGTATGCTCTCGTATAGCCACAATATACAAACCAAGGGAATGGTCCATCCATGAAGGAACCTATCATGTAGATCCTTGAGCACCACTGGGTGATCTGTGAAAGTGGATCCATCCTCAAAATTCATCTTGAACTACTCAATAATGTGCGTGGGATCATGCACGTATCTACTCATTTGGGACATATAGAATACTTTGTGCACCTTCTCCAACAATGGTTGTAGGGAAAGGTAGTATGAAAATTTTCCAACCATCTGCAAGATCTCAAATGGCCCAATGAACCTCAGGGATTTCTTACCACATCAAGTGAATCTATGAAACCCTCATTGTGAGATGACTCTCAAGAAAATGTGGTCACCCTACTCAAAATACAAGGGCCTATGGTGTCGAACTGTATAATATTTGTGCCAACTCTGAGCTTTCTTCATCTTCTCATGAACCACTTGGACCTTCTCTCTCGTCACCAGCACCATATCTATCCCAAAAAGAGATGCATCACCAATATCATCCCAATATAATGGTGACATGTAGGGTCTCCCATATAGGGCCTCAAACAGTAACATGCTGATAGTAGAGTGGAAGCTATTATTATACGCAAAATATACCAATGGTAATTGATCCTACCAACTTTGGATGAAGTCTAACACGCAATCCATAAATATATCCTCTAGCACCTGGATAGTGCACTTGGTTTGTGCATATTTTTGGGGGTGAAATGATGTACTTATCCTCATCTCGGTCTCAAATGCTTCTTGTGGGCCTCTCCACAACCAAGATGTAAATCGTTTATCAGAATAAGAGACAATAGTCGAGGGAACCCCATGAATGAAAATGATATCCCATATGTAAAACTATCCCAAACTCCCAGCAAAACTCTTACCTTGATAAAAATTAAGTGTGTTGACTTTGTATGTCAATCAATTATCACCTTGATGTCTTTATGGCCTATTTCTAACCACAGAAGACCTGTCAAAAAGTCCATGGATATGCCATCCCATTTTCACTGTGGGTTCTCAAAAGGCTATAACAAACCTACTAGAACTGGATGTCCAACCTTCACCTATTGACAGGTGAGACACCGAGAGACGAACCCAACCACGCTCTGTCTCATGACATCTGACCAAAACTACCACTAATGGTATCTATACATCTTCCCAATACCAGGATGTACAACCAAAGGATATGTGTTAAAATCTTTCATCACCTCCTACTACATCATGACTTGGACCACCGTTCATCCCTGAAAAGGGATGAAATGATTCCCACCTTCAAAAAATCCATCTAGTGAATATATTGAGGATATATAGTCACTTAATACCTCATATTTGATGTTTCCCAACTAGGACTCTTCCACATGTTGGAGGAGAAGAGGATTCAACACCATCCACTAAAGAAAATTTTCACTCTCCACCACAAATAAGGTCATCTGTAAGGAATCCAACTGCTCAGACACCTCCTCCACCAAACAATCCTGAGAGTTCCTGCTAAGGTCATCTTCCACCAAATTTCCTTTTCTAGGAGTATATACTATCTCAAAGTCATGGTCATCAAGTAACTCTAACTATTAAATATGTCTTAGGTCCAAGTCTCTCTACGTGAAGACATACCTAAAACTCTGATGGTCTGAGTAAATAACAAATTGCTCTCCCAGAAGATAGTGCCTCTACATCCTCATAGTGAAGACTATTGCTGCCAAATATAGGTTATAAATCACGTAGTTCTAATCATGGGGAATCAACTTCCTTGATCTATATGCGATAACTTTCTACCTATGCACCAACACACAGTCGATCCTAGCTTAAGAGGAATTGTCATATACTATGTATTACATACCCTTTTCAAGCAGTCTCAAAATAGGATCACTCATCAGCCTCAGCCTCAACTCCTCAAAGGATCTCTAGCACTACTCAATCCAAGTAAATATCTTACCTTATCACATCAAGGTGGTAAAAAGGGATGGAATCCTATAGAATGATACCAAAAACCTTCATTAGTACCCCTCCAAGCCAAAAAACTCCACACCTTAGAGACTCTCTTTGGTGGATCCCAAGACAGCACTACATCAATCTTCACTGGGTACATAGTTAATCCATTCTTAGAAATGGAATTCCCTAGGAATTGAACCACATGGATATATAACTGACACTTCAAGAGCTTAACATAAAGATAGTTCTCCTAAAGTAAGTCTAAGATCATCCTCAAGTGCTCTATATTCTCCTCCTATGATGCAGAGTGTATAAGTATATCGTCAATAATGACAAAAAAATCATTCTAAGTACATTTGGATGATTCAGTTCATCAAATCCATTAACACGGTGGGGGAATTCATCACACTAGATGGCCTCAACAAGAAATCATAGTGTCCGTAGTGACATAGAAATTCTAACTTTGAAATATCATCCTCACAAACTCTCAACTGGTGGTAGTTAGACCTGAGATCAATCTTCAAGAACCATCTCACACCTCGCAACTAATTAAAGTGTTCTTCAATACATAATAAGGGTTACTTGTTCTTTATCATGGCCTAGTTTAGGCATTGATAATCTATGTAAATTCATAAGCTTCAGTCCTCATTTTTCAAAAACAACACCGGAGATGCCTAGGGGTACACACTGGATTAGATGAAACCCTTATCTTGAAGGTCATCCAACTATAATTGCAGCTCTTGTAGATCTACAGGGTCCATCTGATATTCTATATAGGATATCAGAGAGTTCATGAGGTGAAATTAAATGAAAAACTCCATATCTCACCTCAGAGGTTGTCATGAAACGTCCTCGGGAAATACATCTATAAAATCCTCCACAACTAAGGAATACAGATACATGAAGAGTCTAATGCACCAAGGGATACACTAAATAACTGATGGGTAATGGGATTTAGCCTCCTAATAGCATAACCCACTCGTCCCACTCTGAGATCTCTCTCACTTACAAAGGATAATGGTATCCCATTAGTGTGAAGTCATCTGAATCGTCTACGGTGATAGTCAATCTGGTCTGGGACTGTGTAAAATCAATATACACCCAATATGATGTCATAAGATCTCATCATGAAAACCAAAAGGTCTCACGAGAACCTCTATCCACTAAGAGATAGATATCATAACTATTAGATAAAAGATATTGAAGAATCATTCCCCATAGGAACCTCAAGACAAAGCTATTTGGCTAAATCCTCAACTGGGATCCCCAGCTCTCACACCAAGAGTAATGAGATTGAGGAATGAATCACACATGTGTTTACTAGTACTTAAGAAAGAGTATAATAAACACATATCATGCCTCTAATCATCTCATGTGTAGCTAGGTCATAAGACTCCATAGCTTATAGCTGCTCACAGCCCCGACTACCATCTTCCTAATCATAAAATGGGTTGTCTGGTGGTAGATGTGGGAGAGATCATAACATCATCCACTACCCACAGTTCTTTCTCCTGGAGCCCCACCTTCTCCTCTTTCATCTCCACCTCTATGGGGGCCACCCTTACCTTTCTTGGGAGGTCCCTAGTTAGGGTGCTTCCACTATTATGGCGGTCTATCCACTATCTATATGCCCTCATTAGCATGTTAGTTTGGGAAATCACAAGAAAGTTTACCTCACTCATCACATGCATAACACTTCCACTCTCTGAGATGCCTTGGACCTCTATGAAGTCCTTAAGCTGGAGGACCACATGTCTGAGTCTTGTCATGGGGAGGTCTCTTATGCTGAGACACTACCAACTTGTGCATGTTAGGTGTTTTAGACAAATTATCCCCATGACACCCACTACTAGATATAGTTTCATATAATCCCTCTAATAGGAAGCTCTCTATTACCAACACCTGCTCCAACACTCCATCATAAGTGGGAATGCATAGGGGTACCAAAATAGCACGGATGTCTTTACGGATACCCTGATTGAACTTATGCACTTAGAAGTAGCCATATAGAATCATGTTGATGGAGTACCACATAAGGTCTATGAACCTCACAGCATACTCAAAAATTATCATCCCTCCTTATTTTGTCTCTATTAGCTCCTAAATCTCAACTGAGTGCAAGGATGAGAGATAGTACTCCTCATGAAACATATGTTCAAATCCAGCCCATGATATTTTTGACTCCTTATTCATCTGTGTAACTAGGCTTCACTTGTGCCGAGATGATATGTGGGAAATTATGGGTTCTAGAATAAGCATCTAATCAGTTGGTGTCTAGTTAATCCAAAAAGTTAGGATCACCAACTCTACCCAATCCTCCACTTCCTGGGGATCTAGATCACCACGAAACCTTAGTGTTCTATGGTGATAGAACTTGAATAGTGTGATAAGACTATGCACATAATCATCCTAGTATACTAGTATGATATGCTACTCAACATGTGGGGGTGTTTCTACCTATCCACCTGAAGGAAGGATCTCACAAGATGTCCCCTAAACTAAGTAATTATCACTCATCAAATCATATTCATGATCCAAAATTGGTAACTTGGTTAGATATATTCATGGGGGCATCTTGAAAATTTAATCTATACATAACACATTCAAATTAGGATATATATAAATGGGGATCTAACTTATGAAGGACGATAAAAATACACAATCCTATATGATTCATGTACAAATTTTCTCTATAACCAATTTCTGGATATAGTGAGTGGATAAACTGGTGGTCATAGTCCGAATGTATGGATATGTCAGTCATCACACCAACACTGGGTTCCCTAGCCTAAAAGATGAACTCAAAACACTTTGACACCAATTCCCTAAATCCCAACCAAATCCTCATAAGGAGAAAACTTTGAACACCTTACTAATGAATGAACTTCTCTAATACTAATATGTCATGACCTAATCCAATGGGGCTAGAGTGGAAACAACCCCAAGCCCCCCTCCAAAGGCCAAGGGATAACGATAAGTTTCGAAAGGTATAAATAATATGGTATGCCTTTTCCTAGTGTACCTATACACACGCACCCAAACATCTCCATGAAAATGTGCAGAGGAATAATAATAAAAGATGAAACATATAGATAATAAATCATGCATGTAAAACCTCTAGGGGTACAAGAGTATGAAAACATAATCTGATAAGTAATAAAAGAGAAAAATACACACCCAATCAGAAATATTTCCCAACCTAAAAATAACTAGGAAGTAAATTCTAATAGATCCCATATCCAAATCTCTAAGCTCCGACCATCGTACGTGGTCAAATTCACCAAGGTATCCCTATGCTCTTTTGTAATCGTCGTGGACTTGTCCATCATCATCATAAGACATGACATGTGTGGGAAAATCCCATTAAAGGGTGAGTATATACATACCTAGTAGGATTCCCTAAAATATGAATGGGGACTATTAAGATACATTATAGGGATATAAGGACTAACCCCTAACAAGTGAGTAATGAAATCCAACAATAAGGATACATATATATGCTCATAAAAAACCCAAATGAGAGAGAAAGGGGATTTCTATCTCACATACTAGCCTAGGAAAATAGTTTACCATCAGCTCTATAGGGCCCAGGAATGTTGCACAACATCTCACACGTCAGCCCAGTAGAAGAATCCAAAGCAAGACACACCTCACCACTATGTCGCGTAATTGAGGGGACACAATCTCTAGGTATAGTAATCGCACCCTAGTGTTTTAGGGGGTGAAACTTAGTGTAAGGAGGACATACCCACTATCTAATAAGGGGTATCACTTGGTATATAAAGGAATCGTTCCCTAGTCCATTAAGAGGTACCACTCGGTAGATAGAGGACTCACACCCTAGTCCGTCAGGGGGAACCACTTACTAGATTGAGGATCCATGCCCTATCCGATAGGGGGTACCACATGGTAGATATAGGACCCAGGAACTATCTAATTGGTTTTATCACTCTAATGATCATGGTTGATCATTTATATCATCGAGCACTGTCAAAATATACATCACACTTGGAAAACCTCGTATCATATCCCAAAATCCACTGAAAAGGCCACCGTCATGTTCTATGTGGAAAAAAATTCAGACAAGATACTCATAGGCCAAAATCTGAGTCCAAATAAAGGAGATACGAGAGGTAAAAGATTCCTCGAAAAAAGGTAGAAGGTATGTAAGGGGACCCACACAGAGTGTGGTCCCACTCTACTTCCTAGTCATTTCATTGCCATCACATGGCCCTCTACCCATATGGATGTACATTGTGTGTATAAGTCTCACATGGTGTGTCTCAGCTACTCGGAGCCCACATATGTGATCCCATTCATTCCATGTAATCTTTTATGTTCCTGTTTACTCTGATATATAGAATTTCCTACTTCACATAGTTCTATCCATGTTCTTAGATCCATGTATGTGTGAACTGATCATGTACCTGACCATGAACATGTCTGTGTACTCCCAAAGTAAATTCCAGGTCACTTATAATGGGACACACAATGTATATGGGTCACACATAGTGTGTGATATTTAACTCGCCAAGAAACCCCATTTTCCATAACTAGGGCCCTACACATCGTGTGTTCTTCAAAATATAGGGTGTATAGTTGAGTTTTTCACAAAAACTCTAGATATAATCTAGTGTTCAAAATATGGATCCTCAACCAAAAAATCCACCTAATGGACACCAATTTCTAAAGTAATTCATCTCTTTCCAACAATTTCGACCCTCCGGTGGCAAAAAATTGGTGTTATGATCCTCCCGCATGAAACATGTTCACCATCAGTCGTGTGTGGTGCCTCCAACATCACTTCTATCTAGATCATGGATCCTAAATCCATGAGTAACATCATCCACATCCCAAAATATTCCCAATTCATCCTCTAATCACTAATTTATACATCGCATGAGAATCTGGGGGTCTGATCACACTCGGTCACACCTGGAAATGTCAAACTGTGGACCGATAGACCAATAGCGAAGATTGCAAAGAAAAATGGGGGTAAGACACAAGAAAAATATGTGTAATGATCATTGGACAAGAGTTCTTGGATAATGAATACAAATTGGGGATATATTTGGGTGAGAAACATGGAATAATAGGAATAAAAAATTAGAAGACAAATTTAATTTGAAAAGGGATCATACAAAGGTTCCAAGAATCACAGATCAATAAGAATATTGATAATCCATGATTAAACAGTTTAATAAATAGGGATACAACCATAATTGAGGATTTATACCACGATTTGTATTGTTTATTTATGAACAAGGTTTCCAATGATGGAGAAAATTTGTTGTGTTCGTTGTGCCTCAATTTTCCTAGATCCAGAGGATTGTCGTCGTCTGATCTCAATCCACCAACAAATAACATGGAATTTTACTCTCAAAAATACTAAGGTTATGCGGATAACCTTGATGATTATTTACATCAATATACTTATAGAGATTTTAAAATTAGTTCATTTAAATTAAATAACTAAATTAATCATTTAATTTAATTTAAATGCACCCACAAATAATCACTCTATCTAAAAACCCCATGCTAACCAACTTTAGGTCGCTCCTAGGGTAAACCTCACTTTTTGGAATCAACTGTGGCCTTATATTTTTAATTTGATACTCCATTTCATAGATATCAATTTTTTTCTAAAAAAATGTCTATACGTGATATAACATATATTTACTATTTTTGTACAATTTATTCCATGCATATCGGGCCTTGGAATCCTACATCGTCTCAATTATAAGAACTAAAAATATTCCTTTATATAATTCAAAGTCTTAAAAGTAAAAACAGGGTCTCTACACATTGGTTGGTGTTATACCTCATAGGTAGGAGGAATTCATCTACTACTCCTCATGATCATTATCAAGATAACTCTGTCGAAGAAAAAGAATGGAATATATTGTTATTCTGGTGTTTTATGTACACCATTTCATGCTCTATTTTTCATATACACTTATTTTTTTATTAATTAGAGATATATATTTCTGTTTTTGGGATCATTTCCACAATTGAGGTTCATATGATGATCAAACGAAACCCATCAGTAGAGACACTATCTTCTTAATGAATGATTCAGGGTCTTTAAAGATCAAAATAGTATTTGGTATATCTTTTATCAGATAGATATAAACCTAATGTGAAGTAATTGATTGGATTTCATAATGGAATGTGACTTGGGATAGGATATACTCTAGAAAATGGAATTTTAGTGACCGGTGACCTTAACAGGGAGTCCCATAATCAGCTAATAGAGGATTTTTCTGAGTAGTTAGCCACGATGTGATTAGTTTTTGTGAAGAGGGAGATGTTTTTTAGTTGTGATCAATAGAGGTTGGACCTACACTTCTTAATTGGGTGAAAGAGGCCGAGTTTATGGATATTGATTGTGATATTCTGCAACATAGGATATTCTTAGAAGATGCACCATATGGATTCTTTAGATGTGTAGAGCACGTCAACCTCTCATGGGGTTGAATGATGATTCTAACCAGTATGTGTGAGGTGGTATGCTGGGAATTTCACACTTTTTCATTAACAGTAAATCCTAGTATGATGAAGATGCACTAAAATATCATGTTTCAGTTTTGGTGTTCATGCATGAAACAGAGTGTTGATGAGTTCATATCACGGTGCCTCACCTATTAACAGGTGAATTATGTGCATTGAGTTATTGTTAGTTTGAGCTAACCTCCTAAGGATTAAAAGTGAAAGTAAGATAGTGTATTTATGAACTTCATGACTATACTTCCATGGTTGATTAAGGACCATGACTAGATCTAGATTATTTTTTCCCAAGTGACCAAGTTAGATCACTTCCTTCCTATTTGGGAGTAGAGTTCAATAGAGAGCTTGGAACACCTTCACAATGATGAGATCATATATTTTCATGGGTTTCCCTTGACTATAGTAACCAATATATTTCATAAAATATTTTTACATACTTTCAAATATAAACAACTTAATGATAATACAATCCATAATAGAAAGGTTTAGTGTCTTGGGAATATTAGGTGTGTAAAACATAATCATACATAAAAAATTAAAGTTTATTTAATTCCTTAAGAATATTCCTCTTATTAACTTTTATATTCTTCTTAGTACATGTAATCACCTAAGGAAATAAATAATGGAAAGTTTGATATAAAATCCCGGTAAGGGGTAGTATAATAATAATGGAACATGAGACATGAATCAAAATAGTATATGGGTGAGCATAATCATCATCGGTATTTTATAAGAAATGGATCATCATCATAGACATGAGGGAATAATTTTAAAGAGAAATGGAATATAGAATATGCATAATAATTAAACATTGTAACATTGTGGTCAAATCTCATAAATAAATTGTGAACAAATCTAGTATCATGTTCACACATAACATATGTTAAATAATAATTTCATAAAATGTGAACAAATTTAGCATCATGTTCATGAATAATAAACATAATATAATGAGATATATCATATTACATGATTAATTGTAGGGAGATATAATTTTTGGTGAACTTTTCACATCATTATATGCTCACAATCATGCATTCCACATAGAAAGGAAAATGTTCATCAATCTTAAACATGATTTGAACCCATGAGAAAAGAATAGATTATATAGTGTTGAAATAAAGAATATGTCATATAATGTACATGGAGGATCCTAAAAGAGAAAGTTAAAATATTAATTATTTCATAAAAGGGTAGAATTATCAAATAATAGATCGTATTTCATGGATACAAAAAGAATAAACATAATAAGAATCAATGAGAGATTTCAAAAAAAATATAATTTTAAAAAATTCTAAAGGTAGATAAGAAAGCATTTCAAAGAAGTATAAAAAATTCATATCCCTAGAATAAAAAAGGTGAAAGAAAATTTAAATACATTTAGAAGAAATTTTTTTAGTAGAATCTTAATGAAAGGATGTAAGAAGAGAAGAAGACACAAAAAGAAGAGTTGTGATCAAGAGTTCCACTATGAAGAATATAAGGTTTTGACTTGATCATAATTGTTTAGCATTTTAATGAATAGGAATATAAATGCCTATAAAAGATAAAAAAGAAAATTATTATGAGAAATGAGGTAGATCATACATAGAAAATATTTTAAATAAGATTATATAAAAATAATAGAACTCAGATTGAAAGGTTGAGAAAGAATCCCCTTGCGAATTTTGTAAGGTATGACTTAATCATAGATATTTTAGACCACAATTAAAGGATCATATGTATGTCATAAGAAAAGTTTAATATGAAAATTATTTTTAATTTTGGTAAAAAATATATACAAATCATTTGAAATAATATTAAACAAATAGAGATAATCCCAAAAGAAATATTGAGATAGATTCCCCTAACCTTAGGTCCCATTTTTTATTCACATTTATGCCTTCTATATAATAAACTTAAATTTATTAAAACACTAATAAAAAAGATTATTATGTGAAATTATGTTATTATTACTCAAACATAACAATTAAAATCTACTTTTTAGTCAAATATGAAATGGATTTATTAACAAGTTTCATTAAATTGTCTCATTTTTATTTTGGTGTCATTTTTTGGATTCATTGTAATTTATATTTTTTTTAAATTACTTTAGTAATCCTAGAGTTAATTAAAATAAATTTATAAATACAATATGTAGTCTACACTAACTATTCATGAAGTTAGTGATAAGCAAATCATTGACAACATCCTCATAAGCAAATGAAACTAAGCATTAACGAGACATGTAAAAAAGAGGGGGGAGAGTACATATAATATAAATTGAGTAAAATAGTTATAATATTATCATAATAACATTAATATTTTATATAATTATATATTAAATATTTTATGAAGGTAAAAAAATGAAAAATATTTGGATAGTGTGAAGAAGAAGAAGAGAGAGACACAATGAAATGAGAGAATCATGGGGTTACATCTTCATTGAAGATTTACTCCTTTGCAAAATCCATGAAGGATTTGGATTGGATGACACTAAAATGTACCTAATATTACAAATATGCCTATGAATAGGTAATTGGGTAGATATTGGGCTTTGATAAGTGTTTGGGAAGTGATTTTCCAAGGGAAGGGAGAGGGGTATTTATATCTGAGGGGAGGGGTATTTTTGGGATAAAATATTGAATAAGTCATTATTTTCGAGTTAAAATTTTCAATAGTGACATATTTGAAATTATGAATCATATTTTATTAAAAATATATGATTTTAGGAATTTAAAACTATTTATACATGGAATTTATTTGTTTAAATAAAAGGAAAGAAAAAAATAAAAAACTATTTCTAAAATGAAATGCTTTAAATTTTTAGACTTTGAAAATTACTTTCCAGGTTTAGGAATTAAGTTTATTTTATTAAAATCAATCATTTATATTATTAAATTAATTTTATTTCAATCCATCTAATTTAATATTTATTTTTTTTATTATGTCATTATTATGCCGTAAAACATACGGTTTTTGAAAAGATGCATTTTTACTAATTCTTTTAAAAATTAAAGCTTCTTAGAAAATTTCTAAAAATTCAACCATATATATTTTTTATGTTTATATTAAAAAAATGAATTCATTTTATCAAAATAACTTTATAAATTAAGTAATTTTAATTATTAACATAATTTTTTTTACAAAATATGTTAAAATATGCTTTATCAAAAATATATGCATTCTTTCATTGAGTTTCTAATTTGAATAATTTTTTTATAGAATTATTATATTTATATTTATGAGATTTATTTATGGTAAATATTATGTACATGTAATTTTATTATTTTATTAGTTAGGCTACTATTCAAATGACCATGTTACTTTTCCTAATAATTAGGTTACTATTCAAAAAATCGATTTTTCTATTTCAATGGTCATATTGGTTTTATACTTATGATAAATACCTTATATTTTTTTCATTCATAATTCACATGAATTTATCACAAGTTTTTATATTCTTTATTTTCAAAAAATCAATTTCATTGGTAATGTTTTATTTTCTTTATATTGTTTTTTCTATGTTTGGTAATTCTAGGTGATCAAAATGGTTCAAATTTTCCTATTAGTGTAATTTTATTTTATTTTATTTTTGTTTATGTTCACATTGTAACATTTTCAGTTTTATTGGGTATATTTATTTTGTAATGTTCTTAGTTAATGAAATAAAGTAGTGTTAGTTTTCATTATGTGGTACATGTGTTTTATACCATTTTATATTCTAAAATATTACATAGATGATTATTTAGATGGAAATTTTCATATCTAAAAGTCATGGTTGTTACATAGAAGATTATTTTTTACCGTGATGTTCGATTCAATTATCAATTGTTAAGGAGACTTCATGAGTCATTTAGGGACCAGCCATGATCGAGCATGATATTCCACCCCTAGTAGATGGTTAAACCAGGAGACCCATTCAGGTTATCAAGGTTATGTTGTGGCCTATATGATGGATTTTAAAAATATTTGGGATAATAACATACCCTTAATGGATTTTTCATATAATAACTGCTACCACTCCACCATTGGTATAACACCTTTTGATACCCTATATTAGAAACCCTACAGGTTTCCCTTTTATAGGATGAAAATCGGCAAGTAATCACTCATGGAAGTGAGTTGGTGTGGTTGATGATAAAAAAGGTGTAGATGATCTAGGATAATTTTCAAATAAACCAAATATATAACATCTCACCCCAACTAATTATCTTTAGAGGAGGCATGGATTCTACTAGCCTCAAGTGACTTCCCCAAGACACCAAAGGATGAAAATAAATTCCAAGTGCTCCATGGAACATTGGGGGATGATTTTACCTTAAAAATAAAACAACTAAACAATATAAAATATAAAAATCCAAACCTCCTATATTATGAATGGGTATAAAAAATCAACCCATATGTAAAATCAAAAAAATTAAAAAATCATAGTTATAATGGAACATGGTATAACAACTGAAAAAACTATGACATCATGACCAAGACATCCAAGGTACAATCCCTAAGAACAACACGAACAATATCCAAAATCCAACACTACCTTCCATGACCAAGGTATTAAGATTCATCATTATAGAAATAAGATATCTTCCCTTTTTCTGTGTCTCAATATATGAAATATTCAAACACACCAAAGTGACCAAGTAAGGGGTGAGTATACACTAAATAAAAATTCACAAAATACTTCCCAACACATGCCACTAGGAAAAAAACTTATTATCACAATTTATATAACCATTTGGAAAATAATAAAATATTTTATATAAATCCATAAGTAAAAAACCATGTAAGAAAACCATAAAAATATTATTTCTATCTATTCACATCTGGTATAACATTTCCCATCTTCACACATGCACACACACATCCACAAACACACCCATCCATATACACAGAACCATTCACTCAATCTTAGTGTTACCATTGATAGTGGTACTCAATGACCATATCACATCCAACCATGATGGTGGAACTTCTAACCATACCCATCCACTTTGAACAGATCCCAACCCATAAATTCCAATTCCATGCCAATTAATTTCTATAAAACAATTATTCCTTTGATAAAATTTTATCAAAAAATTTCTATGAATCAAAAACATTCTATAATTTTAAAATCATGGTTTTAAAATTATAAGCATTGGTGTTTTTTCAAAAGAAATCTAATTTTTCATAATTTACTAAAACACATCAAAAATGGTTTCCTTCATGATATTCCACAACATTTTCATAGAAAATTCAAGAAAAACCCATTTAATACAACTAAGACTTCAAGATATATAATACTAGATATGCGAGAAAATCCACCTACCTCAAATTATATTTATTGGAATAAAGGGTCTAATACAATACCATTGATCTCATCTCTTCCTTACATTTCTCTTTTATTTTTAGAATCCAATGCTCAAAGATTTTTTGGAATCAGAGTTTAAACATTGAATATCATTGGAAAATTCTTAGGGTAGCCCTGGAAATCAAGAGGAGGAGAGGTGTTACCCAAAAAAATAATTAACAACCACCTGATGGAAATTTATACCCAGATAGTAAACATAATACCACACCATAAAATACTTCACAATGGAACAAAAAAGGGAGAAAAGCACTAGACCACAACCCAGTGTAAGGGGCCACATCCCAATAGTGTTGGTCAAAGCGTGTCCTAGATTTGTAATGATATCTACACTGTAGATCCAGAAAATCAAGAAATGGGCCATGGTATAGCAAGGATACTATGTCATAAATCCCAAGAATGGTGAAGGGGTAACTACACTACAGCATGTCCCTATGGTGCAAGAACCCCAAAAATGGAAGTATCACCACAAAACTCCATGTAGGAATCTACACCACAATCGGGTCTCCATGCTACATCCATGCTAAAAAAGTTAGTTGCACTAAATTTCTCCTTCAATCCCCCTACATTAAAACCACCATATCTATACCAAAATAAGTCCCCTTATAGTGCATTGCGAGTCTCCACACCACATCTCATGCAAAACCACTTTAAAAATCCTTCAAAACCATGCTGGAAACTCCTGAAACTTAACCGATGCATTATATAATCTCAAAATGAATAATAAAAGGGTAAATCACCAGAAAATGAGTGTGCTAAATTATCCCCTCTATTTTTCATTCCATCCTTTAAAATTAAGAAAATATTTTTGTTTTGGAATATTTCAAGTCATTGCTCCTACATTTCTTTTTCACACTCCCATGTTTCTTCCTAAATTTGAAAAGGACCAATGTACTATGGGGAGAACTTTTCTTTATTACTAAAATGATGATGTCCCAACCTTTGATATATTCTTATAAAAACATGATCATCCACCTAAAATGATAACGGACAACAATGATTACCTATGTATAATTTATGATGACTCTAAGTCATTGAAATACTTTTCCTTGTCATGTAAATCTTCTCTATTGTCTCATAAACTAGGTTTGGTCTAATAAGTTAAGTCTCACCTATTTCCACCAAATAAAGTGGATGAAAATAAGGACAACCATGCAATTATTTTAAAGGATCCATATTCATCGAGGCCTGGTAATTTTTATTGTATGAGAACTCGAATAATGGTATATTCTCCTCCCATGAGTCTCTAAAGTCCATAACACAAGCTCTCATCATGTCTTCAACATTTGGATAATTCATTCATATTTTCCATCCATTTGAGAATGATAAGATGTGATCATGGTAAACTGGGTTCCAATGGATTGCTAAAAGGAATTCAAAAAATGAGATATAAACATGGGATCCCTATTAAAGACACTTGAAATAGGAACACCGTGCATTTTCACAACTTCTTAAATGCTGATTTTAGAAAAGTGTTCCATCCTATTAGATTCATGAATAGGTATGAAGTGATCCAAATTTGTGAGTCAACCCATGATCAACCATATTGAATTGGGTTTCCTAACTGTTCTTGGTATACCTGTGACAAAATACATCACTATATTATCCTATTTCAATAAAATAATTAGTGAAGAATACAATATGCCCATTGGCCATTGGTGGTCTACCTTGACCTACTAACAGGTGAGGAATCTCAAGAAAAATTATGCCACTTTCCTCTTTATTATAGCCCACCAAAACTATTCTCTCAGATCATTATACGTATTATGGATGTCAATATGGACATCCTATCTTGAATAGTGGTATACAAAAAGAAGTTGTTCTTGATGGGTTAGTAGAACCACAATCCGATCTCTAAACGGAGACATAGATATTCTATCTAGCATCCATCCCTCAATAGGTTCCCACCATGGAGTTTTACCTTGTTATTAAACATTATAAATTGGATATCTGAGCATCTTTAAACTACTCAACCTAATCAGGAATAAAATAAATCAAAAATAAAACTGTAACATCACGTTTCTTTTCACAATCTAGATGCATATTAGTTATAACCAACATTAGTTACCATTAATATTAATCCTCTTTAGACAACTGATTATTTGAATTATGACTCAATACATCTTCTACATAAGTCCCATTTCATGGTGTATACATCAATCAGAAGTCAAAAATCAATAGATATTTCATTTATCTGTTCTTCCCTTATATTCAAATATCTTTGTGAGAAAATGTTCTTTAAGCTCTTATGATTTGTGCACATTGTAAATTTATCACCAAAAAGATAATTGCACCAATTATTTAAGGCATGAACAACAATAGCTAATTTTAAATCATGTATTAGATATTTATTCTCATTCATACATAACTATCTTGATCCATAAGAAATAACATGATCTCATTTCATAAGAACACATACCAACCCAGATCTCAATGCATCACAATAGACTGCATACTTCTATCCTGAATCTGTAAATGTTAGGATAGGTACTGATTTAAGTCATACCATATGATCTTATAAATATTTATATAACTCACTTATCCATTATAAATGAATACCTTTCATTTTAAAATCTATCATTGGTGATTAAATTCATGAAAAATCATTAATGAAGTGTCGATAGTATCTTGCTAAGCAAAGAAAATTGTGTATCTCAAAAATGTTGTTTAGTAGTTTCTAAGAGAAAATAGCTTAAATCTTCTTAGGATCTAGATAAACTCGTTTTTCATAAATAAAATAACCAATGAAATGTACCTCTTGTATCCAAAAATCACTCTTTCAAAACTTAACATAAAGGATTTTTTCTTACAAGATGTCCAAAATCATAGCAAGGTGTTTCTCATAATCATTTTTAGTTTTAGAATACACTAAAATGTCACCAATGAACACTAGGAATCAAGGTACCTCTGAAAGATATGATTAATCAATTCTATAAATATGTATTGTGAATTCATAATACAAAAGGGAATAACTGCATATTTATAATTTCTATAGTGGATTATAAAGTATGTATTTGGAATATCCTCCCTATTAACTCACAGTTGGTGATACCCCGATCATAAGTCAATTTTAGAGAACCATTGGGCTACACTAAATTGATCAAATTAATCATCTATTCATGGAATAGGACATAGGTTATTTATCATAACTTGGTTGATATTAGATAATCCACACAAATTCAAAGAGTTACATCCACCTTTTTACAAAAATAACTAATGTTCCCTATGGGGACGTACTCAATCGAATGAACTATTTTCATTCCAACTCTTCTAGTTGAACTTTCAATTCCATAAATTCTATTAGTTCCATCCTATATGATAAAAGTGAAATATAACTAGTCCCTTTTAGGAGATCAATAATAAATTTCACTTCTCTTTCAGATGAAAACCTAGAGAAATTATCAAGAAAAGAGTAAGGAAATTGGTCAATGATGGTTGGAAAATATATATGTCTAGTCTCATCCACAAATTCCATAGTAACTTCTTCCAATTGAAAAGATTTAATCCCAACCACCAGTACCAAAGGACCAACTCTACTTTTATTTATGTCCTTATCTTCTTTAAATATATGCTTAACACTATCAGAAGATGTGAAATTGACTTGTCGTGCATAACAGATGATATGGGCCTTTAACATTCTTAAACAATCCATTCCCAAAATTAGGTCATATATATCCATTTCCAAAATAGATAAATCTCAAACCATCTCAATCCCATTAATAATTATAGAACATTCTAAACACTTAAAGGCTTGGTGCTCTCATTTCCCAAGAGGTGTTTGATACTTTAAGATAGAAGGAATTATCTCAACATGTAAACCTATATGATCAACTAAATAATAAGAAATAAAAGAATAGAATGCACTCATATCAAATAAGTATTTCATAAGGGTATAATTTAAAATAATCTTACCTCACATAGTTTAAGGTCCATATTGATCATAAATGATCATCTTCTCAAAACCATAAAGATGTTTAGTAGCTCCTCCCATTTCCTTAATTCCTTGCTAATATTGGATAACCTAAGGATTAATGTTGTTCTTAGAATCACCTTGACTTTCTCAGTTCTAATGATGAGAATTATTCTGATGAGATCATCCCATCGAATCAAAGTATGTCTGAAAAACATGAGACACATCTTCCAAACCATACTTCAGATCTCTATAACAATGACATTGTAGGTGTCCCATCATATTATAGTTGTGACATGATCTAGGTGGCGTCATACAGTCTCATTTCTTATGGGAATTAGAGCCACACTAGAAACAACTACGCTTCATGTTGGGTTGAGGAGGGAAGTTAATCGATATTTCATTTTGATAATATGACCCTACAACACCTTTGAAGTAGGTTTCCCTCTTCCATTTATTCCCATCATTTGATTTCCCACCTATTCCCACAGTGATAAAAATATTACCTCTAGATGGATTTCCAGAAATGTATCTTTCCACCACTATTTCTCTTTTTACCATTTTCATATATTCAACAATACATAGAATAACTATCTTAGAGTGAATCTCTGTTTACATCTTAGACTCAAATATGTGTGCCTTCACAGATGCACTAGTAGTAACTTTCAAGGAAAAATGGACAAAATTCATAAACATAGCCATGTATTCTATTATAGATAAATTTACTTATTTCAAACTGAATAAATTAATTATTATTTCAATTCCAAATGTGTAGGGATAGAATTGTTTTTTGAATAATTCTTCAATATCCACCCATGTAATGGGTTGGTCTATTTTATCTTTGATAGCTAAATACCACCAATAACATGCAATATTTCTGATATATAATTTTCTATATTAACTTTCAACCCGACCGATGTTCCCAAGATTTCAAATATTCATTTCATATGATTTATCCACACCTCTAATCTTTTATTCTTGAAATCCCACTAAAATATGGGTGGGTTCTATTTTTTAAACTAAACCGAGTGGTCCACTTGTTGAGGTTCATTATTCTTATTTTCCTTTTATATGGATTAAAAATTATGAATAATGCTTTGGACAAGTTTCTAGTTCACCTGTGGATTAGGTGAAACCACATTTTCAACAGTTTCTTTATTCTAATTCTTACAACGTCTACCGAATTCCATTTTTTATAACAAAAAAACTCCATTTATTCATCACTCAACTAGAAACTATAGGCTTTGACAAATTTTATAAATTACCCTAAGAAACAAGCAATAACCATTTTTTCCAAAAGTTGTTAGTTTTACCATTTTCATAAATCATTAAAATAAAAATGAACCATATAATCCTAGTGGGAAGTCTCACTAATAATTCATGGTATGAAATGATCATCAGTTAATACCATTATGATGAGTTGACAGCATACCTAGTAGTTTATTATAACACTTTTGTACCCAAACACCCTGATAACTTGAAGTTCATCATAAATATCTAGATATGTCTTTTTAAGAAATATATTTCAATCTTCTACATTATTATCTTGTTTTTACCATCCTAAAAGACAGAAGGATCAACCAAGGCTGATACCATTTGTAACATCTTACCCCATCTCATTGTCTTGAGTGGATATAGAGATTTTATTTGCCTTAGGTGACATCCCTAAGACACCAAATCCTAACAATAAATTTCAAGGGATTCAAGGAACATTGGGGGATGATTTTTCCTTAAAATTAAAAAAACATAAAACATAAAATATAAACATTCAAACCTATTATATGATGAATTAGTATAAAAAATTCAACCCAGATGTAAAACCAACAAAATTAAAAAATTAGAGTGACAATGGAACATGGTATAACAACTAAAAAAATCCAAGACATCATGACCAATAAATCTAAGATACAATCCCCAATAAAACTCTAACAAGCTCCAATCTCTAACACCACTCGTTAGGCCCAAGGTATCAATATGAATCTCTAGATAAATAATATATCTTCCCTTTCTCTATGTTTCTATATATAAAATCTAAAAATGCACCAAAGTTCCCAAGTAGGGGTGAGTATAAACTTAATAGTCATTCCCCAAAGACTTACCAATACAAAACACTGGGAAAAGAAATTTTTAGCATGATTTATATAAATATTTAGAAAATAAGAAAACAATTTCTATAAATCCATAAGTGAAAAACCATGTAAGAAAACCCTAAAATTATTATTAACATCCATTAAAATTTGGTATAAACTTTTCCATGTTCACACACACATCAATCCACATACACAAAACTATACACTCAGTCTTGGTGTTTTTATTGACAGTGGTACTCCATGACCATAACTTGTCCAACCTTGATGGTGGCACTTCTAGTCATACCCATCCACTTTGAAAACATGCTAACCCATAAATGCCAATGTCATGCCAATTAATTTCTATAAAATAATTCTTCATTTGAAACCATTTTATCAAAAAAAAATTGTGAATCAAAACCATTCTATAATTTTAAAATCATCCTTTTAAAATTACAAGTAATGGGGATTTTCCAAAACACATCCAATTTTCCATAATTTTCTAAAATGCGTCTAAAATGATTTCCTTTATAAAATACTGAAACATTTTTATAGAAAATCCAAGAAATACCATTTAATAAAACTAAGCCTTAATGTTCTAGAATATTGGAGATTAGAGATAATACATCTACCTATAATTTGATTAATTAAAAAAATGGATCTAAGATAAGACCATTGATCTCAACTCTTCCTTTTATTCCTATTTTATTTCCACAATCAAATGCTTAAAGATCCATTGGAATTAGATTTTGGAAATAGAATATCACTATAAAATACCTAGGGTTTCCATATAAGTCATGTGGAGAAGAGGAGATACCCAAAAAACAATTAAAAACCACTGGGCAGAAATTTATACCTAGACTAGAAACATAAGACCATGGCGCAGGATACTTTACCAAAGCACATAAAACGGGTAAAAATCACTTGACAATAGCGTGGTGTAAGGTATCATTCTATAGTGGTGTAGGTCAAAGGAAATCTTAGATCTATAGAGAGATCCACGTTACATATCTAGAAAATAAGGGAAAGGTCCATAGAATAGATGAGGACACTATGATACAGAGCTCAAGAATTAGGAAGGGAGAATTATTCCCCAGCCTAGCCCCACAACATAGGCACCCTAAAAATGGAATTGTTTCCCCAAAATTCCATGTATGACTCCATATCATATCCATGTATCCATTCAATAGCTATGATAAAAAAGGAAGTAATGCTAAATTTATCCTTTGATCCACCTATGTTGTGGCCACCATCTCCACACTGTAATGACTCCCATTATGGCACAGTGTGAGCCTCCACACTGTAGCCCATGCAAAACCCTTTCAAACCCCTTCAAAACCCTATCAGATACTCGTGAAACTTAACCCAATAATTATATAATCTCATAATACACAATAAAAAGGTAAAGTATCTAAAAATATGGGTGTTACAAAATATTTTAAAAGTAAAATATGGAAATAAGATAGAAACCCTTAGGGTTTGGGGAGAGAGACCATGTGTTATTTAAGGTATCACCTCAGTGAAGTTTAAGGAGTTTTAGTCAAGAGGGAAAGTTTTCCATGAGGTTCATTGGTCCATTTGAGATTCTACATAGGGTTTGAAAGGTTTTTTGATGCCTAATGTTACCCCCACATATGTTTTAGGTTCACAACGTCTTCTATATGTCAGAGTTAAGAAGGTATGTGCATGATATAATTCACATTATCAACTAGGTTGAGTTGGATGTTGAGTAAAATACCTAATTTATTGAATACCTAGTGGATATTGAGGATTTCCTGGAGAATGTTCTTATAAAAGAGATATTTTCTAAATCTATATGTAAGTTTTTGGAAATATTATTATGAATTTCCTGAAAATTGTAATTTTCTTGCAGAAAGAGTAATATCATTTTGCATTTCCAATGATAGTAGTATTTATTGGGGGGTTTTATCATACCATGTAGTTATTATTTATTAATATATAATGATAAGAAGTAAATGAATATGATGGATTCATACATTCATGAACCATCCATGGAATTTATACATGCATTCAAACACATGAATAAATGTAACTACAATTAAAGAGTATCCTTGATTTATTATATAAATGACTTCCATGTAATAACAACAAAGTTTTAGTTATTATTATACTTGGCCAAAACTCTTAGAAAATTGTGTCTCTCTTATACTTCTTCATTTTCACTATGAGGTGCTATCACACCAAGGGTGAATAATAATCCCTCTCATACGATGAGAGATATAGTTAGATTATGGATACACTACAGAAGTGGGATGTTGTTTGGATACCACTTGGTGATCTCTTTCAAACCCATGTGATGGAATTATAATGGAAGTGGGATGTTGTTTGGCTACCACTTGGTGATATATTTCAAACACATGTGATTGAATTCTAACATAATGTAGTTTATTATTCAATGTAAGGTATTCCATTTACAATATTTCTTCATTTCAATTTTATATTCAATTTCATTTATCTTGCATGGGAGATCCTTGTACAGGGGTTCAAACCACTTATGCTTCATATGATAATAATTATTAGACTCGTTAAAAACGCTTATGTGGTATTAATGGAATTATAATGCTTTAGATATATTAAAACATGCATTTAAATGAACATGAAATGAAATCAGAGCATCATTTTTTAGGTTTTTTTAAAATATAGATAAACGGTTTGTCACATAGAAGGGCTACATAAAGGTGACTAGGGAGTTAATTTTATGTATATGGGTTGCATAGATGTTACCAGTGTGTTACCTGTAAACAAGAGTCTATATAAATTTATCCAATGTTTTCTTAAGTTTGCATAAAGGTAACCAAGGAAATGACTTTATGTGAAGAAGTTCATGTGAAGGTAATTTCATGTTTTAAAATCTCACATAAAATTAAAGAAGCCATTGTGTAAAGGTCTTAAATTCTTACCTTTACACAGTATAAGAAATTTTAAGGTTACCCTTATGTAGAATATTTATACATAAGGGTCACTCGATCTACCTTTGCTCGACTAGTTTAATCTGACTTTCATAAAGGTAGTACCCAGTTTTTAAGGCTTCTCTAAAGATATTTAGTGCATTACCTTGACGTAGCTAGGGGTCTAACCTTACCCAGTATTAATAAAACTAGTTCTACCCTAATTATAGGGATCTAGAATCAAATTATCCTTACACATATTGTTTCTATAAGGGTAGAAAGAGTATACACTTACACATAATATAGATTCTACGTAAGGGTAAACAAAATAGTTTTAAAATTTTATTTTTAAAATTTTAAATTGTTTTAATGATTTATAAAGTTTTTATAACTCATATTAAAAATTATCCTAGGAATATTTAATTTATAAGGAATTTATAGATAATTTAATTAATTATAAATGGTTTATAATTAATTAATTAAATGTTTATAAAACTTTTATATTCCCAAATATTAAATGTTAATATTTGAAATAAATTTTAACCAAATTATATGGCATGTATTATGATATATAAATAAAAGTGTTTATTTTAAAATCATATGTGATAATTTATTAAGGGTTATAAATTATGAAATAAAGTCAAAATATAATGTTTTTATATTTAAATTATGAATTATTCATAATTAATTAATTTGAATTGTTCAAAGTGAAGGGGCCTAATTTGGAAAATTATTTAAACCAAAATAAAATAGTTTTGATGATTTATTTTATTAATGTTTAAATGATGATTAAATATGTGATATTATATTATGTAAATTGTTTACATAATAGAAAATAATATTATAAAAATATTTATAATTCAAAAATATCCTGTATTTGAAATAATATGTCATATAATGATGAATATGAAAGTATTTATATTGAAATAAATATAAAATATTTATGTGTATATTTATGGAATTTCAAAAATATAAATATAAAACTATAAAATTTTTATAATTATATTTTATTTATGAACTATTCATAAATTTTTATCTCATGTTAAATATTTTTATTGTTCATTTATTTAAAGGTTATTCCATGTTTTATTCATAGTCAAAAAATGTTTATATGATGAATGTTGTATTCTTTAGTTTAAAATGTTAAACTACTTCTAAATAGATCCATGCATTACATGTTAGGTGTCATAATGAATTTATTTTTTCATCTACCATAACCTCAATTTTTAATTTAAGTTATGAACGTGAATTTAGTTATTGAGTATAGTTTATGAATATTTGAGTTTAGAGTTGTGATGAATTTAATTATAACTTGAGAAAAGTATCCCCATGTGGGGGGTGGGATTAGGGTTGGACTAACTACCTACATAGAGTCTTATTCCTTGTATAGGATGGTTAATGGGGTTAGTTATTTTTTCCTATAGGCTTACTCATGTGTAAGTTTTATAATATCATATAACTATATGACTTTACATGAAGTATTAATGTACCTTATGTATATGATGAATTTGTATATGTATTAATATGTTTGACTTCTATTTTTTCAATGGTAACACAAACTTCTGTGTTGTGTAAATAGTTACACATCAATATGGTTTTAACATATTTGTTTAGAGGAGGGAATAGTATTCCAAACTAAAATATTAGAAGCGTGCATACATAAAAGGGAATAATGTGGGATAAGATGGTGAGGTTAAATCCACTTCAAATACTAAGTGTGATATTTCATCCAAAGAATAACTTGTCAAGACCTCGATCATTCAAATTAGTATTGTCAATCTTAGTATGAGTACCTTTGGATTATCTTGTGTAAGGCAAGAAAGTTATAAGTGACTTTGGATTATATTAAAAGTATCTTCAATATTAGTATTAGTATCCCTCGATTATCCTTTTTTATCTTATTATTGGTATTTTATTTGGGTTACACTACCTTGGAATACATAACGGTTAGGATACCAATGGAATAGAATTGAGTGTATCCATATAATGGATTAGACTAAGAGTTGTCTTCTAAACTATCGAAGTATAATATATGATATGATTGACAATTATTGTCTTCAAAATATAGTAATATCTTATTTATGTGATAACTAGTGTAAGTCATGGTAAAATATAGATCTTGGCCATATGATGGATATGATGTGTTTTTAAAGGGGGTCATAATTTTCATAGGGGGTTGTTTAATAAAATTATTTATTAAATGGTTAACAATATATGATACACATTTGATAAAATATTTTATTATAGATAAATGGAATAATCATCATAAAACTAAACTTTGAGATTAATCTTTCAATAAGAGAAGCTTAATTTAAGCTACTCCTAAGACCGGTATCTTAAGAAAATTTCTTAAGCAATATTAATTATTTAAAAAAATTCTTAAGGAAATATTATTTGTTCAAGAATAGTTCCTTCCTTAGTAACCATGTATTGAAATTATTAAACTAGGGAATATAGATTCTTATGGAAGAATAGAGTGATTTTTTCAAGGTTTAAAAGGAATTAGATGAAAAATTACCAAAGAAATATTAGCCTCCACTCATTTAATCAACATGATTTGGTACATCAATTATTTAAGGATTTTTATCCTCACATGATCAATATGATTAGGCATGTCAAATGATATTCAATGTGATCGAATATGTTGATGACTTGATGGGACTAAAGGTTTCATTAGCGATTTTTATTGATTATAGAAATCAATTTTATTATTTTAATAAGTATATTATATCAATTTTATGTTTCACAATGTTTTGTAAATATACAAGAATTTCAGAAGATGAAAAAAATTGAAGCTTGAAGTTTTCTTTCAAGTAATGGAGCAAATAAGTCAATGCATTAATGACTTGGATGCTTCAATCTTGGATAAACTTATCATAAGACGTGTATTTTTATCTTAGTTTGGTCTTTATATGATCATGTAAATAATGGTTGTTTAAATGAAATAACATGGGTGTTTTTAATACACATGGTTTATTATTATTTTAATTTTATAACATGATTTTATGGGGAGACTAAAAATGGCTTCTTCTGGTTAGGGAATTTATCCTATTATCATCTATGGAAATGTTCTGACAAAATTATTTAATTCAAATAAGGTTTACCTATTTTTCTAAAAGTTTTTGGAATATATATGAACTAGGAATATTATTTCTGGGTTCTAAAGTATTATATAGATAGTACAAGTAGAAAAAATTTCAAACTCAAAGAAGAAAATTTGGTTGAAAATTTTATCAATGTTTCATTAAGAATCCAATTGAGGTCATTAAAACCTAGGGTTATCAAGAATGAAGAGTCATAATTCAATTTCATTATATTATCCATGATATACCAAAAGAAGTTTGTGAAACTCCATGGAATTTCTATGTTGAGTATGAATGTTATAAAAATTAATTCTTCGATTTTGAAAGGTATGTGATACTGAATGTATATTTTACAAATTGTTGTAAATATAAAAGAGTTCAAAATCAAAGGAATAATTGATTGAACTTGTGTTGATGTGATGTGATGGCCTGTAGGGTAGGCAGTTCCGGGTGAAGGGTTGAGGATGCATAGAATATGGGTCGCAGTCTGTAGCTGGATGGAGGATCCAGCCCCGCCTGATGCTAGGGATAATATATATATATATATATATATATATATATAAAGTCTATGTCTTGTTTGTTCTATCTATATGGGGTTGTGGACTGGGTTTGACCTTGGCTTGTGGGGTGTGTGTGTGTGTTTGATGTAATTGTACCCTCGATCATGTGATATATATATTTATATTCAGGAGATAAATTAAATAGTTACTATGTAGAGGATTTAAATGTAAAGGCTTTTTTCAAGCTCAAATGAATCTATGTAATAAAAATTATCATCATCTCATTTCTCCTATCTGATAAGATAAGATATTCGATAACAAAGAATTGTTATGAACAAGTATGAGATTATTAAATATATACACATGGTTTATGATTCATTAATTTCTATAAAATGTCTTGAGAAGAAGATATCATTAGTGTTTGAACTTGTGTATTAATGATTTCATATTTCTTCTTTGTTAAATTAAAATATCCTCACATTAAATCAAATTCAAATTCTTTAAACATTTTTATTTTCATAATATTAATTGATAAATGATAAATTGTTTAAAAAAATTTATATCGATTATACGAGTACATGCGTTAATGTTTGAAACATTTGAATAATTATTTCTAAAATTTAATATTTTAACTTGTTTATTTGTAATTGAATAAAAAGTTAACATTTTTATGTATTATTTTTTTTGGATTTGTTATGTTTTAAAATATAATAACTATTTTTAGTTTGGGTATTAAATTTTTTTAACATATTTCTCATATTATTATTAATTTGATAGATTAAGTTTTTTTATTTTTAAAATACATTATTTGAAAAAAAAATGGATATATATATAAATATACATTATATATATAATACATTATTTAATCGTCTGCCTCCGTAGCTCCACACAAACCCAACTCCTTCAAGTGTCAGCCGATTTACTTCATGCGAGCAGCAATGGGCACCCAATGTGACACCAGCTTGCACGCATCTTTATCATCCATCAGTTCATCATCCTACTAAATTTAAATTTAATTCTGATATATATATATATATATATATATATATTTCTATACACATATATTTAAAATATAAAATTATTTATAATTCTATTTATATTAAATAATTATAAAAATATATTTATTTATATAAATATTTATTTACAATTCTAAATATATATATATAATATTACTTGAACCCACCCAGATCAATAATACTAATAAAGTAGTTACTAATATAATTAAAAAAAATGTTAATTAAATTAGTAATATAAAAAATAGAATTATAAATAATAATGTTGTTATTAAAAATATTTTATTATGTTTAAAAGTATTTTAAATTTATTTATAAATGAATATTTATAACTATATAAATATATATTTATAATTATATAATTATAAATATATTTATAAATATAATTATAAATAATTTCATATTTTTAAATACATATTTATAAATATATTTTCATAATTGTAATTATTTATTTATAAATATAGTTATAAATATAAAATTATAAATATATATTTATATATATAATTATTTATATATATTAGGGGGTGGGGTGGGGCATAAGGGGGTGTCAAAGTGCCAATTCATATGGTGTTTTAGGTTTAAACCCAAAACACCGTTTGAAGTGGTGATGAGGTCAACTTTTTGTGAACTGATATCAATGTTATCATGAAGGTAAAATAATTACTGAAAGTTAAAATACTTACGAAAATTATTTTCTTCTATTTACGGTGAGAAAAGGAAGCTACCTACCATGAGTTATTGTGAGTACCTACTATGAATCCATCATACCTTCCATAATTGTTTTTGTTATCAATAAGTGTAAAAATATATTTTTTACTGTTTAAACATATTTTCTCTAACATCATGAAATATTTTTTTTCTCATGTTATATTTTACATTGAATACATGTTATTTTTTGTATATACTTACCGCATATATATTTTTACTGACCGTGTGTTAAAAAAGATTGCACGGTAAGTATACCGACCAGACATGATCACATGGTCTGTATAACAACTATGAGGCATGTGACTTGCACAGTCAGTACATCACTGTAATAATTTTTTAGATGAATTTTATTTTTAACGACACTCTATTTTTGTGTCATTTTTATAAAATTACTTAATACAACTTTGTTTGAAGTTTTTTAACTGTTTTATTGATTTGTTATAGAAATAAATATTATAACAACTTTGTTATAATTTTTTGAATTAAAATTATCATATAAATTCTTATGAAATTAATAATTTTCATATTATTCATTTTATTTATTTTAAGTTATGTTTTCTATAATTTTAAAATTATAAATTTACTACAAGATTATAAGATCAATTTTCATTTTTTAATTATTTAAAATACTCTGATTTACTTTAACGAATATATGAGAAATTTTTTTAATTAGTTAAATATAGGAATTAAAGAGAGTTAATATTATTATTTATCATGCACAAGGTACTAACAAGTAATGACATATTTCATTATATTAAATGTTTCTAACCATTTTAATGAAGTGTTAAGTTTAAGAAACTCCCATGTGAAGAGATCAAAGATGAAATTTGGTTATTCTTTCATAAAAAAGAGATCAAGTCATGTAATGTAAAGGATTCTTCTTTTACTCTTGAATAATTTCTAAATTATTATGACAAGAATTATTTTCTTGATACGCACTGTTAATATTGTTCCACTTTCGGGATCACAAATCACTTCAACTGTTCCATTTATTGAAGTGATAAAATATCATCGAGCAACATTGTATTCATCTATTGATCTCTATTTTTCTTTAATTTCTTTCTGTTTTCCATATTTTTTTCCTTCTTATATTTATAATTGTTCGAGTTGGTTTATAATTTTACCAATCAATGGAAAGTCATAACTGGTTATTATTCCACCCAAAAGGAAGTTCTTGGGTTGTGACTCCTAAATAAAAGTTAGGTCTAAACTGGGTTGTGACTCATGGAAAAAGTTAGGGTTATGTCTCTGGGTATTGTAAAAAGGAATTGTCTATAATAGGTTTTCACACCTCTAAAAGTTATTTATTCTTAATGGGTTCCAATATTCTCAAACAGTAGAGAAGGCTGATGAGTGTACTAGGATCATGGTGATCCAAACTACTATCAAAACATTGTGTTAATTTCTTTTATTTTTGACGCACTATATATCTAGAGCACTACACTCACTAAGGATTCTTTATATAATAAAATCTAATTGATTATTTAGTATAAAATTTTTCATTGACCATTCACCCCCCCCCCATTTAGTCTATTTTTTCACCAATATTGATCCAATAGATATGGGTAAAAATGTTTTATCCTGAATAAAATTTTTATCCAACTATTTTTTTAAATATGAGGGAATGTGTTTCTAAAATCCATCAGTGGTATATTTTAATAAATTCTTATTTTCAAGTGAAAATGTTCCAAACACATAGAATACCACATATGATATGGAAACAATAGTTTATTTGTTAAATATTACCATCAAAAAGAAATAAGTGTTATTTATAAAACAAAAAAGGTTTGTATATCATATAAAGATATTATAAAATAAATATAGTGTCTAGGAGGCTAGTGCGAGTGTTTTTGGACTTAATAAAAGTTAAAAGTTAACAAATAAAGGATTACACCAATCTTAAATCGATTTCTACTTAATATCCTAAAATATTTAGTATAAATTATGGTAAATAAAAAGGTAAAGTGTTACATTTAGTTACCATTTAGAAATTGAATATAACTATTTCTTAAAGGATTAATCTATTCTAATATTAAAGTTATTTTCACTCAATATCCTAAAGAGTTTATGAAAGGTGATGATAAAGAAAAAAACATAGAGTTATATTTAGTTATCATGGAAAAGTGAAAGATGTTATTTCTTGAAGGATTATACCCGTCAAAATGAAAAAATAATTACACTTCATATCCTAAAGAGCTTAAAGTATGTAGGTAAAGATAAATTTAATATTTTCATTTAATTACCATATTAAATCCTTTTTTACTTTATCCTAAAATATTTTAGGAGGACCAGTAAACAATAATGTAAGTAGTTTCATTATTTGAAGGAAAATTTTGATGGAATATGATTCCAAGTATAGTGATGATGAACTTAGAAAGAGTTTTAAGTGGAAAACATGAGTTGACATTGTAACATTTTATGTTGTGAAGTTAAAGCGTTTGAATATAGTCAAAGAATTGAACAGTTAGAAATATTATACCTAAATCTCATCATTATTAAAACTATAATACTTCATATATGTTTATTATTATATAGTTTAGTGTGAGGGTTTTATCATATGGACGCATAAATATGTGATAAGAATTACATATGATGTGATGAGTTAAAAATACCACAAATTGAAACAAACATAAGGCTGATATGGAAGTTTTTTATATATGATATGATAAATCGATACTTGTGTTGGGTTTGTTAAAATGATATAAAAACTTTATCATTATTTCATGTTGGTTGTATAAATGTTTATATAGATATATATTTCATGAAGAGTAGTGATTATAGACCTCCCAAAGTATGACTTTGAGTTTATCCCTAACTGATGTTTGTTATAGAGTATTATAAGTTATGATAAAATGTTAAGGTTGGAATAAGTAAGATTCTTTTATAGGTATATACAATATGGTCATGAGGCATAAAACAAATAATAAGATTATTTTTGTGTGATGGATAACATGTTAAGTATACCACATGGAATATCATACAAATTTATTTGGTATACTAAGGGTGCATGGCTCATATTTGTGTTCCCATTACCTGAGGTTGGTGAGATATCTAGCATGATAACCTTTAAACATTGATACTTTGCTTACATAATTATACATATTAACTTTTCTAATATATGGATTTTTGAGTATGTTATTGATCATGTTGTTAGTTGGAGCCTAACCAGTATAAGATTTATCCTCTCGTACGATGAGTATGGCATCTGGGCCCTTGATTGAGATATATTGTGGGAGTGTGCAACCACACATATATATTTTATATCTATCTACATAAGGTATGTGTGATGTGCTTATCCATAAGGATGAATGACATGTGATGCATTCATCGATCATATCAGCCTATACTCTAAGAATAGAGAATAAATGATTTCGCTATTTGGGATTAACATGCTCTATGTCCCATGGCCATTCAATGTCTTATACATAGAGAAAATATAATAATACACATTTACATATGATTCATATTGGTGGACATAGGTATAGAGATACATGTGTTTAATGAATATCACATCAGATCCCTTTATAGCTTGAGTAACATTAACACTTTTCTAGTGTCCACTGTTTATTTACATATATTTATCCAAAGATTTATATTTTTTTTCAATGATATGAAGGTCTATGGGGTCACACTTTGTGTTTGATTGAATGTGGATTGAGTTTAACTTAGAGATATACTCTCAAAGTGTTTTAGAATTAATAAAAAAGTTTATTGGATGGGTATTCATAAGGTATTTCATATGATGTGATATAAGGTGAAGTTGATGATGATATTCCAAAACTATTTTGGAAGATATCCAAAAAGAGATTTATATATCACTAATGTAGTTTTATGTTTATACAATGTCTCATTAGTGATGAACTATCATCGCAAAAATATATTTTCAATGGGAGTCCATCGATAATGAGTCATCGAAATTACATTTTTTACAATGGCCCATAAAAAATAATTAGTGTTTGCGATGGTGAATTCATCCATTACAATAATACTAACAAATTTTTTAAATAATCAATTAAGACCGATTTATTTCAAATAACCAATTCTAATTAATATAGAAATTCATCACAATTACTAATATTTTCAAAAAAAATCAAAAAATACAAAAAAATAATTAAAATAACAAAAAATTGATAATAATAATAATAAAGGCAAACATAACATTAATACATCATTTCTCACATAATATGTTTATCACCCCAAAATAAAAAATAGTCATAAACAATGACAGAGCATCAAATGGTATCAGGTGGAGGAGGATCACTCGAAGGATTAGAGGGTAACTTCATACCAACACTACATGCAATTCATCATATATACTCTAGAATCTACTCATCTCTATGACACTACCACTCATGCTCCTCTTCCCTCTCTCTCTCTCTATATATATATATATATATATATATATATATATATATTATCATCTTATCCTATGCTCTCAACCTCTCTTCATACTATGCAGTAGATGATGATGAATACTCTCCATTATCTCCCTTCAATATGACCTATGACATCACAAAATTACCATAATAACTCATAGGTGTCAGTCGTGAACCAATACCAATCACCCAGACTTTCTCAACACCATGTGAAGTCACCTGTATCCAATCCCCCTCATCAAAACCTGACTCACCAGTGGCATATACTTCACACTCAATTTGACTCTCTCATTAATGAGAAGTCTTATCCTCATACATTTCCATCAAATATAATTATAAATAATAATAAAAATAAAATAAATATTATTAAAAAATGTAAAAAAATTACTAACCACAATATGGAACTTTTGGTCATCTATATGTTGTCATGTATGGGGATCAATGTGCATCTTCTTATAAATGCTGGAATCTATAATAGAAGGGTCAGGAATGACATGTATAATATAACAAACATTTTACATTTAAAGTATATATACATTAATAAATAATATTACTTATCATATTTCATTGATTTATACCAAATGTATGACTTTCAAACTTTTGGGTGACCTCCTAACTCCCTCAAATATGATGTCCAAATGATGAACTCCTCCTAAAAGTCTCTCCTAACTAGTAGGGGTTCAATACATCTCATACCTAATCTGAGATATAGTCAGGTTGATGGGAGATACATGATTGGTCGAAAAAATGTCAGAAGCTTTATGCATGGACCACTTTCTGAGATTGTGTAAAAACTTATGAAAACATTCACATATACAAATATCTCATGCCTCTTTGATAAGATCTCTTAGGCTATCAGTAATTGGAGACCATAAATTCTACAATACAATTAAAAATATATGTCAGTAATTAAATAAATTTTAAATATATATATATAATTTAATAATGTATAATCCAGTGGCTGAACATATACTAATAAACGGAAATGAGAACCTGATCCCATGACACCCATTTCTTGGAAAAATAATTTCTTATAATCGTATCATTCTTCCCAACAGCTAAATGCGAAAAACTGTGAAAATAAAAAAAACAGAATATATTATTACCAATATTAATACAAAAACATAATATAAAATAAATATCTTAAACAACTAAACATACCACCATAAATAAGGATAAAAATCAATAAATGGAAATCTCTCTAGAATAGGGTCTGAAATCATTAATTGAGAAAAACCTCTCCCCCTCGTAATAGGTGAAGAATCCTTCGGATCAGATGAATCAGGATCATCAGTAAAAAGTCAGGCATCAATGAGAGAATAAATAGATCATTGGGAGCATCTCTATCCATCTAAAATAAATAATATTACCTGTAATAAATTTTTAATATAAATTTCAAATATAAAACAAAACTGATAAATACTATAATATAATAATTTTACATGAAAATAATTTTTTTAAGTTGGGTTTGAAGCAACTTTTTATTATAAAATCAAATACCACTCTCTATATAGGTAGAGGGAGACCCATTACATAGCTTGTAGGCCCAAGGCTGAGTGGCCTGTGAACATGACCTGAAGGCTCGGTGTAGCATCTTGCCTGCATGACCAGGCATACGTCATGCTTGCATCACCATCTGCCTGCATCATGATTGCATCACCACATGTTCGTGTCATGCCTATGTCACCACCTTCATTGTAAATCCCCCAAGGGGATTCCTAGGATTCAAACCCTTATCTTTTGGATACAGGATTATATGGTTTACAACTCGGGCATCACCCCAATTACATTTTACATGTAAATAATTTTTAATACATATATCAAATATAAAAAACTAATAAATGTTAGAATATAATAATTACCTATATATAAATATGATAAAATAATAATTTAACATATAAATATTTGTTAATATAGATATAAAATATAAAAAACTAATAAACACCATGAAGAATATAATATCCTTACCTATCAATGATTATTAATAAAAATACCAAATATAAAAAACTAATAATTACTAGAATTAGTGAAGGAACAGAATGGATCATTAGGTACTTCTATCTAAAAAAATATTAAATTTAAATAATTTTTAATACAAATATAAAATATAAAAAACTAATAAATACCTGAATATAATACATCAATCGTCATCTTCTTCCAAATCTTTATCAAGGATAATTTCTTCATCCTCATCTTCAGCATCGTCAACTTCCATACGACTTCCAATTTCATCACCCCTTATCACTTCATCAACATTATCAATATCATCAGCCCTTAAATAGGGGGTTTCATCATCTATATTTATATATCATTGGGTAAGAGATATATTTTGGGATGTTTCTTGAAAAATTTCACTATGTTTCACTTTCACAAAACTATTTTCATTTTCATTAAACTGATTGTCATGAGATTTCATTTTTATTACACTCTATCAGTCATTCAAATCTCTCAAAACATCACTGTAATTTGAAAAAAAACTTGATGTTCTTTATTTTCCAACATAAATGGTTCATTTGATGAAATAATACTACTATATTTAATATCAACAACTCTATATCATGGATGAAATCCCAATCCTCGATCAGTATCCAACAAAATGAATTTAAAAATTGTTACATAATTTGTTCCCAGATAACATAACTCAATTATTTCATCCAACATACCATAAAGGCCAACTTCACTTTATGATGATATCCTTTCAAACAAACACCGATATTCATTGATTTCTTAGATTCACCATATATGCATGTATGGAATTGAAATCTATTAACCACATACCCATTATAATATTTTTTTCAAATTCGATGGAGGGTTTTTGAGCCCACAAAATCGAAGATCAATTTTATTTTCATATTGTGTTTCTTATAAAAAATAAAAAATATTAATAATAGATATCATTACAAAATTAATTTAATATTCCATCTAAAGAAACTTAATTTACCAGTATTTGAAACCAATATGAAAAATTATGTTGACAATGTTCTTCAAGAGTAAAAATTGTAATTTTATAAATTATTTTTTGATATAATCAACATATAGTCTACAAACAAAATAATGAAAATAAAGGTATATATTATAAAATTTTAATGAAATAATAAAAAGTAGTACTTAGTACACAAATAATTTCATTTATTTGGGCCACTGATTTGGTCCCCGAGTCCTTTAAGGACTTCGGGCCACCCAGAAATTTGGGTCAGTAAGGCCTTTGGGCCACCTCAAGGCCTTTGGGACAGCTTAAATAAAGATTAAAACTAGTCAACCTATAAGGAACAAGCTTTAGAAGGAAGATGAGAAAGGAGCTTTCACCATAGCAGAAGCTAAATGGATTGCAATAATGAGAGGGTATGGCACCTTCCATTGGGAAAAGTCTATGCATGCATGGAAAAGCCTAGCCAAACAGTCATGTGGAGGTGGAGATCTGATTTCACGATGAAGATTCTGGGGAGGAGTTGTTCCAAGTAGTTAGTCTGGGTTGTATGTAATGTTTGAAGCCTACGAGAAATGAATTCCTCTAAGGCCTACGGGCCATGTAATTATTATGCCAACAGGACTTGTAAGGGTCCCACCTCACCCCTTGAAAGGTGTATTATCAAAAAAAATAAAAAAAATGAAGTCCTTTGGTCCATTGGAGATATGTATAAGCTCTATGTAGTTCTTCAACTGAAATTCATCGATCACTATAACCACCAAAACCAAGCTCAGGATGATTAAAAACTAGAAACTGATGGTCTATGAAATTATCAACATTTTTCTCATTATTACCCATCCAGTTATGTTTTGAAGGATGTTTTTATTGAAAATAATAAGAGCGGAATTTTGAAATTTTCTCCTGTAAGTGCGCTTCTACAATTGACCCTTTAACTGATGCTTCATTACATACTTTATTCTCTGATTTTTTGATATATCTCCCAAATGGGTACATCCATTAGAATTTTATTAGACCTCCACATTTAGCTTCATATGAATGATGTAATATTAAATGTTATATTGATTCAAATAATCCTCATGGGAATATTTTCTCCAATTTACATAAAATTAAAACAACATCATTTTGTAGTATACTCAATGCATCACAATCTGATGCTTCTGCACAAATATCTAAGAAGATATATGATATTTAAGTCAACATGTTCCATATTAAATAATTAAATATCCCTATAATACCAACAAATAGTAGTCTTTCCATTATGACATGACAGTCCTGACTTTTTAACTCGATAATAAGCCCATTTTTAATGCAACGAGACAAATTAGAAGCATAACCAGATGGTAACCTTAAATATTGAATCCATTGATGGAATAATAAATTAATTTCTTTAGAAAGTGTTTTTGGCAACAATATATGTGTAGAGGAAAAGGATACAAAGAGAAAACCAATTCCAAAGATGCTTCCTCGCGAAGCCCATTCGTGAAGCCCATTCGTGAATCCCCTTAGCATAGTACCATTCGTGGAGCCCCGCAGGACCACAACCAGTGTAAATATGAAGCCCCCTTCATGGTCACCATGAAGTAAAGAGGTAGGAGGCTCTGTTGTTACGATGCAATTGATTGGGAGCTTCATGCCATAGAGGGAGCTGAATCAACCTTCGCGAGCCTGTCGAACTTGACATAAGCCTCTGCGAGCACTGCAAAGAGAACCCAAGAGATATCTATTTTGAGGAGGCAATAATGGTAGACTCCACAATTACGAAAAACATGAATCAATCTAAATCCTATCACAGAGTTCAATGTGGCTTCATACTGAGTTTTCCTTACTTCGCGCTGCCCCTACCTATAAGTATCGGTCTCCCCTCGAGCATAAATTACGGATACCCTGACCTTTTACCTACTCTTCTCTCAAGTCATGAAGCACCTTCGGCTCTGCAAAACCTTGAGAAAATTGTGCTCTTCAAGATACTGAAGCATTGATAAGTATCCTTCCCTTAGCTCAAATACATCCCCTCTTCAATCATGGATGCCCTTTGCGGAGCCCATGGGCCACTGCAAAGGAAGGAGATTCTTAAGGGGACTCAGGTCTTCATAAAGCACTCATAGTTCATGAACTACCCTCCATGCACATGTGAACCATATGTTAAGGCAGGGTCATTGTGCTTCGCGAAGCACATTACTTCGTAGTGATATGCTTTACAAGGTACCCCTACTTCGCGACGTCCTGCTCTGCGAAATCTATTCTACTTCGCGAAGCACCCTCTATATTCACATATACCCTATGCCCAAGCTAGGAAACTTCACTTCATAAAGAATACCCGTTTTCAAAGTTCCTCCACTACATGGAGCACCAGATCATCACAAGTTCTCTTTCTGTGAAGTTGTTTTCTTCTAAATCCCTTCTCCTATATGACCCTCCAATTTTGTATGAAGTGATTTCAAAGTCCCTTGGGTGGTTCTTCATGTTGATTTTCTTAGACTTATACTTCTTCGCATAGGCACTCAAATGGTTATTGATTCTTCGTATATCCAAGCTAATGTGGGCCCCTCATTGGATCACTCCACAACACCCCCTAACCATATCATTGTTGATTCATTCCCTTCCCCAAGGGCGGGTGGGTATCGGTTATGTAAGTCCTAGGGGTGCAGAGTGAACCCGCCTTGTCCAAGCTACAGGACGTTAAACTGCTAACTACAATCATCCTCAGCACATGACGTTAAATTATGTACTTGACCTATCAAATATACATTGGGTTCCCCATATCAGACATCTTCCACGCCCGATCATATCCATAGGAGTGAGATATTCCTCGCATGGAATGAGATCCTCTTTGCGAGAGTAGCATCTGTCCACGGGGAAGGGAAACTATCTTGGTATAATCCCCTAGTCTTTCTTGCGGGAGGTAGCATACCTACTCCTCCTCTCTTCTTCCGTTCCAAAGACTATATGAGATATGGTCACTGGGACCTTTGTTTCCCCATTCCTCTCCCTATTGGATTTTTCTCCATCAGGCCTCCATCCTGGAGTAAGTCCCAATCTCCATCTTACTGGAGGTAGCATCCATGCTCCTTCTTTCTTGTAGAAGATATAATTCCTGCTCCTCCATCTTCCTAAGGTTCAATCCCAACACCTACTTGTCTTGAACCCTTCACATCGGTTCATCTTCATCCCGCATGACGTTAAACAGCATCCCTCACACCAAACTACATGGACTTTTATCCTTATCTCTTAGGAAAGGTACGTAGGAAGCCTCCCTGAGGTTTAAACACAACACCCATCAGTCCCAACCACTTCACGTTTGTCCACCCTCATCTTTAATGACATTAAACTATACACCCCTTTTCATCCCACATGACACTAAACTATATGCACTCAAACTACATGGGTTTGATCCTTGTCTCCTAGACAGGGAGCGTAGGAATCCTCTATAAGGTCCAACCCCAAGCACCGGTAAACTACAGTGTCCCATTTGTTCAGACCCACATATCTAGTCCCCCCTCCCCCCGGGCATCATACCAAGTTGGGATACCCTAGCACATAAGCCCCAAACCCACGCCGAACTATATGGACTTCAATACTTGACTCCTAGACAGGGTACTTAGAAATATTCCCTGAGGTCCAATCTCAATCGACGATAAGACTTTGTGATTCCCAACAAGCGATAAGCTGTTGAAACCCCAACCAGCAGTAAACTATCAAAACCTCAACTAGTGGTAATCCATTGTAGTCCTAAATCGACGGTAATTCATTGTAGTCCTCCTTTATAGGACCCACATCTTTGGTCCTCCCCTGTGGCATCATTCCAACTCTCAGGACACTAACTAGGTGTAATCCCCAACATGTCTTTGGGTCGCTATCCTTTGTGTACACCCCGATTTCATACCCCAATATAAACTAAATGGACTTTGATTCCATACCATAGGGTTATGTAGGAAGCCTCTATGAGGTTCAATCCCATCAATCATGTTTCATCCTGGTCTCTCCCTCTATCCTATGTGTTTCAGGAAGGTCATTCCCTAACCTGGAGGTTTCACTTCCTCCAGGTCCCATCCATGGGTTCATTCTCACGGGCCGCCTCCTCAGGTGTCTCATCACCCCACCAAACTATGTGGAATTTGATTCCCTACCACAGGGATATGTAGGAATTATCATTGAGGCTCAATCCCAACATCACTATCATCCTCACATCGATTCCATCTCATTTTCCATCCACTTCTCTTAACCATCCATATCCATCTTGATTCTTACCCGGGTCGCCACATCTCGGTGAGATCATGTCACCCACTTTATCACTGCTCCTAGAAACAATCGGGTAACTAACCTAACATTATCCCCAACATCAATGTTCCCTTATGGGGCTACACCCATCTGATCCACTCTGTTCATTGTTCCGATCAGTCTGCTCAATATCTGATAGAGGTTAAACGTGCAACATACCCTGTGTTAAACATGGTAAGTTCAGGAAAATCTCATAGGAATTCCTATAGAATATAATTCCTCGCATTTTATGTGGGGTTTCATGGGATTTTGCGCCCTCGATAAGACCTATCATAAGGGGGAAAACCCTATATGCATTAGTGTTCCAGTGTCTAGACATGACAGCGATGCCCAGCATGACTAATCCCCTGACTAAAGGTTTCTTCCCTGACTGGACCCCTTGGAATGTTATGGAATGAGTAGTTTAATTAACCGGCATACATGAAGACATGGCACTGGGAAGAGTTTCATGAACAACATCTTAAATCTATGAGGGAGACCCATACTAGGCAACGAGTTCCGAGGAGGAATCCACAGAAGGAGGAAATGACATCCTATCATCGCATTTTGATCAAGGAGAAAATGTCCCTAAATAAGTGACAGATGCCACCCTCCTTTGGAAATCAGGAATGTGGGTAAACATATCAGCCATCCTCGACAGACGAATGTACGCCCCAGCAAAATCATCGGAAAAAAATGGTAAACCTGATGTGAAATTATTCTCCTTAATATGGATATTAATAGCACTCGAGACATCAGTGGATTATCATGTCACCAAATCCAGTTATCCAGCACCAGTTCCCACCAAGAAAATAGTGGGTCTAGCGTGAAACTCACCAGAAATTGGGGCAGTTGAACGTTGGACATCTCAGTCTACAAAATTGATAGCGTGGATCCTTCTTTCCAACTGTGGAAGATGGAATGTCTCTAGGGAATTGGATGTCACTTTTCTTCTTTTAGCACTAATGGTTAAATCTTCCTAATTTGCAGGAACCAAGCTTTCAAGATAGGAAACCAATCACAATCCACCCAACGATGTAGGGGTAGGCGAAACATCAAGGTGGAAATCCCACATGACCTCATTTCTCCCATGGAAGCCTCCATTTCCATGGTTGTTGGGTACCCATGCCCCATCTCTTCATCTAAATTCATTCCAAGAAGGGTAGTTAACGATCTCATTGGACGATATGAGGCGGAGGGGATTATCCCAACCCTAGATATGACCTGGAAAGACCTAAAATATTCTACGCCTCGTCATCACCGCTTCCCTCAAGGGCCGCATAGGGAACCATGGATCCCCAATCTGATGTATAATCATTTCGGGATCCTCTCCCATGAATGTTTCGATGACTCCCTCTCCTATTCCAATGAGGTGAGGGATGTCCAGGCTAGCCCAACTGGAATCCTATTCCAGGGGATCCTAAGGAGGGATCCCACCAGGCCGTGTTAGTACCACCACCCAGCCCCATGAGATGAGGAGCAGGTGAGTTATGCACCTTCACCATTGGCCTCAGTCTGGTTAACTCGATGCCAGTGTCAGGCACAGGCTCAAGAGGATGCCTGCCGAGGGGCGCCAACATAAATGGCTACCATGGCCCATGCCACCGATGGTGTATACCATCAGTCCCCTATTTGTGCCGAGTATGGGCACTTATAGGCCTAACCCAGATCAAGGTCCCAACCACCTCACAGGATGGTTGGGTCGACTCTCCTGGTTGCTTACACAGGTGGTGTCCATCGTGGGTGACCCACGACAATGACATCCAGTACAGAGGTCCTCCCCGTACCATAAAAAATGAGAAAGCAGGTCCTCCTCACTCCTAATATCAGTGTGGAGGTCCACCCCATTCCACCATCAATCCGAGTGAAGGTCCTCCCCACTGCATTGACACCCAGTACGGAAGCCTCTTTTCCACCCATGACCTTGGGTATGGATTTTTTCCCCCTATCACAGGTCGCTGATGTGAATATGCTACTTGTCGGGTCAACTATTAGCATGGGGGTTTTCCCCAAGTCCTTATAGAAACTAACGAAGGTCCTCCTAATCCCAACAATCAGAGAAGTAGAGGTTTTCCTCGCTTCATTGTCACCCAACACGGAGGTCCTACCTGTGTTCATATTGACCAGTATGACTACCTTCTTCAAAAAATCACTGCCAAAGTAAATAGGCATGAAGGCCCTACCCATGCTCCCACTAACTCTAGTGGAGGTCCTACCCACATCAGCACTTCCCGCTAAGATTCCCCCCATGCTTCAGCTAGTGGACATGGAGGTCCTCCCCGTGTTCCCTTTGACATTAGTCCATATGTTCCTCACAACCCATCTCATCCAGGAAGAAGTCCTCTCTGCCCCAGCATCAATTCGTCTGAAGGTCCACCTCGAGCCAAAAATCTACCATGTCCCAAATATCCATCTCGGGGTAGGAGGGTGGGTCGCTGATGCCATAAAAAGAACTCCTAGAAGTTTCAGACCGCAATTAAACATGTCTACTTCTTAGATTTCAAGTCAGAATGTGATTTAGTAATGGAACCCTCACCTTGATCCTTTGTGTTAAGGGTCAGGGTAAGAACAAGGCACATAAGACTCATCCTTCAGAAATTTGAGGTCCACCAGATTCCCACTTCCCTCCACAGATACATTTAGGGGGAGGAATATTTGGCCTCTTCCCAAGGCCTGGTCGTGAAATCCTCTCTATCATCAATAGGGTCATTATCTACCTCAACTATAGATCATGGAGAGTTATTCTGGGGACCAATAAAGGATGAACAACCGCATGGACCACCGTTAGTAACCACAAACCCTATACCGGAAGCCGTGGTCACCAGTCTATCTTATTGAGATGTGGTGGTTCAGTTGCATTCATTCCAGGACAGCCCAAGATGTGGCGGTTTGTCAGCTTACTCACTATATTCTCCACCATCCAGTCTACCATCTCAGTGGTCTACTTCAGTGTTTTTACTGGTCTCGAAGCCTTCCCCATTTGATGAGTTGGGAAACCAAGGGCCAAATCCCGAGTCTGAGCCAAGGATCTTTTGGGAGATTCTCACAGCGGACCATTTCCTAGGGATGTTCTGGCCAATTGCAACCACAAACTTCAGTGCACCGGAATTGCTTACCCAGGAGGAAGTTGTGTGTTTCCATCAAACCCTATGGGTGACGCACTTCCGTCTCTATTATCAGCGAGTGGATTTCCCCAAGAGTCAGACACACTTTGAATATATTGACTAGAAATGTCATATGGTCAACTTGGTTGTGCTCCCTATGGCCCAGAACCCAGATTCACCTGGTCACCACCGGACCCTCCAAAAACGATGTGTTCAGAGCTTTAAAGTGCTCTGTAGAATTATAAAGGAGGATTCCCCCCATATTCAAGTCCGTGGTTGGGAGCAGTATGTTGCACTCCATTTCAGTTCTATCTAAAGCCATCCCGACTTACTAGGTGATATTGAGGATATGCCTCTAGGTAGAGTCGTGGTTAACATGGTCAATCTATTAGGGGAAGAGACCGAGACATAGCTCCTTGGAGAGAACTTACCCCCCATGGTAGTTCCACACCTATTGGATCCTCTGGGAAGGTTTACTCTCTAGTAAATAAATCTAATGGGACTTTCCGTGCCCACCTAGTCATTAGTCCTCAACCGGAAAACCAATAAGGGAAAATAGAATCTTAGGGTTTTCAAACCCTATAACCCGTCTGACTCAGTGTAGAAGATAGAGGATGATCCCGAAAGGGCCGCATTGTGTTAACAGCTCTCGGAGCACAAAATGATGGTTAATGACATCCTTGATGAATGTGTTGTGGAGTGGTGACTAGACTATGGTGATCCTCAGCCAGGGAAGCAGGGGCAGGTACAGCAATCCCCCATCAAGTTTCCTCTGGTTGACCTTGACCATCTTACCCACATAGATAGGGTAGAAGCCATAGATTATGGTAAGAGGGTGTAGTATACATCACCAACTCCACCTGAACAATGCGATAATCCTTAGGACCTAGCTCAGGTTCTCCTAGTAGTCCCGCAGGTCATCCCGCCAGCCACTCCATGAGTCGTTGATCCTACTTATCATGTTGAAGAACCTTCTAATGCACTGGTGGTCAGGGACCCTCTTCAAGACAGGAATCCCTGTCCAGATGATCCGATGGCGGCACTCATTTCTCACCTTGAGGTGTTGGAAACTCAACAAGTGGAAATCTTACCTCGTGGAAATCCATATCTGGCATGATTCAATGATATGCCAGTACCCCTAGGTTTTGTAAACCCCACCTTTTCCCTTTTAATGTGCTGGGTGATCCACTGTATCATCTATCCCACTTTATCTCATGTTGCGGACCCATGTTGGGAACTCCAACACACTAGGAGGCCGCCAAACTCCGGTGTTTCGTACAAACATTGTAAGGGCCTGTGTTTGTCTGGTACAGCCAGCTACCCATTGGGTCGGTCGCCGGTTGGGAGGATCTCCATAGCTAGTTCCTTAACCAAATCATCTCTACCACTAGGAAGACGAGTATTGTAGACCTCTTTAAGTGCAAGCATATACCTAAAGAGTGCATCACGGACTTCATCACCTGGTGGAAAGGCCTTACATATTCCCTAGATAAGCTGCTGACTCGGGAAAAGCTGCTGAAAATGTGTGTAGGTAAGGAAAAAACCTAACTATTCTCCTCTCTCATTACTCAGAATTACCCCAGGAGATTCTTGGATTTATTTAACAAGGCTTAGTGTTTAGAGGAAGCCTTGCAGTAGGCCAAGCAGGCACATCTGCAGCCTCTCACAATTCCCATGAGAAGAGACGCAAAGGGTGAGCCTTCCACGTTGGCATAGATAGAGGCCCCCAGGCAGCTGGAGTTGTTACCAGTGGAGCCACCTCCATAGCCTCGTGGAGGTCTGCCACCTCAGGTTCAGCCTTCGGTCCAGCAGTGCCCACCTCAGAATCAGTATGCACCCCCGTGTAATGTGCCACCATCACTTAGGCGAGATAACCAGGTTCCACCTCCTAGATAGGCTCCTCCAACCCCTTGTCGGGGCCAAGATCCCAGAGCCCCATTCCTAGACCATAGAAACTAGACCTAATCATTCAATGATTCCCAATCCCCAGATTATTTCTGAAGTGCCTTAGAATAGGGAATTCTACAGTTTTTTGAATGCAGGAGGCCCGAAGATATAGATCTCACTTATCGCCCCAATTATTTCCCTTATCACCAGATCTTGAGGCACACCCTCAAATAGTGCTATGTGTTTAAATACTGGATTCATGACTAGGTTGATAACAACATAGTCAGGTTAGGCTCAGTTCCGTCATAGGTGGCATGTGTATTCATGAAGCCAGATAGTAGAAATGATAGTGAGGGTGAGTGGCATCAGGTTCCCAACTATGATCCTCAAAATTATGATGATTGGATTGATCATAAGGTAGTATCTTATTCCCATGGTACTATTTTTGCACTTCTGAATCGACCTGAGCCTTTATAATACACTGCGTCACTCGTATCCACTACTTCTGTGTCAACATCTCAACCTCCCTCTTCCCAAAAGATAAAGTGTCGACGATGCAAGGAAAAAAATCCCCCCATCGATGCCATAATCATCTCATACTCTTGGAGACTTCATTCTCCTAAAGATAGATATTCCTCTTATAATCCATTCAGTGGTGTTGGGTTCTTCAAGTTATGATCAAGGGTACACTTCGGGTAACACCATTGAGTTGGTAAACCCCTACATGATTCCTCACAACGAGAGCACTAGAAGGATCCTCCCAACGTCCTCATCCATTTTCAGCACCGATAGAGTCATGGATATATGGGTGATCGAATTTCATTGTTCAATAATTCCAGCCAGGCTGTGTATACCACAAAAAATAGATAACAGGCCCAGTGCAGATCTCATTATGTGTAGCCTTCTCATCTGGTGTCACCAAGTTTTTCTTCACCAGTGTTTGTGTTACTTGATTAGGAAAAGTCTCCCCGATCATGTCGTGATCAGCCACACACTGTTACAGACCAGCCTCAGTCATCTATCCCATATCTGGTAGTCACCCCATGAGCTTCGACTAGTGAGCAGCGGGACATTTCCAGCACCAGTCAGCCGCCAGTTCAGCCGTAAGGGCCCGTCATACCCCCTACCACAGAACGACCTCTTATAAGAAGAATTTCAATCTTGGAACGAAAGTATGATATCCTTAAGAATATTTCCATCATTATTTTAAGGATCTCTATCCTTGAGGATCTTCTCATGTTAGTGGATATGCGTTAATCCCTCACTGAAGCTTTGAGAAGCCCCTTCCAGTTTGAGATGAAGGTAGCAGCTGTAGAAGCCTTCCATTCTGAGGAAGTTGAGCATGATGAATGTCAGTAAATTATCTATTACTCTAGAGAGGATGAAGGCTCTCCCATACATGGGAACATATTCCCACTATACATCACCGGCCACTTCAATGGCGTGGAGGTCCATCACTATCTTGTCAACACAAGCTCTGGGATCAATCTGATCCTGACCTAGACACTTCAAAAAATGGGGTTGTCTGAGGATAATTTGAGTCCCTATGGCCTGAAAATTCAATGTTATGATAGGAAGGAACAAAAACCAGTTGGAAATATCCACCTGAAGACCCAGTTCGGTGGTTTGGTATCCAGCAATGAGTTCATGGTTGTCTCCTAGGACACCCCCTACAACGCATTAATGGGTAGGCCATGGCCTCACCTACATGTGGTGGTCCCTTCATTGTATCACCAGTTCCTTAAGTAATCTCTTAATGGTTGAGTGGGAATTATCCAAGGTGAAGTTTCTCCCTTTGCCTCTTTTGAATCCCACTACCTAGATGAAAGCTATTACAAGATCAAGGAAAAGAAGATTCAGGCTAATGAAGTTGAACACGCTACGGCTGCGACCGACCCATGGACAGACCTAGATGATGCCTACAACTTTCTGATCCACCGATTGGAGGCCACAACCCCGGATCTAGGGAAATGATTTTTTGTTTCTTTAACGAGGTATAATCACATTCTCCGGTCTAGGGGACGCCGGAAGATCACCCCGTATTCCCACACAAATCAGGCTCGGGTAATCCCATAGCCCCCTACTCCTATAAGGTATCGATATGTCCGCCCCCTAGATATTAAAATATGTCATACATGCTTGTTTCACTGGGCTGGGATAAACCGGATCAGGCCGACATGCCACTATTGCTTTGATATCATCAAGTGTGGCCCTTTGGGATGAAGACCAGATGGGATTTGGTCGACAGACTTCATTGTTATGGTTTCGACAGCACAGGAGTCCCCCATGCAATGTCTACCGCCACTCAGGATGGCACCAGCTTCCCATAGGGATCTATTGACTCAAAGTAATCTCCTCCCTTGGAGGATCCCTATTCCATAAGTAAATAATAGGATTTGTAATATTCACCTCCTATATTAAAATTGGGTGTCTCCACCACGGTCAATGAATTGGTACAGGTGAACCTCAGTAGCAAGATGGATCTGAAACCCATATTGATCAGTGTTGTTATTCCTATCAAATAGCAACAACAGTATGTGGACTTCCTGAAGTATTGTCGTGATGTGTTTTCCTGGAGTTATAATGAGATTTTAGGACTAGATTCGTAGGTCTTCGTCCACCGCCTCGGTCTTCCAACAAATAATCATGTGTTCAAACGACCTCCTAGAAAGAAGAATCCTTCTCCCTGTGCCATGTTCATGGATGAGGTTGAAAAGATCATCAGAGCCAATTTTTTCAAGGAGGTCCAATATCCCAAATGGTTCTCTAACATTGTTCTCATTAGGAAAAATAATAGACAGATCATAATCAGCATCGACTTTTGGGATATCAATTGTCCTTGTCCAAAGGATTATTTTCCCCTTCCTATGATGGAACTATTGATTGATTCTGCCACTGGGTTCTAGGATCTCTCCTTCATGGATGGAAATTTCATGTATAACCAAATTTGAATGGCCCCTGAGGACAAAGAGACTACCACATTCAAAGTACCACAAGGTAATTTTTGCTACCAGGTAATGACCTTCAGTCTAAAGAATGCAGGTTCCACCTATCAGCGTTACATGCATCATATATTTAAGCTAATCCTTGGGAAATTGGTGGAATTATACATGGATGACCTAGTGCTCAAATCTCTCCAGTGTCAGGACCATCTCAAAGACCTTGAGAAAGTGTTCATCTTCCTCTGTTCTCACCATCATGAATATGAACCCTGTTTCCGACGCTTTCCCTGGGGCACGTGCATCTGTCATGTAGAGGACGTGTGGCTGTTGCTCGAAATTCCCGCTTTCCAATGGCGGGTGACATTCGCTCCTTTTTCAGGGATGTCTACTCCTTGATCTAAATGGAATGATGGGATGTTGGTTATTCCTTCTATGGATTCCTCCTCGGAGCTTGTTACCTAGTCTAGGTATCCCTCATAGATTCAATACGTGTTTTTGAAACTCTTCCCAGCACCATATCTTCATGGACACCAGTTAATTATGCTACTTCTGTCAGGACAATCCAAGGGGTCCGATTAGGGCAGAAACCTTTGGTTAGGGGAGTAGTCGCGTTGGGAACCACTGACGTGTCTTGACACTGGGGGATTGGCATGTCTATCTTCTATCCTTTATTATAGGGCTTCTCGAGGGCGTGAAAGCCAAAGGCATCCCACATTGGATGTGGGGAATCATATTCCATTGGAATTTATCTGAGGTTTTCCTCAGCTTCCCATATTTAACACAGGGTATGTTGTGAGTTTAATGTCCAGCGGAGATGGATCGGACTAATCAGAACACTGATTAGAGTGGATCAGATGGAGGAACCCCCTAGAGGGAACATCGATATTGGGGCCAATATGTGGGTGGATTTTTGAATGTTTTCAAATAGAATGGTTAATGGGGTGGCATGATCTCACCGGGATGTGGTGGCTTGGGTAAGAATCAGGGTGGGTAATGGAAGGTTCTGCGAATGGGATGGAACTGCCATGGGGTGACGATGGTTTTGGTCTTGAGCCTCGAAGAGACTTTTTACATATCCCTGTGGCAGGGAATAAAAGTCCATGTAGTTTAGATGGGACGATGGGGAACCTAAGGAGGCAACCCGTGAGAATGGATGCATGGATGGGACCTAGAGGAAGTGGATCCTTCGGGTTGGGGCATGAGCTTCCCGAGACACATGGTCTTGAGAGAGAGATTAGGATGAGAAATGAGTTATGGGATTGAACCTCGTGGAGGATTCCTACGTATCACTGTGGCATGGAATCAAAGACCACGTAGTTCAGATGGCGAATACAATTTAACGTCATGCGGGACGGGGGAGAACCGACATGAAGGGGGTTTGAATGACCAGTTGGTGGTATTTAACCTCGTGGAGGCTTCCTATGTACCATGCCTTGACATGGATCAAAGTCTCCATAGTTTGGGATGGTATGGGGCTTACACTCTGAGGTGGACCAAGGTGTTTGGGGCTTGAACCTTGTGGTGGCTTCCTACGTACCATGCCTTGACATGGATCAAATTCCTTGTAGTTCGGGATGGATTGGGGATTACACTCTGAGGTGGCCCAAGGTGTTTGGGTCTTGAACCTCGTGGAGGATTCCTACGTACCATGCCTTGACATGGATCAAAGTCCCTGTAGTTCAGGATAGATTCGGTCTTACACTCTGAGGAGGACCAAGGTGTTTAAGGCTTGAACCTTGTGGAGTCTTCCTACGTACCATGCTTTGACATGGATCAAATTCCCCATAGTTCGGGATGGATTGGGGATTACACTCTGAGGGGGCCCAAGGTGTTTGGGGCTTGAACCTCATGGAGGCTTCCTACATACCATGCCTTGACACGGATAAAATTCCCTGTAGTTCGGGATGGATTGGGGCTTACACTTTGAGGCGGCCCAAGTTGTTTGGGGCTTGAGCCTCGTGGAGGCTTCCTACGTACCATACCTTGACATGGATCAAAGTACCCATAGTTCGGGATGGATTGGGGATTACACTCTGAGGTGGATCAAGGTGTTTTTGGCTTGAACCTCGTGGAGGATTCCTACGTACCATGCCTTGACATGGATCAAAGTCCCCATAGTTCGGGGTGGATTGGGGCTTACACTCTGAGGCAGCCCAAGGTATGTTCATGGTCGGTGATTGCTCTAAGCTCATGTGGGTCATGCTCGGTGTGAGAAAACAGTGGTAGAAGAGACCTGATGATCACGTCGCAAAAGGTGTGTCCGTGGGATGTGGAGTGAGACTAACGCGTGGAGCGGCCCAAAGAGAAAATAGGGGATTACACATCGTTAGCAGCCCGAGAATCCGGGGCTTACTCCAAGATGGAGGCCCGATGGTGAAAAATCCCAACGTGAGAGGGAAAGGGTGACAAAAACTCATGTCCCCATCTCCCCTATTGGTCCATGGCATCGAGGAATTGAGGATGAGCATGGATGTTACCTCCTGCAAGAAAGGATAGGGGCTTACAACAAGGTGGTTGTCCTCTCCCATGGAAAAACGCCACTCTAATAAGTAGGATATCGTCCCCTGTGAGTGGTGATCCCATCCCCATAGAGACGAGTGGGCGTGGAGAATGACCAAGGTGGGGGGGGACCCTGCGTGCAAGACACGGGGCCAGGTCACAGTTTAACGTCATGTGATGAGGATGATGGTGCTTAGTAGTTTAACGTCCTGCAGCTCGGACGAGGTGGGTGCCCTCCACACCCCTAGGGCTTACATAACCGGTACCCCTTGCTCCTTGTGGAAGGGAAGGCATCGGCAATGCTATAGAAATGGGGTGTCGTGGAGTGAACCATCGAGGGGTCCACGTTAGCGTGACTATGAGAAGAAGCAATAGCGGTTAGCGTGCCTATGCAAAGAAGCATAACGAAAAGCAACATAATGGGAGGAATCATCCAAGGGACTTTGAAGTTACTTCATAAAAGCCTAGAAGGTCTTATGGGAAAACGGTTCATGGTGTGGATTCCCAGGGTGTGAGAGACACTCGCGAATGGCATTCATAAGGAGAGCATCGGGTGCTTGCGTAAGGGGGAACCTGGGGGAATTGCGTGCAACTTTTGAGGGTTGTGAGAAATAAGTAGACCTCAGCATGAAAACATCGAGTTGGAGTGAAATTGGTGATTCTTGCATGGAATTGGAGCCCGAGTTTTGCGCACGACTCGAAGGATTGCGCGCAAGGTGTGGAAATTCACGCAAGTGGGAGAGACTACGCGCAATGAACAGGGTGCGCACAATTTCAGGGATTGTGCGCAATTGGCAGGGGGTGCTCACAATGGAAGGGGTTGTGCGCAATTGGATGGCATGTGCGCAATTGGAAGGGATTGCGCTCAAGGGGCGGACCCCAAAGGAATTGGAATTCAGTCTTAACCATGGGGATCTCGCGTGAAGGCAGAACCTGGGGTGACTGGTGTGAAAATAACCATACCTGAAGGTCATTTTTGTGCATGCTGAAGAAAAATTTTGCGTAGAAGATCCAGTTTAGATTCTTCAGCCTCGAAGTAGAATGGGGTATCCTTCTATTTATAGGTGCCCAAGGGCGCAAAAACCGGGTCGGCGTGTAAAAATTGCACGATGTAGGCGGCATCGCAAAATATCGACGGCCTGGGTTGGGGAGCGAAATATTTCGCACCCAAGTCAAAGGATTTTTTTGAATCCCAGAACATTCCATGTAGGACATATTTTTTTCGCGTGCCTCTGAATTTATTTCGCACGGCCTTTTCGGGCCCCACGGACAGGGTCCCCGGGTCTGAATATGACTTCTCTTTTTTGTTTCAAAACTTTCTTCATCCCTTGATCCCTTTTCAGTGTCTACAAATGCCTCCCCTCGGAATGGGATCAATGAGGGGTTGCAACGGTCGGATTCCGAGGGAAACGCCGAAATGCAAGGCTCAAGAGGGTCTATGCATGCGAATATCTAAAGATGCACGCAAAACTCAGCAAGGCATAGAAGTCACTTTTTGTGCGGGCACGGAACACGGGTTTGGCCTATAAAAGCTCTCGTGGATCCCATGCTCCGTATAAATTTTCTCGCGTGAAAAGCTTCGATCTCTTGTGCGTGAAATTTTCTCCGGCCCTGCGTGAAAAACTGCTCCGTCTGCGCGTAATTACACCGAGATCTGGGGTCATTTTACGTGCAAACCCAGGGTTTTACGTGCCGCAGTCTGAAATTTCACGATGCCTGATGATTTTATACGTCATCCTCTCCTATTTTTCACGAACCACCCAAACACTTTTCTGAAGAAGATGGCCGCAAACCAGGCTGGTGAGGGAGAAGTCGCTGCTCGAAGGGCCGAAATGGTTGCAAACCCAGAGGTTTATGGCACCAAAAGGATTGTCTCCAACAACCATACCCTCTTCAATATGCTAACCCCCACCAAAAAAGAGTATTCCCTATCCAACAATCTTCCACTGTGGGACTTCGGAATTCTGGAGGAGGTCCCTCTGTCGGGCTTTGAGGTGGATACACCACGGGTGTGGGTGACCCGTGAGGACGATCTTCCTCAATACAACATCACTAACAACAGTCATCCTTCCAGAGAAACTAGGCACATGGACATATATGTCCTAAATCCCAGGACTAGGACCATTGCTGGGGGTGACCCGATCACGGAGAGTTCCCCGGCCCTCTACGAGAGCACCTTTCATCAGAGCATCACTAACAAGACCAAAGGCTGGCTACAGGACTAGGACCTGTGGTCTGGAGGTAACTTTACCAGAGAATGGGCCTGGGCGTACTGGGTTCGCCATACATGCGACCAATTTGGGGCCGAGCTGCGGCATATTAGTTTATTTGAGGCGGTATGGACATCGTAATTCCACTTCTACCGCTAGCACGAGCTCGGAACAGAGTTGTTAACCCAATGGTCCCCTGATACCAACACAATCCATATCCATCATGGGGAAGTCTGTATCATTCTATGGGACATTCACTGCATCAGGGGTATCCCTTTGGAGGGCCACCAATATGATGAATTCCTTCTGTCGATGAACACCCGGGGAGATAGATCACGAACCCCCATACTGACGCGGCACCTGCGGAAGCTGTACAAGGAGAAGTTGGGGGTCAAGGACTTCCTAAAGGACATCGCCTACAAGGACTGGTTTAGCCTATTCCTGGGGAGGGATTCGGAAGTCAAGATTCCAGGGTGGGGGAGACGGTGTCCAACCGCGGCACAAAGAAGTAAGATCGGATCATATTGGAGGGTCTTGGAGGTGGGGCACTACCAGTCATGGGGTTACAGTATAAACGAGATTCGGGACCCAAATGTTCGGTATGATATATTTCTCACTACATTCCTGAGCGGGTGGCTCTTTTTGGTGAGGGACACAAGGATGGGCATCCATCCAGCGGCCTTGGTGATGGTTGGAATCATGGCTGCTAACAAAAGGTTCAATCTAGTATTCCCCGTTCTGGATCAGATGTACGCCATTTTGAGATGTATCTCGAGAGGGGGATCACCTAGGAGAGTCTGTGTCCCCTTCAAGATTTTCCATGGCTGGGTTGCGTCTCATTGTAGTGGATACACCTTCTCGAATGCAGTCCATCCTCCAGGAAATGGCCTATGACCCTCTCTACTGAACATTGTTGGGGTCATGCTGTTGACACTCAATGAGGAGGGAGTAAGGATTAGAATTTGTAACCATGCCAACTTATCCTTCATCCCATTCCCCACCCCAAATTTAAAGATGATGGAAAATGGGCAAGGCTCACTAGAATAGAAGGAGTACTTCCAGAGCATCAGAGGCGGGGTGCTTGCGGCCCGGATCGATGGGAAGATCTTCTGCGAGCATTATGTGCTATCCCGGTTCTCTAGGAAGATTGGGTGCCTCTAGAGAATGCCAAAAAAAGTATATACCAATGTCCGGGAAGAAATGCATCCATGTGTTCTCCGTAAACTGTAGCTGATGTTCATGACCTATGGATCTGGCGACGACATCACCTTTCCTCCCACCGGAGTCGATGCTGGTCTCTCAACCGAGTATGCTGAACATTGAGCCATAGCATACCCTGAGAAGCTAGTGCGGAAGCAAGTTCAACAACTCAGGGTTTCCAATGTGTAACCCAGGTGGCGAGAGAGAAGGGAGAGTGATTCTAGAGGGGGAATATCAGAAGTGCATCCGACAACTGGACCCACAGATGTCGGGACCTCAGTAGCGGGGGTGTCGCATGGCGTGGTCGTGCCCTCATCACCTAGAGGAGGGTCCCACAAGGCGGTCAGAGAACTTTCCGAGAAGAAAATAAGATATCTTATTTAACCTTATAAAGATTCCATTTTCCCTATGCTATGGTCGGCTTGTCTAACCCTGCGGTAGTCGGTGATCACTGAAACCCTCTAGCAGAAGATAGTGTGAGATGAGATCCAGCTTCCAGAAATCAGGCTCATTCAGGTTGTCGGTAGAGTGAACTTACATCGACAACATGCGTATCTGACAGTAATGGACATGTACGCATGTCAACGAGGTCGGCGTGTAGAGCCGCCTCTCTTGGTGAAAGTGATGCTCGGCCAGGAGCATGATCTGAAAACGATGTTATCGGGGGATGATGACAGCAATGATGAGTCTGAGGGTGGCAAGACAGAAGAGGAGGTAGAAGAATATGGTGAAGGGGAAGAGGAGTCCGAAGGTTAAGGGTCTCAAGGGGCATCCCACCAAGGGAGTCTCTGGAAGAGAAGCAAGATCTTCTGCTCCGATATGGATGTGACTGAGCTGCTCGAGGTATGATTTAACCCTCATCTACCCTCCTTCTTTATCCATTTTCTTCAGAAATCCTTAATCCACCCTCCTTATCTTAAAAGGATCACACAAGTGTTGATCAAGTGTCTCCAGTAGAAGGAGGGAGAGAATCACCAATGGAACTAGGTGGGGCACTGATTCCCATTATCGAGCTGACGAGCACTGAGGGATCCCCTGCTATGACATCTCCCGTAGCGGCTAGAATGTTGGAGGCTGGCGCCTTAGGTTCCTGTAAGTTTCTTTCTTCGATACCGGTACTTACTGTCGGAGGACTCAACAGATTAGGGTAATTATTGTCTATACAGTGATCACGGCATTGGAGGCTCGTTAGGCTGTTGTACCCGAACCGTCTACAAGCAAGCTGATGGAAAACATACCGCCCCATCCAGAACATGCCTCCCAAATCAAGTCGACCCCAACGATTGGTGAGCAGGGAACAGTGGACACCAGTGGCGCTGCTGTCGGGGTAGGGCTGGTAGTTGACGAAGGCGCCACCAGGGTCGAGGCAGGATATGAAGGTCACTTAGACGCTGAGGAGCCTATTTCCTTGGGAGGAATATCTGAGGAGAACCCTTCTTCTAGCCTATTGGCTATCTTTCCTGTCTATCAGCCTTCTGACCCTGAGGAAATCGATGATTCAGACTCGGAAGCGGCCGAGGAGAGCCGGATGACATGACGCAAGGGGTGGAAGTGCATCCGGAGTTTTATCAGTTAGCCTCAGACGGAATGGATGAAGCAGATGGGGTCACTCCATACCTAGATGTGTTTCCTATGTGGTGGAGGGGCAGATACTCAATGAATTCACCTGACAGTCCATGATTACATGTCCAAGAAGATGTGAAAGAGCAGCCAGTGCTCTGATGTCACCCAGTGTCGGGAGGAGTTGGGGAGTACCCGAGCATTTCTGAAGGTGGAGTAGGAGGTATGACACCTCAAAGAATAGGTGAAATAAAAGGAGATATTCATAGAAAACTATTCTGAGCTCGTGGAGCAGTTGAGGGCCCAACTATCAGACCCAAGAACAACTCATAGAAGCGAGTCACCAGATAACTGAGCTCCAAATTGAATAGGCGCAGGCATGATTTAGGGTCAGCGAACCGAACTCTGCGGCCACTGATAAAGAGAGAGTCTTTAGAGGGCGGGAAGTAGTTCTAGAGGCCACCAGCCAGAAGGTAACGGCGCTGGAAAGATCCATTAAAGAAGCCGACCCTTAAAGTCCCTGTTTTGGCCGAACCCATAAACTCACTTTTTCTTACTTATTTTTGTTTTGAACTTTATGTATGGAGAAATTTATTTACTTTTCCCTTTCATTTAACGTTCTCAACCATAATCCTGAAACAAATAGAAATTCATTCCTAAGATCACGTGGGTCATAACCTATGTGAGAAACAAGGTATGCTCATAGTATCACTTCGTTTGATCTTGGGAGTTTCAACCAAGCTTCAAGAATTTTAAATTTGAATCCAGATTTTTGAGGATAAGAGGGAGTACTAATCAAAGGAAGAGTACCTCATACCGTTCGATGTATCATCTTCTTAATGTACTCTAGCGCACGAGCAGGGCAATGTTAGGGGAATTGGAATTAGTCCGAACATAGGGGAATGAAAAATGTGAATCACGTTACCCAAATTCGGAACACTATGGGAGGGGTGTGGAAATAAAGGACAACTTTTGACCATGTTTGAAACACAACAACCCTATTGTATTATCGTGAAATGGGGACAACAAATGAGGGTCGACCACTGACCATGTTTTCAACATGGGACCTAACTCAAATATCATCGGTCATTATTTCAGAACGTTGTCCTAGGACATTAGGCGGACCATAGGTCGAGCATCCATACTGTTAGGGGGTCCCTTCAGACATGAAAGAGGATCAAGATCCAAATAAAGGGGCACACAAAGCGTGGAAGATGCAGTGTTGGTTTGATCTAACAGAATCCAACACTCTTTAAATTATGCCACTGTGGTGGAAACACATTAGGTGGGTGCATTAATCTGATCATGGATCATTCCTACTCTAAGATAGGACCTATCTGAGGTGTCAGTCCAAGGGGTCAATGGTGAGGAAGGATGGGATTTTTGATTCTCGGGGCTTGGACCAAGAAGAAATGTTTGGGCGTTCCTATGTATCCCATAAGTATGGGAATCAAGCCATACATAGTTCTGGAAAGGGTCTTAGTTTAAGTTCTTTGAACTCGGACCAGGGATAAGTAAGGAATTTAGGGGACACATGGTAAGGAGATTATGAAACCTGACATGAATGAGGACATAATTCCAAATTACCATTTGTTCCTTGGGAAAGTGTTTAGGTCGAGGGACCGAACACGAAAGGTAGGCTGGGCCTGCGGGGAAGCGCCCAAATGTTCCTACGTATCTCATGAGAATGAGAATCAAGCCATATGTAGTTCTAAGGGGTGGCACGGTAAGGTACCAGTGAAAAGGATGAAAAGGGGCATGCGGGTCTGGCCCTCGCACAAAAATAAGAAATATTTGATGTATCTTGTTTTTTCTTTAAGGTGAATGGTATTTTTGTGAACCGACAGGACTAGGGTTGAAATTCCTAGCATCGCCACAAGAATCAAGCCATATACAGGAATTAAAAAATGGTATGGTGGATGACCGATACCCAACGTGATGTCCCCTATGATGAGGTCATCACAATGTAGTGTCATTTTTCGTCATGCGTTTGGGATGATATTATCACAGTTTAGGGTCATGTGATTGGACCCAACAACATAGTTTAAGGTCATATGGCTTGGACCAGAAGGAGTTTGCATGATGCGATAAACCTTACCCGACATAAATGAGGACGAGGTCCACATCATCACCATACACAATTATGGGAGAGGAGCCTCGGGCCAAGAGGATAAAGGGTAGGAGAAGCTAGGTCCCAGCTGAGTTAGACCTAGAAGCATGATGTTCAGGTGACCCCACGTATCCCATGGGAATGAGTATCAAGCCGTACATAGCCCTTAGAGAAGATCCCAGTTATGGTCTTAGTTCTTAGATTATTGGATCCCCGAAGGACGTTGTATTGCATATTTGTCCACCTGACGTGCAGAGGTGCACTGAGGGATAGTGATAGGAGTGTCGATATTCCACTTGGACATGATAGGGTGGAACGTAATGTGAATCATGTAACCAATATTCCAGTCCTAAATGGGCTAGCATGATGACAGAGGATTACTGTTGACCATGTTCGCAACGTAGCATCCCGTCGCATTAGCCTGAAATGGGGACAAAAAAATGAGCATCGATTGTTGACCATGTTCGCAACGTGGGACTTGTATCAATTTGTTGTCTGAAACCCTCAGAGGCATTGGCCCATAATGGTAGGAGAGCCCTTAGGCCTAGCATATGTGCCCTTTTGGGGGTTCCTTCAGGTGTGAAAGATAACGGGGGCCCAAATGAAGGGGAACAAGAAGCTTGACAAGTGGATGGAAACTTTCCCAAGTTGAATCTGACACTCCAAGTCCTAGACCGGAGTGCTTTTAGACACATTGGAGAACCACTGTAAAGGGTCGAGGGGCTCAACCTGGGAGGGGCCAGACCCGAAATTTAAATGTTCAGGCGGTCCTATGTATCCCATAAGGATGGGAATCAAGCCACACGTAGTTCTTGAAGATAAATTTTAACATCATGCGAGATGACATATAGTTTAACGTCATGCGGGATGACATATAGTTTAACATAATGCGGGACGACATACAGCTTAACGTCTTGCGGGACGAGCATGTAGTTTAGGTTCATGAAGGACTGACTGTTTAAGGTCGTGTGGGACCATAATCTAGTCTAAGGTCATGTAGGACCCGTAAGGGTCAGGAAAAGTATTTTTTAATGAACTTGGAATTGGTGGGAGGAGTTATACGCTCACCATCCATAGTCAACAGGGAGTACGCACCATTGGGATAAACCTTATGAACAATCCAAGGTCCTTCCCATTTGGGATCCAACTTAGGTGGTATCCTGTCAGGGATCATTGGCACCCTGAGGGCCAATACCAACTCGCCTTGTAGGAAAGAGTGGAGGTGAACCTTCTTGTTGAAAGCTCAAGCCATCCCTCTCTGATGCCTTTCTAGGTTGTGCAGGGCATGAAGCCTATTCTCATCCAGTGCTTCCAGTTCAGCTAGAAGGATTTCAGCTTATCTATCTGGAGCTTGCTGGTCATATATCGTTGTGTGAAATGAGGGAAACTAAATCTCGATGGGTAGGATGGCCTTAGTTCCATACACCAGGGAATATGGGGTCACCTAGGTGGAATTATGAGTCGTCGTCCGATAGGCCCAGAGGGCATTCGAGAGATTATCCGACCAACTCTTCTTATTATGACCAACCATTTTCTACAGGATGTTAGAGAGGGTCTTATTAAATGCCTCGATATACCCATTTTCTTGCACGTGATAGTGGGAGGTATGTTGAGAGCGGATTTTGTACTTGGAGTACAACTTTTTCAACTCGGATGCTCGGAATTTGGTGTTGTTATCGGTGAGGACAGCGTGAGGGAATCAAAATTGGTAGATGATGTTGGAACTCATGAAATAAACAATATAGTGGGCCTTGACTTCCTTGAGCGGAATTGCCTCAGCCCACTTAGAAAACAAATCCGTAGTGGTCACGATGAATCGGCATTGGTGAGCCGTTGCCGGTGGGTATGGTCCTAAGACATCTAATCCCCAGACTGCAAAGGGCCAAGAGTACTTGGTAGTGTGAAGAGGCTCTGGTGGACGATGCACAAAGTTAGCATTAAATTGGAATGCATGGAACCTTCTGGAGAACTTGATGCAGTTGTGGATCATGGAGGGACAAAAATACCCTAATCTCTGGATCTGGTGAGACAGTTTTGGACCAGCCTGATGGGCACCGCAGGAACCGGCGTGAACCTCTTGCATAACCTGTGGAATCTTAACTCCCTGAATGCAATGGATGATAACACCATCAAACACGCACTTATAGAGGATTGGATCAAGGTTGGGACCGCTCTGGAGAGTAAACTATAGTGCGCAACATCAGATTCTCTCTCGCTCAGCCCGATCTGATGGGAGATTACCGTGTTAGAGGTATTCAACCAAGGGTGTCCTCCAATCGGAAACCATTTCAATCACTGCATCTGGATGACCCGGGGGTCTTGACATAGAGGCACCGATGGTAAGATGGCTTACCTATGGGTCGTCATCTCCATCCAGGGTAATAGGAGATATGACTCTGCAATGCGCCACGTGGATAATTAGATCATCCTCTTTGGGCTCTGCAAGTGATGCAGCTAAGTTGGACAAAGCATCTTCTCGACCGTTCTATGACCGAGGAACATGGATAACCTCTAGAAGAGAAGGGAACGGGGCCATTAGCTAGTGAGAACGTTCCAACAATGGTACGAGCTCTGGCTTCCTGACGACATAGTCTTCGTTGACCTGCTTAATGACTAGCTCGGAGTCTCCTTTCACATGCAAATGGGTCACGTCGATCTCGAGGGCCAACTCAAGGCCAATAATGAGGGCCTAATAATCTACCTCATTGTTAGTATAGTATTCTGACAATAGAAATGGGTATGGCAGAACGGCTTGCACCGGGGTGATAAAGACGATACCCAGGCCTACTTTGTTGATCTTGGGATCATTGAACCTCCAACCAGTGGGGCTCCAGGAGGCACCATCAAAGTTCATTTACCAACATGGGATGACTTGATCAATTTAGAGGATTGCCTCATCAAGAAAATCTAGGTCCAGGGACTGGCCTGTTGAGGTTGGATGGTAAGCAAGAAAATCGGCCAATGCCTGCCCTTTGATAGCCTTCTGAGGAAAAAACCCGATGTCAAACTACTGGAGGATTACCTCCCACCGCACTAGTCGCCAGTCAACATGGGATGTCTTAGGATGTACTTCAATGGGTCTACTAGAGACACCATTTGTACCTCATGGTGTTGCAGGTAATGCCACAATTTCTGTATGGTGAACACGAGCGCAAGGCATCTCTTCTCGATGGGGGAGTATCTGGTCTCCGTATCGAGGATCATGCAGCTGAGGTAGTAGAGGTTTTTCTCTATCCCCTCATTGTTCTTCTGGGAAAGAAGGGTGCTGAGGGACTGTTCCAGGATGGTGACATAGAGACCAATAGCTTCACGGAGACAGGTGGCATGAAGACTGGAGGTCGGAGCAGATATTTCTTGATTTCCTCAAAGGCGGCCTGGCACTCTACGTCCCATTAATAAGAGGTTCCCTTCTTCATGAGGTGGGAAAATGGATTACACTTGTCGGTCAGATTCTCAATGAATCAGCGTATGTAGGCCAAGTGGACTTGCAGACCTCGAAGCTCTCAAATATTTCTCAGGGGAGGCATCTGATTGATGGCCTTGATCTTTTCTAGGTCGATCTCGATGCCCCAGTACCTGAAAAAAAGGCCAAGAAACTTCCTAGAGGTGACTCCAAAATCACACTTCAACGGGTTCATCTTTAGGTGGTGGGAACGGAGGAAGCCGAACACTTTCTCAAGATCCTTGAGGTGGTCCTGGCGTTGGCGAGATTTGACTACCAGATCATACACATAGCACTCCACCAATGTCCCGAGGATTGGCTTGAATATGCAGTACATGAACCGCTGATATGTGGCGCCTACATTCCTCAGGCCGAAGGGCATAACCTGGTAACAGAAAGTAACATGGGGCGCTATGAAAGCTTTGGAATCTTCATCCTCAGGGTCATCTGGATCTGGTTATATCCAGAGTAACCATCCATGAAGGATAGGGCTTGGAACCCTACCGTAGCATCAATTAAGAGCTCCGTCACAGGATGGGGAAAATCATCCTTCAGAAAATGGCGGTTGAGATCGCGGAAGTTGATACAAACTATGATCTATTCATTCTTCTTTTTGACTGATACAATGTTGGAAAACCATGTGGGGTACTAGACATCCTTAACAAATTAGGCCCTAATGAGCTTATCAACTTCAACCTCAACCATGGCACTGTGAGAAGGGTGCATCTTTCTGGGAGGCTGCTTGAATCCGCGATGATTTTCTGGAAGGCCGAGTTGGTGTACGGCTACCTGGGGATCTAGTCCCAGTATCTCGTCGTAACTCCAGGAAAATATGTCACTTTTCTGTTTAAAGAAGTCAACGTACCATTGCTGATCCTCAGGGGGCATGGCAGGACTGATCAATGTGTGTCTCAGATGTGCCTCACTTCCGAGGTTCACCTGTACCAACTCATCGACCGTTGCGGAGACACCTTCCTCAAAGGAAGGGGGCATCTTCTATATCCTCTTCTCCACTTACATAGGGATCCTCCATGGGGTAAGTTGCTTTTGAGTTACCAGGCCCTGCTGGGAGGCTGGTACCAGCTTGTGCGGTAGTGGTTATAGTATCGGGGAACTCCAGCACTGCTGAGACCATAGTGACGAAGGCTGTCGACCCTATCCCATCTGGTCTTCAGTCCAAGTGGCCACGCTTTATAATATCAAAGCGGTAGTGGTTCATCAGTTGGAGCCGATTTATTCCAGCCCGGTGAAATAGAAAAGTGTGACATACTGCCATTTCCATGAGTCGGACGTCCCGATACCTGATGGGAGTGGGAGGCTCCAGGATCACTAAGGCCTGGTTCATATAAGAATTTGAAGTGATATTTTGATGCCACCTGGATTTGGTAGCACGGTTCCCCCTTGTCCCATAAATGACAAAACATTTCCCCATATCGGGGGTCGTGGCCTCAAACCGATGGATCGGGAATACGTAGGTGTCATTTAGGCCTGCCCAAGGGTCGGTCATAGTGGTGAAAGGCTCAAATTCACTTGTCTAGACTTGTTTATCCGTGCTCTTGTAATAGTCAGCATCCAAATAGCAGTCTTCACAAGAGGAGAAAGCAGATTCATCACCTTGGAGTATGCCCACTCGACCATTAAGGGAGTACTTGAGGCATTGGTGATACGATGAGGGTACCGTTGCATGCAGGTGAATCCATGACCTGCCCATCAATTCATTATATGCGGTGTCCTGGGAGACAACCATGAACTCGGTGATAGCCACTAGGCCACCGAACTGGGTCTTCAAAAGGATCTTGCCGACCAGGGTATGCTCTATCCTATCGTATCTCTGGATTCTTAAATCAAAGGGATTCAGGTCATCTTCGGATAACCCTAGCTTCCGTAGTGTCCATTTCGGGAAAAGGTTGATCCTGGAGCCGGTGTCAACAAAACAATGGAGAACCTCCACATCATTGAATTTTCCAGTGATATACAGTGGGAGGATATGCCCCTGTATGGGGGAGCCTTCATCCTCTCATGAGAATGAAATGATGGTCGGACATTCGGTATTCTCAAGCACTTCATCATGGAAATCCTCTGCAGCTGCTATCTCTGTCTCAAACTGGAGGGGGCTCCTTAAAGCCTCAGCGGGTGCTTTTCACATATCTGGAGACAAGAGAAGGGATTTAAGGATGGAAAGCCTCACTGGGATGCTGGAGAGATTCTTGAGAATGTCATAATTTTGTGCCAGGAGCGAACCTCTGCTTGCAGGAAGTCGTTCTGTAATAGAAGGCAGAGCGGGCCCTGCCGGCCGGACCGGCGACTGACTGGTACTGGGAATATCTTGTTGTTCACTAGTCGAATCCTGAAGAGTGGCTTCCAGATGAAGACTGGATGACTGAGATCGGCTTATAGTCGGGTGATATTGGTCATAGTCTAGACAAGGTAGATCTTCCTGATCCAGTAGCACAAACGGTGGTGGAGATGGTCCTGATGATGCCGGATGAAGAGGTTGTGCATGCTGGGTTCTGCGTCGGGCCTACTGTCTAGTCTCAGCGTCATGCACAAATGGGCTAGAGGTTCCAACTGATGTTCCCTGAAAACTCATATGGTCACGGCTCTACCAACGTTGGCATCGGCTGGGGCTGTTGGGGAGGTTCGCCTGGCGCTCCCCTCGTCAGGAGTCATATAGGGATTTACCAACTCCACGGTATTAACCGAAGCGTACCCTTGACTATAACTTGACGAATCATCCACCACAGGGAAGATTATGGGGGGAATCCCCATCTTTGGGGGCATAAAGTCTCCGAGAGTGCGGGACGATGATGGCATTTGTGGGGCACATTTCTTTTTCTTGCATCGTCGATGCTTACTCTTCTAAGAAGAGGCTGGCTGAGATGATGATACAGAAGTGGTGGATGCAGATTCCGAAGGCTCCGGCTAATTTAGACGTGCACAGATAATTCCATGGGTGTGGGTGACCATCTTGCGAGCCATCCAGTTGTTATATTTCTGAGACCTGTGGTTAGAAACCTGCTGCCACTCACTTTCACCATCGCTACTATTTTCTGACCTCACAAAGACACCCGCCACTTGTTTCGGGGTCGGGCCCAACCTAACTATGTTGTTGTCAATATGGTCTTGGAGCTAGTCCTTGAACACATAGCATTTCTTGATGGTGTGCCCCAGGATCCGGTGATAAGGGCAGTAGTTGGGGCGATCAGTGAGATCCGTCTCTTTTGGCTTTCTACACTCAGGCAGTCATACAATTCTCTACTCTAAGGCACTATAGAAGTAACCAGGGACCTAAGCCTCATTGAACGAGTAGGTCCAATTTCTTCTGTCCAGAAAGGGGGCTCTAGGAGCCTGACCCTGACGGGGGGCTGGAGGAGCCTACCGAGGAGGTGGAACTTGATTATCTCACCTAGGTCCCGGCGATGCGTTACGCGAAGGCGTCTGCCGATTCTGAGGTGGTCGTTGTTGGGATGGAAGTTGTGCTTGTGGTGGTGGATCTCTATGGGGAAATGGATCTAGCTCCACTGGTAGTAATTCTAGCTGTCTGGAGGCCTCTAACTGGGCCACCGCGGCAGGCTCAACTCTGCCAGCCCTCCTTGCTGGGATTACAGGGGGCAGTAGACGTGCCTAGCTGGCATGTTGCAGGGCTTCTTCGAGGGTTTGGGCCTTATCTGAGAAGTCTCGGAACCCTTCAGGATAGTTCTGATTGATCAGGGAGGGAACTAGTTCCGTCTTGACATTCCCTTTGCACATTGTCAGTAATTTCTCCTGATTCAGTGGCATGTCAAGGGAGTATGTGAGCCCCTTCCACCGGGTGACAAAGTCTGCGACTCTATCATCAGGCCCTTTCTTGCACTTGAATAGGTCTATGATGTTCGTTTTCTGGGTGGTAGAGCTAAACTGGTAGAGTAATTACCTACGAAGGTCCTCTCAGCTAGTCATGGATTCGATGGGGAGTTGGTTGTACCAGACAAATGTCATCCCCTCCAGTGTCTGAACAAAACAGTGGAGCTTGGAAACCTCATGCTACGCTAGGGTCCCTAGAATAGACCCACACCTTAAGTTGAAGTGGACCAGGTACTGTGGTGGGTCCCCCATCCCGTTAAAGGGGGGGAAGGAGGGGTTTTCGAATCCTAGGGGTGCTGGCATATCATCCACCCATGTCGGGTATGGCTTGCCATCCAGTGGTATGGCCACCTGTCATGTTTCTAATGCCTCTAGGTGGGCGATGAGTGCCTCCATTGGATCATATGGATGTGGGTCCCTATCTTTATGGGGATACCTAACCACGAGCGCATTTTCGGGTTCTTCAATGAGGTATAAAAACTCTGTGGCTCATGGAGCGGCTCGTGGAGCGAACTTTGGGGATGTCGGAGGAGCCCGAGAAGGGTTCCTTGGATTGTCGCACCGTTCAGGAGGGTGTGGTGAGACATACCGCTCCCTCTTTTCGTGAGCTCCGGCTTCCACCCTGTCATCGAATGTGGCATGATCAGGGTTGCTTGGGGGCAGCTCACCAAGGAGTAGTTGTTCCTGGACCTACTGCCCCATCCTAGGATCACCGTAGTCGGGTCGTCGCTCTGCAATGCGTTCATCCAGAATTTCATCGACAAACTTCTTCTGATCAGAAAGCTGGTGGCGCAATGTGGCCTTCTTGGGGTCCTCCTCCATCTTTTTCACTGATGTGGATGGGTCAGAGTGCTTGATAGCTCCGATGTGATCTTTTCCCTTACTGGCATTCCGGTTGAGTACCAATGCCTCGGTGGGTGAGGGGAGACCTAGGAGGTTTCTCTGCTGATGAGTAATCCTCCCTGATGGTTTCAGTAGTGGTGAAACATCTTCAGGTAGGATTTTCCCATCAAGATGTTCCATCTCATTTTCCCCTCCCGACAGATCAGTCATGTTGACCACAACTCTTCTCGATGGAATGTCCTCAATGTCACCTAGCGAGTCGAGCTACTGGAGAATAACCCTGAAGAGGAGGGCAGCGTACTACCCCCAACCATGTACTTGCACATGGGGGGTATCCTCTTTAATAACTCTACGGAGTACTTGGAAACTCTAAACGCATTGCTATTGGAGGGCCCTGTGGTGACCAGGTGACTCGGGGTGCTGGGCCGCGGGGAGAGCAGCGAGATCAACCAAACGGCATTGTTCGCCGATGTCTTCTAGGTGAACTTGGCTCCCAGGATAAGTCACTTTACAGTGGTGAAGATGGAAGTGAGTCACCCAGAAAGTCTGGAGGAAACATTCAAACTCCTCTGGGGTGAGAGATTCTGGCATACAGAAACTCGGTCCTACGACCGGCCAAAACTTCTCAGGGAAGTGGCCTGCTACAAGGATAGTCCAGAAGCTCCTCGGCTCAGATTTAGGTTCTGGAATTTGATTTCCCCACTCATCAACTGAGGGTGGCTGAGGAACTGGTGGCGGCACCAAGGCGGACCACTGGGATAGTGGGATGGCCGGCAGAGAAGGGAGCTGGCTGATTGGCCGCCGAATCTTAGGTTGTCCTCTGAGAGTTGTAGTGACCTGGATGCTATATCTCAATAGGATAGACCAACAACAAAATCTCTTGACACAACATCAGCATCTGTCGAGGGTGGGATATTTCGCATCTCTTCTACCATTGACCCCAAAAATAGCTCTTCTTAGTCTCTGGCCGAGGCAGAGGGCGATTTCGGAGATGATAGTGGTGAATGTGTGGTCGGTCCCTAGGGACACGCCAGGTTCTCATCCTCCTGGATATACCTTCGGAGGGAGACAGGGATCCTATGGACCTCTCATTCTGGGAGTACGAGGCTGATGCTCCTTGTTCCTACCCCAACCCTTGACTCGGAGGACTGAGGGGAGGGTTCCAGCATGGATTTGTACTCCACTTTGGAGTCTGAGAAGAGGACTGGTTTGATTCCTGTCCGGCCCTCCCCAGAATTCCTCTTACGGCGGTGACCACCTTCTCTCCTGCCCCTTGGCGGCTCTTTGGGGAAAGTCCCACTTTTGGCATGAGGAGGTCCTTCATCCAGATTGGTGTTAGGGTGGAGAGAGCTCCCGCTAGGGTGGTTCGTGGTGCGAGGAGCAGCTGGGAAGATGTCGAAAGGGACACGGGAAGGACCTCTGTGGGAAGCGTTGGAGCGGGAAGGACCTCTGTTGGAGCTGACAGAATCATAGGTAGGGGAGGTAAGGGCATGGGTAGGACCTCCGTGCTTACTTCCCCTGACTACATCAGTGCAAGGAAGGTCCTCATACTGGTAAATCCGAGCACGGGTAGGACCTCTGTGATGGATGTTGGTGAAGTGAGACTGGATTCCACTTCTCCGATCACTGGGGTGAGGAGGACCTTCACTGGCCAGTACGTGGAAATGGGGAGGACCTCCATGTTGGTGAGTGATCGGACATCCAATGTCTCCATACCTACAGTCTGCAGTGGAGGTAGTGCACCGTACATAGTGTAGTGAGCGCGGGAGAGACCCCTGTATGGAGTGTTCCAGTCACACGAAAGACCCTCGCTTGGGTTGAAGGTAGCGCGGGGAATACCTCCAAGTGGAGGTTGGAAACATGGAGGACCCGCACCTTCCATAGTGGTGGTACGGAGTGGGCCTCCACAGTGGATGGAATTGTTGTGGATTGGTCCGCAGTGGCCATCGCCTGTACTGGCGACCGAGAGAGTCGAACTAGCCTACCCGTGGGGTGGTTGGGGCCTCAATCTAAGTCGAGCGTATAACTTCCCCTGCTCAACGTATTCCAGAAGTTGGGGATATGAGTTAGCGGTGGATCGGGACACCTTAGTCACTGATGTTGATGCCCCATGATGGGCATCCTCTTCCATTTGTGCCCGATGTTGGTGTCGGGTCATATGAACTGGAGCTGGTGGTGCAAGCACGTAGCTTACCTGCTCCTTGGCTTAGGGAACCAGACGGTGGCACTGACGTAGCCTGGTGGGATCCCTCACCAGTTTCCCTTGAATCGGGACTCTGATTGGGCCAACCCGTACATCCCCTACCTTGTCGGCATAGGGGAGGTAGTTGTCAAGGCATTCTGGGGACAAGCTCCCAAAACGATTGAATGTTGGGGTGGGGAGCAGCGGCTCCCTACGTGGCCCTAGGGGGTGGCGTTGATGGCGAGGCATAGATTCCTCGAGATCCAAGCGGTCCACATCCCTGGTGGGGATGATCCCCTTATCCTCGTACCTAGATACAAGGTCATTAATTAAACTTTGCTGGATAATTTACGATGGGGAGAGGGGGCGTGGGCGCTAAGAAGTCATGGCGGTCGAAGCCATAATGGAAGAGGCAGAACCACGCGGGGCAGCCGTGTTGATATTACCCCTGCCCCTGCGTCGGTGGGCAGGTGATCGGGCTCCGAATGCAACAAATTGGTTCCTGAAAGCAGGGAGATGAACTCGTTAATACTACTAGGAAAAGAAATCAACAACTAGTTCCCCATTGTATTTCCATCTTCTGTGGATGGTAAGAGGGATCCACGCTAACAACGTTGCAGAACGGAATGCTCAACGTCTTGACTATCCCAACTTCTGGCGAATTTCACGCTAGGCCCACTATTGGCTTAGGGGACTAGGTGCCGGATGACTGGGTCTGATGACAAGCTAATCCATTGGTGCCTCAAACGCTACTAGTCTCCATGCTGAGGAGAACACCTTCACATCAGGTTCTCTATTTTTTTTATGCTTTCGTCGGGGCACGAGAATCCGTCACGCAGAGGACGCGTGGCTGTTTCCCTGCATTCCCGCTTTCCAAAGGCGAGTGTCATTTATTCCTTATTCAAGGATGTCTACTCCTTGATCAAAACGGGATGATGGGATGTCATTTCTTCCTTTCTTGAATTCCTCCTCGGAGCTCGTTACCTAGTCCGGGTATCCCTTATAGATTTAAGACATGTTCATGAAACTCTTCCTGGTGCCATATCTTCATGGACACCATTTAATTACGCTGCTTCTATCAGGACATTCCAAGGGGTCCGGTCAGGGAAGTAACCTTCGGTTAGGGGAGTAGTCACGTTGGGCACCACTGGTGTGTCTTGACGTTGGTGGATTGGCATGTCTGTCTTCTGTCCCTTATTATAGGGATTCTCAAGGGCGCGGAAGCCCGAGGCATCCCACATCGGACGGGGGGAATAATATTCCATGGGCATGTATCTGAGGTTTTCCTCAGCTTCCCATGTTTAACATAGGGTATTCCACTAGTTTAACATCCAGCAGAGATGGATCGGACTGATCAGAACACTAATTAGAGTGGATCATATGGAGGAACCCCCTGGAGGGAACACCGATATTGGGGCCAACACTTGGGTGGCTTCCTGAATACTTTCAAATGGAACAGGGAATGGGGTGGCATGATCTCATCGGGATTTGGTGGCCTGGGTAAGAATCTGGGTGGGTAATGGAAGGTTCTGCGAATGGGATGGAACCACCATGGGGTGACGATGGTTTTGATAATGATCCACAAAGACACTTCATACGTATACCCATGGCAGGGAATCAAAGTCCATGTAGTTCAGATGGGACGATGGGGAACCTGAGGAGGCGACCCGTGAGAATGGACACATGGAAGGGACCTAGAGGAAGTGTAACCTTTAGGTTGGGGTATGAGCTTCCTGAGACACATGGGATCAAGGGAGATATCCAGGATGAGACATGAGTTATGGGCTTGAACCTCATTGAGGCTTTCTACGTATCCTCGTGGCAGGGAATAAAAGACCACATAGTTCAGATGGAGAATATAGTTTAACGTCATGTGGGACGAGGGCGAACCAATGTGAAGGGGGTCGGAACGACCGGTTGGTGGGATTGAACCTCGTGGAGGTTTCCTACGTACCATGACTTAACATGGATTAAAAGTACCTGTAGTTCGGGATGGTATGGGGCTTACACTCTGAGGCAGGACAAGGTGTTTGGGGCTTGAACATCATGGAGGCTTCCTACGTACCATGCCTTGACATGGATCAAAGTCCCCATATTTCGGGACGGATTGGGGCTTACACTCTGAGGCATCCTAAGGTGTTTGGTGCTTGAACCTCGTGGAGGCTTCCTACGTACCATGGATTGACATGGATCAAAGTCCCCATAGTTTGGGGTGGATTGGGGCTTACACTCTGAGGTGGCCCAAGGTGTTTGGGTCTTGAACCTCATGGAGACTTCCTACGTACCATGCCTTGATATTGATCAAAGTCCCCATAGTTCGGTATGGATTGGGGATTACAATATGAGGCGGCCCAAGGTGTTTGGGGCTTGAACCTCATGGAGGCTTCCTACATACCATTCCTTACCATGGATCAAAGTCCCTGTAGTTTGGGATGGATTGGGGCTTACACTCTGAGGCGGCCCAAGGTGTTTGGGGATTGAACCTCGTGGAGGCTTCCTACGTACCATGCCTTGACATGGATCAAAGTCCCTGTAGTTCGGGATGGATTGGGGCTTACACTCTAAGGAAGCCCAAGGTGTTTGGGGCTTTAACCTCATGGAGGCTTCCTACGTACCATGCCTTGACATGGATTAAATTCCTTGTAGTTCAGGATGGATTGGGGCTTGCACTCTAAGGCGGTCCAAGGTATTTTCATGGTCTTCGCTTTCTCTAAACTCTCGGGAGTCATGCTTGGTGTGAGAAACAAGAGGTAGTAGAGACCTGACAATCACTTCGTGAAAGGTGCATCCATGGGATGTCTAGTGGGGCTTACGCATGGAGCGGTCCAAAGAGAAAACAGGGGCTTACGCGTGGTTAGAATCCCAAGAATCCAGGGATTACTCCAGGATTGAGGCCCAATGGCGACAAAGCCCAATGAGAGAGGGAAAGGGTGACAAAAACCCTTTTCCCCATCTCCCCTCTTGGTCCTTGGCACTGAGGAAGTGAGGAGGATCATGGATGCTACCTCTTGCAAGAAAGTCTAGGGGATTACACCAAGGTGGATGCCCTCTCCTGCAGACAAACACCACTCCAATAAGGAAGATATCATCCCCTATGAGGGGTGATCCCATCCCCGTGGATACAAGTGGGGGTGGACAATTTCCAAGGTGGGGGGACCCTACGTGCAAGGCATGGGGCTAGGTCACAGATTAACGTCATGTGCTGAGGACGATGGTGCTTGGCAGTTTAACATCTTGCAGCTCGGACAAGGTGGGTACGCTCCACATTCCTAGGGCTTACATAAATGGTACCCCCTGCTCCTTATAGAAGGGAAGGTATCGGCAACGCCGTAGCAAGGGGGTGTCGTGGAGCGAACCATCGAGGGGTCCACGTTAACATGGCTATATGAAGAAGCAAAAGTCGTTAGCATGCCTATGCGAAGAAACATAAGGCAAAGCAACGCAACAGGAGGTGTCGTCCAAGGGACTTTGAAGTTACTTCGTACGAGCCTAGAAGGCCGTATGGGAAAATGGTGCATGATGTGGATGCCTGGGGCATGAGAGTCACCTGCGAATGGAATTCATAAGAAGAGCATAGGGTGCTTGAACAAGGGGGGGGCCTAGAGGAATTGCATGCAACCTTTGAGAGTTGCATAAAATAAGTAGACCTCGGCACAAAAAACACCGAGCTGGCGTGAAATTGGTGATGATTGCACAGAATTGGAGCTGGAGTTTTGTGTGCGACTCGAAGGATTGTGCGCAAGGTGCAGAAATGTGTGCAAGTGGGAGAGACTGCACGCAATGACCAGGGTGCGTGCAATTTCAGGGATTGCATGAAATTGGCAGGGGGTGCGCGCAATGGAAGGTGTTGTGCACAATTGGCTAGCCTGCAAGAAATTTAAAGGGATTGCGCACAAGGGGTGGACCCCAAAGGGATTAGAATTTAGTATAAACCCTGGGGATCTTGCGTGAAGGCAGACCCCGGGGAAACTTGGCACGAAACAAACCGTACCTGAAGACCATTTTTTCCTGCGCGGAAGATGAATTTCGCGCACGAGAGCCGGTTTAGATTCTTAAGCCTCGAAGTGGAAGGGGATCACCTTCTATTTATAGGCGCACGGGGGCATGGAAACTAGGTCGGTGCATAAAAATTGCGCGACGTAGGTGGCGGCGTGAAATATCGACCGTGCGGGTCGGGGCCCGAAATATTTCATGCCCAAGACAAAGGATTTTTGTGAATCCCATAACATTCCATGCGGGACGTTTTTTTTTTTGCGTGCCTCTGAATTTATTTCGTACTGCCCCTCTGGGCCCCCTAGATGGGGTCCCTGGGTCCGAATATGACTTCGCTTTGTCGTTTCAAAACTTTCTTCATCCCTTGATCACTTTTCAGCGTCTAAAAACCCATGGAAGTGTGACTTTGGGGTCACCTCTGGAAAGTTTCATGGATTTGTTGTCAGATATAGAGGCATCGAGATCGATCTAGAGAAGATTAAGGCCATTAGTCAAGTGTCTCCTCTGAGCAATATTCAGGATCTGCGAGGCTTTCAAGGCCACTTAGCCTATATACACTGATTCATTCTGAATTTTCTTGGCAAGTGTAGTCCCTGTTCTCGAATCATGAATAAAGGCATTGTATATCAGTGGGACGAGTAATGTCAGACTAATTTTGAGGAAATCAAGTAGTAATTGTTACATCCTCCAGTCCTGATGCCACCCATTTCTAGAAAACTACTATTCCTTTATGTGACCACCCAGGAATGATTTCTTGTCACCCTTCTTTCCTAGAAGAACAAGAATGGAATGGAAAACAGTCTCTACTATCTCAGCTGCATGCTCCTTAAAACAAAGAGCAGATACTCCTCTATCGAGAAAAGTTTCCTTGTGTTGGTATTCATAGTGCATAAATTGCGACCTTACTTGCAGCACCATTAGATACAGCTAGTGTCCCAAGTGGATCCACTGTGGTATATACTAAACTGAACCATGTTGATAGGCTGTCTAGCTCGGTGGGCAGTGATCCTCCAGTAGTTTGACATCAGGTTTTTCCCCTATAATGCCATCAAGGTATAGGCATTGGTAGACTTTCTTTTCACACATCCATCTCCCACAGACTAGTCTCTGGATCTCAATTTTCTCGATGAGGCAATCCTCTTGGTATATCAATCCATTCTGTGTTGGAAAATTCACTTTGATGGTGATTCCTGAAGTCCTACCAGAAGAAGACTCAATGACCCCAGACTCAATAGAGTGGGATTGGGTATCTTATTCATCACACCAGCACAAATAATTTTTTCATATTCATTCCTATTATTATAATGTTGTACCAACAATGAGGTAGAGTATCAGGCCCTCATTACTGGTCTCGATCTGGCCCTTGAGATTAATTTTCGACACTTTCATGTGAAATGGGAATACTAACTAGTCATCAAGAAGATCAACGGTGACTATGTCATCAGGAATCCCGAGCTTGTGAAACTTTTGGAACACACCCTCTAGCTGATGTCCCAGTTCCAGTATCGACCAAAAGTTACCCATATCCCTCGATCCTAGAACAATTGAGCTGAAACCTTGGCAAGCCTGGCTGCATCTCTTGCAGATCCTGATCAGGGTGATTTTATTATCCACATGGCACAATGGATATTTTTTGCCTCCGTCACTCTGGATGATGATGATAGCCTGAAGGTAAGACACCTTACCATCGCTGCCTCCATGTTAGGACCCTCAGGTCCCATTGATGCAGTGATGGAAGTGACTCCCAACTAGAGGACCCCCTTTATCGAGTACCTAAAACATGGAAATCTCCCAGCAGAGTGAGCCATGTGTGAGTGAATCCGATGTTGTTCATTACAGTTTACCCTCTAGATTAGTCCCAGTCTTCAAGATATACTCTAAAAACTCAGGTTTTATGGGGTTCTCCACTGTTTCATTAAAGGAGGTGAGATTTATTATGCCATGTAGGAAGTTCATGCCAGTTCCTGCAAGGCTAGTCAGACTGGGCCAAAACTATCTCACTAGATCTAGTGACTAGGATATTTTTTGCCCTCAATGATATGTGACTGTATCGAGTTTTCCAATAGGTGTCATGCATGTTATATAAATGATAATTTTGTGCATCATCCTCTAGAGAATCTCTACACTACCAAGTACTATTGTCCCTTTGTGGTCTGTGGACTCGACTTCATGGGACCATATCCACCAGCAACAGCTTGCCAGTGTAGGTTCATCCTGACCGCTATGGATTTCTTTTCCAATTGGGCAAAGGCAGTTCCACTCAAGGGGGTCAAGGCTCATTATATCATTGAATTTGTGAGACCCAACATCATCTACCTATTTGGAGTCCCTCATGCTTTCCTCAATGATAGCGGCACCAAATTTTAGATAATCGAGTTGAAGAAATTGTACTCCAGGTACAATATTCGTTCTAACCATACCTCCCGCTATCACGCACAGGAAAATGGATAGATCGAGGTGTTCAACAAAACCCTCTCTAACATCCTTTAGAAAATGGTTGGTCAGAATAAGAAGATTTGGCCGGACAAACTCCCCAACGCCCTTTGGGCCTATAGTACAATGACTCTCAATTCCACACAGGTGACCCCATACACCCTAGTGTACGGAATGGAGGTTGTTCGGCCCATCAAGATTTAGTTTCCTTCATTATGCATAGTTTTCTACAATCAGAAAACACCAGATAGGGCAGCTAAAGTCCATTTGGATAAACTGGAAGTGATTGATGAGAATAGGCTTTGTGCCCTGCACAATCTAGAAAGGCATCGGAATAAGATAGCCATATATTTCAATAATAAATTTTGCCTCCACTCTTTCTTGAAAAGTGACATGGTGTTGTCTCTGAGAATGCTGATGATACCCAGTAGGAAACCACCCAAACTGGAGCCCAAATGGGAAGGAACTTACATCATCCACAAGGTTTACCCCAATGGAGCATACTTCCTAGTTACCATGAATGGTGAGCGTATAAATCCTCCCACCAATTCCAAGTTCCTTAAGAATTACCTTTCCTGAGTAAATGGTCCCACATGACCATAAACTATGACATCTTTACCACATGATGTTAAAATTCATGATCCGTTTGAGCTAAAGGAAGTAAGATCTCCTGGTATTAATCATCCCGAAAGACGTTAAAATGCATCTTCAAGAACTACATATGGATTCATTCCCATCCCCATGGGATATGTAGGAATGATTTGATGCTTTGTCTTAGATTCCATCCCCCAAACTCTTCTCTTTGACTATCCCCCCTTTATGTAGTTATCTGGGAAGATCTCACATGGTGTAGTGTAGTCTTTTTTGTCCCCACTTATGTCGGGGTTACGATGGTCTCACCATGTGCCCCCCCCCCATTATTCTATCGTCCCACATACCCACTTCTTGATGTTAAACTGCATGGCCCTTTCAGAACTATGTATGGCTTAATTCCCATCCTCATGGGATACATAGGAACGCTTAGACATTTAGTCCGTAGGCCTAGCCCCAAACTTCAAGATCTCCCCTTGGGTTGAAACACATGGTATGGTGCAGGCTTTTGCCTTTATTCACATCGAGTTCATCATGATTACACCATGTATCCCTCTCCTTGAAGATATCCGCCTCTTTCTTCATCCCACATGATGTTAAACTACATAGGCATATTCATGCTTCACACATACCCTTTATTTGGGTTTTCAACATATTTCACATCCAAAAAGGACCCCTAAATGGCATGGATTTTAGGCCCTAGGGTTATCCTACCATTTTGGGCCAATGTCCTTGAGGATCTTGAATGAAAAATTGATATAAGTCTCGCGTTTTGAATACGCTCAGTGATCGACACTCATTTGTTGTTCCCATTTGAGGACACACGATGTGAATGTTGTGTTTAGAACACGGTCAACAGTTATCCCCCATCATTAACACCACCCCGGTATGTCCCAAATATTGGGTGCAGTGGTTCATTTTGTCCTACTATCCCTTCTAATATTTGTCCGCCTTGGGAAGAAGTGTTGATTTGGTCAGGATCGACCCTGCCTGATCTCCTTCCCTTATTGTCGTACCTTTATTTGTTGGAGAGTGCCTAATATTATTCCTTGTTTCCCTCACCGATCATTACTTGTGTGGTCTTAGAAGCTTTGGTAAGGTAATACCCACATAAAGGTCCATGTCTCTATGGTCCGAGCTCCATGACCTTAAAATAAGATCATTCACCATCCTCACCACAAGTCATTAAACTAAAAACTGGCTGGGACTTCTCATCTTAGGTCGCTCAACCTTTTCGGCACCCTGGACCAAGTTCTCATTTAGGATAGTGCAGTGTGGTATGGAATCCATGTCCCCATTCACATCGGGTTACTTTTTCCATTCCACACATGTCCCCTTAATACATCCCTCTTTCTTTCTTCATCCTTGTCGCATGATGTAAAAATGCACAGAACCTTCTAAAACTACATGTGGCTTGATTCCCATCCTCATGGGATACGTAGGACTGCCCTAAAATTTAGTCTTCAGGTCCAATCTTTTTTCTTAGAAACCTCCTTATCTTCCTAGTCCCTTGGCCCGAGTTCTTCCTCATAATGAGGTATATGGTGTGGTATGGACCCCATGTCCTCATTCACGTCGGGATTGTAACAACCATCCCACGTAACTCTCCCTCCTGAGAACTCTTTGTCCCCCTATTCTAAACTCATATTTTTGAGTCATATTCTCTTGATATGGGATCCTTTTCCCTCTTTAGTAGTTCACCAATATTCCTAGGAGCACTCTGGTTTAGAACCTATAGTGTTAGATTCTACATATACATGTTATTTCCCATTTTCATGATTCATGTTCCCCTTAATTTGGTCTTTCATCATCTTTTTCTTTTGAAAGGACCCTTGAACGGCATGGATTATAGGCCCCAGTTCTCTCCTACCACCTTGGGATAATGTCCCTGAGAATTTTTAATTGAAAATTGATACAAGTCCCACTTTGTGAATATGGTCAGCGGTCGATTCTCATTTGTCATTACCATTTCAGGTCACACGATGTGGATGTTGTGTTTCGAACATGGTCAATAGTTTTCCTCCATCATCACACCACCCCATTAATCCCTAAATATTGGTTTCATTATTCACATCCTTTTCCACTCCATCATGTACAAGTTTAATTTTTACACTCTTGTTGCTATCCCTCAGTGAACTTTTGCACGTTAGGAGAAAAAATCCATGGGGAGGCGTTATTTGGGGCTCTATACCGATTTCCTCTTTCTCGTGTATTCCATGTGTTGCAAAGGCCTTCTCTTCCCTTTTTTCCCACACCAAGCATAGCTCACGTGGTCTTAGGTATTTTCTCAAGGATTGTACCCATTTGGAAGAGTCTCGCTTCTCTATGGTATGAGCTCTAAGACCATGTAACTAATATCTTTCTTCATCCTTTCTGTAAGACGTAAAATTGCACGACACTCCTAGAACTATGTACATCTTGATTCCCATCCTCATGGGATACATAGGAATGGTCAGGAATCCTGTCCTCAGTTCCAACTCAGGTTCCACTAATTGCCTCTTTTTTCGGCCTTTTGGCCTTGAATTTCATAGGATTACATGGTGTGGTGTGTGTGAGATTACATCCTTATTCATGTCAGGTTTGTAATAGACGCACCATGTACTCCCCTTCTAGAAGCTAGTCTCTCATACATTTCATCTCGTATGATGTTAAAATCCACTCTCAAACCAAAAATATGTATGTATTGATTCCCATCATCATGGGATATGTAAGAACACCCAGATGTATCATCTTCGGGTTCAGCCCCATATTCCCTGACCTTTTATGGCCCCTTGGCCCGAGGTTTCTTTCTCAGGATTACGCGTGGTGTGGGGTGGACTCGGTGTCCTCATTCATGTCATGTATGATTTATCATGACATGTGTATTCCCCTCTAGAACCTCGCTCTTCTATGTGCATCCAAGTCATATGATTCCAAACTATACTGTCTGGTCCCACATGACTCTAAATTGTTGTGTCTTTTCCGCATGATGTAAAAGTGAATTGGTTGGTCCTATCATATGACCCTAAACTATGACATTAGCATCCTAGACACATGAAGAAAAATGGCACCGAATTGTGATATCCTCACTAGAGGGGACATCATGATTGGTATTGGTTCTCCACCATGCCATTTTTCAAGGCCTAAATATGGATTGATTTCTCTAGTGATGCATGAATTCTCCATACCAGGTTCGTTGATTAAAAAAAACACATACGTCTATCCTAAAGAACAAACAAGATCTATCAAATGCGGCTTCTTTTGGTGTGTGGGCCAGACCTACACGATAGTATTTTTCCTGGCATTGGTACCCTACCATGCCACTTCTAAAACTATGTACAGCTTGATCCCCATTATGATGGGGTACATATGAACACCCATGCACTTTTTCTCGGGCCTAGCCCAACTTTCATTTTTGGTCCCTCGACCTAAAACTTCCCCAGGGAGCACATGGTGTGATACGTGCTCATGTCCTCATTCATGTTGGGTTTTGTAATTACCAAACCATGTGTCTCCCTCCCTCCTTTCCATCCATGGCCGGATCTCTAAGACCTTAAAACTAATATTTCTTCACATCATTTCCGCATGACATAAAACTACATGACATTTATCAAAACTATGTATGGATTGATTCCCATCCTCATGGGATACGTAAGAATTCTCGAACATTATGTCTGGAGGTCTAGCCCTAAGAATATTAAATCTTGTCCCTTTGTTTTCAGCCCCTTGGCCCAAACTCTTTTGGGAACATGTGGTGTTGAGAGTACCTCTTGGGATCTCATTCAGGTCCCCTCTTAATGGTCTACTCTATGACCTTAAGTTAGGATCATGCAACCCCAGGAACCTTGTCCCTAGAAATGGATTTGACCTCCTCTATTTGATATGTCTTATTGGCGTACTTTAATGTGTTGTGGTAAAGAACCCAAAGTGTGGAGTTTTTACTTGGACATTCCCTTGTTTCATGTCCACACTTCATGATCCCTTTATTTGGATCATTATCATCTTCCATGTTTGAATGGACCCCCTTTACGGACTGGTCTCATGCCACATTGGCTCATCTACTATCTTGGGCCAACGCCCTAGAAGTTCTCAGACAACATTTTTCATCAGGTCTCGTGTTTCGAACATGGTCAGCAGTCAACCCTCATTTGTCTATCCCCATTCTAGGATAATGTGAAATGGATACTATGTTTCAAACATGGTCAGCAGTTATCCTTTATCATCATGACACTATTATTGTGATCTATATCTCGGTCATCATGATTCGCATCTTTCCACTCCCATGTGTTTAAGTGGAATTCCAACACACTCGGTTATGCCACCCCCCCCCCACGCATTTATGTTTTTTAAGTAGGCGGGTCCGTAATAGTGGTATATCACTCACCTAGTGGCCCATCACTCCTAATGTGTGCCTCCCTATACTAGGGAAATCCTATCACTGCTCCTTGTGTCCCACATCGATCATGACTCACGTGGGATTAGTATTTTTGGTGGGGTGTGTACTGGTGCAGCTGTACCACACAGGCTTTTCATCCTGCATGATGTTAAACTATAATCCCATAACTATGTGCAGATTGATTCCAATCCTGATGGGGTATGTAGGAATGCATGAACACTTTGCCTTGGGTCCATCCTAACTTTCACTTTTGGTCCCTCGACCTAAATAAAAACTTCCCCTGATAATATGTGGTGTGGTGCGGACTTTGTATGTCCTCATTCACATCGGGTTTATAGACACTGCATCATGTACTCCCTATTTGGGATCTACCCTTTCACTCTCCGTCCTACCATATGATGTTAAACTACATGAGTCCACATTTCCTCGACGCATGACACTAAACAGTGGTTCTACCCTGAACAATTTCAGGATGCCCCATGTTAATTATGGGATGCGTCATCTTCCTCTCCAAAGAGGATTCCCCCTACCAACGTTGTTCTCTGACCATGTTGTGCTCAAAAACTATGTTTGGCTTGATTCCCATCCTCATGAGATACATAGAGATGCCCAGGAAATTCTCCTTGGGCCCAACCCCGGGTCCTTTAAACTATGTGCATCATCCTCACTATATGACATTAAACTAAATGTCTATCATCTTCATTGGTATGATGTAAAACTATAGATAATTTTAGGTCGTTACTAGAGAGGTCATGTTCCAAAGTAGGTATGATCCCTGGTTAGACCGATGCACCCACCTAATGTATTTTCACCATAGTGGAATAATTTCAAGAGTGTTGGAATCCATTCGAACAACCCATAACTCCACCCTTAACTCTTTGCATACCCTTTATTTGGACCCTCTTACTCTTTTATGTCTGAAGGAACCCCCTAAAAGTACAGGGGCTCGGCCTATGGCTCACCTAATATCCTAGGCTAACATTCTGGAAGACTAAATGATGACATTTTGAGTCCGGAACTGTGTTTTGAACATGGTCAGTGGTCAGCCCTCATTTGTTATCCCTGTATTAGGCTAACATGTTTCGAACATGGTCAACAGTTATCCTTCATCATCACACCACCCCTACAGTGTTGAGAATTTTGGGTATCGTGATTCACACCTTTCTCTCCCCTATGTTTGGATTTATTCTAACACCCCTGGAATTACCCTGCTGGTGCACCAGAGCACACTGGGAAAATGAAAATTTGATTGTTTTGAGAACTTCATCCTCTATTTAGGAATCCCTCTTTCTTCTTGTAAATCCAGATTGGTTGTTCAAACCCTTGATGCCTAAATTTTGGTCAGAATTCTCATATTCGGATGGAATAATGAAGCAGTCGTCCCTTGTTTCTCACATCAGGCACACCTCACATGAGCTTAGGGATTAATCACTAGATATTTAATGAATTTTATGGAAATGCAGTAAACCAAAACAAATAATAGAACTCATTCATGTATCCATCATAAACGATCAAATAATGAAAGTACGTTTAAAATTTTACACGCATTACAACACACAAGGATCGACCCCTCCCATGGATGGGTTGACCTCTTCAATAGAGCGTTCTAGCTCTACCACTCTTTGTCTTGTGGAATCCAGGATTCTTTGTCTCTTTTTGAGCTCCCACTCCTCCTCTGCAGTGATAGGGTGTAGTTCATCAACCGCGATCTGATCCCTCTCCTCATCGGTTCAGATGATAGCCATATCCTCAGAGGCTCGCTTCATCCTTTCTTCATCCTCCACCAACTGGGCCTTTATGCATGACACAAGCTCTGATTGTCATTGAAAAAATTGGAGTACTCGTTCGCTCGTGCCCGCAACCACTGAATCTCACTTTCAAACTCATAGATCCTCTTGATGTTCACCAATTTCCTCCCTTTCCAGCCCACACCAAGTCCATGATCATGCTCCCGAATATTCTCTGTCATGAAGTTTCGGATGAGCATATGAGGATGTTGGGCATCCTCTCCCCCAGCGCATAGATCTCACAGTTGGGGAAAAAGCCTCCCCATATGGTATATCCATTTCACTTGAGGAGTCTCCCCAATGAAGTGCTTGATCAGCTTCCATGACTGGAAATAGATGATATTGTTATCTTATTCATCAAAAGTTGTCTTGTACCATTCTGCGGGGTCGATAGGTTCATATGCAGAGAATGCCTCCAGGAACTCGTCAGTAGGGTCTTTATCTGGTGTCTTATTGGGTAGATCAAGACCCATGTCATCCAGTTTATCCCCATCATTGGATTCCATCTTAATGATTTCAGGATTGGTCCCACTGATAGTCCCACCTGTGATTGGGAGCACTACAGTTTGGTTAGTTTGGGCATTCACTTCCACAACCATTGGTGTTCCCCTGGGAAAGGTAGATCCAAGACCTCCAATCAACCTCGCCAAGGAGGCCCATGCCATTTGAAGAACTGTGCATATAAAAAGTTTATGGACATCATTTAACCTAATAAATGAAGGATAGTTACAAATTATTTAAAGGATACTTACATAGTTCAAATATTCAGTCTCTATCCTGAGTTGTTTTCATTGGGACCCCGAGGAATGCCCCCCCACCCACCCCCCCCCCCCCCCCACACCCCCCCGTATATGGTTGGGAAGTTTGAAGGCTCTGAGAAGACCACCCTAGGTGTTGCAGCCCTGCTGGGCATGATAATCATCGTAGCTATGGGCGCAAATCCTGAAGTTCTTACAGCTGCATCCACTATTGAGTAGGAGAGGTTTTTGTATATGAGTCCCTCTTTCATGGGTTAGGTGTTAGTTGAGAATACCTAAATAACCTGGATGAAGACTATGGGGAAGTGTTTTAGGTTCTTACCTCAAGGGCCTCTGCAAACTCTTCCAACTTTGGGTCTGAATTTCGGACCTCACCCACCTCTAGAGGGATCCCTTCATCGGCCTCCTCTCCTCAAGAGGACTCGTCTGATTCTTCCAATAGAGGTAAACAGTCTCTCAATTCAGTTTCCAACAATTGTGGAGGGTCCGTTTGATCGAGCATCACCTTAACTCAATCCATCATTGGACACAGATCATCTTGAGAATGTACAAAGTCCTCCATCTCAGCAAGGTACTGCTCCCCCTATTCTTGGGATACCGCAAAATTGGCCCTGACAGGACTGATCCCTGGTAAATCCATCCCGAGATTATTTAGATGTTTTTACATCTCAGACCGATTGAGTAATTTTCTGTTGACATCCCAGATATCCCAAGCCTTTGGAAAGAAAGTGTTCTCAGTCATGTCTATGTGGCAAAACTGCTTCCACGGATCCTGGGTGGGTATCCTATGGAACCCCCTGGGTGGCCTCCCCTTCAGATAACACTACTCCTATGGGACAACCTAGTCTGTTTCTGCCACCTTATTTTCAATTGGTGTGGGTCTCACTTCCACTACAGCCCTTCCACCATGGGATGTCCTCGCCGCCTTCCATCCCTGACCTAGAGGTTGGGGAGGTACCATGTCATTTTCATGAACGATCTATTGCTTCAGCATTTCCCCCATGTAGGTTGCCTCCCAACTCTTGGTGTATTCCTTCACCAACCCATAGACAGTTGTGGGCAGATGAATCTCGTTCTGCATCTTCTCATCCTCCTATGTGAACATGATCCACATTTTCCTCATCACACACGGGTGATCCTCATGGTGTACTCCCAAGTAAACCTGCAGGGTGAGCCTCTACATACACTGGAACTGCCTTGCAAAACATTGTAGGGTGTAAGACTTTTAGAGAGGCTCGCGGTCAACCCGCACCACCAGGACTCCACCCCAAAAGGTTAAGAGGTTAGATCGATGCTCCTACATTCCCAAGAATTCATCAGTGAACACACTTGTTGGCAGTGGGAATGGGTGGAAGTTGAACTTGTTTGCCTTCCAGACCCAGTTCAACACTAGTGGCAGGGTCATCTTGGTCGGGAAACTCCCCATCGTGTTTAGAATGGCTGGTTAGAAGTCTAATCCTAGAGGGGGATAGGGTTTGGATATTCATACACGCCCCTAATATGTGCCGCTATCCACCCATATAGAAGATGGAATGGAACACATACCTTATGTGGATTCTTCCCTTCACTAATGTGTTGCAACACCTTATATAACTTGGTGAGCATCGAGATCCCCAGGTTGACCTGCTCACTTATCGCCAATGAAGACACCATGACGAACGTACTCAGCCGCACACCCATGTTTGTGTCTCTTACAAGAAAAATCCAGTTGAATATAAGCACCGAGATGAATGCAGACAACCTAACCACCGATTTTTGTTTGGTACTGATACTAAACCCCTTGTTCTTCCACTGACTTTCCTCTAATAGTCACCAGTAGGAGTGATCCCTGCTACGCTGAACCATCTTCGGGCAGGTTGGAGGCCTCACAGGAAACTATCCATCTTCAGGAGAATTTAGGAATTTCTTGAACCACTGCTTGAAGTGGACATCCCTCGCCGACTTCTTGTGCTGCCCCAACAATAGGTTCATCAATGCCTTTTCTAGTAGAAGCATCTTATCCGAGTACTCTCATGTATTCTCGATGGGGAGGAACTCGTCATACATCGCCCCTAGTATCAGAACCCCTGAGATTTGGTGCAAGTCCCAGAGGTTGATACCAAACTCCCCATGGTGAAGATGGAAGGTATTTATCATTGACAACCACCTACTAAGAAACTCTAGAATCATCTGCTTCAGCTGGTAGACATGAAATTGGGATGCCCTGGCCACTTCATATAGGCCCACTCACCTCATCTCCTCCCTGAACTCCTCGCATGAGGTGCATACCTAGTAGGCCCACGCCCATGCATCCATGAAATTGCTACCCTAGTGCAGGACCCACTCATCAGTCCACCCCTTCTTTGGGTTACCCAAGGTCGCCTTTAGAATGGTGTGGTACTGTAGAAGAGATACCTCAGGTTGCAACGCCTTCCCATCGATTTTGTTAACATGTTTGTATAATAAATTGGTGATGATGGGTGTGAAATCCTTCCAAGTATGGCCGCCAGCCACCCTGAACCACTAGAACTGGAACGACATACTCCTGAACTAGTAATTTGGCTTGCCTCTACTTGCTTCAGGAATAAAGACATTGTCCCTCAGAGTAGATCCATATATAGGCAACCTCTTGCATAGAGGTTAGTTCTTATGACTCTCTAATAGTAGATTCACCAGGGACTCATGATCTGAATGGCTCTGCACATACTCACTAATTCCCACATTATTCTCCATATCTTCCCTTCAGGAAGAATCTGTAAGAACCCCCCTAGAAGATTCCTGGTGAGCCATTCATTCTTCAAATTTTTTTATTTTTTGTTTTGGTTCATAGAGCTTGTTCACAGAGCCCATTCACAGAGCATGGTCGTAGATCTCGGGCACAAAAAGAGATCACAGATCCCTACCACATGCCTCACAGATACAACCCGCAGAGCACACACTCGCAAAGTCTGAAGACTCTCTATGAACTATGGAGCAGAAAGGCTCGATTTTCAAAGTGAGATCGCAGAGTGTGTGGAGCTTTTTGAATTGAGAGATCATGCACAAAAACGTGAATATGAGAAAGGACAAAATAAAGGCCATCCTCCATTATTTATAGGCGACGACCCCTTTTCTTCACGGCATGTATGGTTGCGGCAAGCTTCACGATGCTCTCAACTTTTTCATCACCTCTCTGCATCATGACCCTACTTCGCGATCTTGCTTTTCAATTGGCCTAAAAATTTTGGTGATTGACCCTCATACTTATACCCCCATTTTCTCCTCAGCTCCAAGTCTCAAGGGGGATTTTTTTTGTGTCAAAGTATGTGTAGAGGAAAAGGACGCAAAGAGAAAACCAATTCCAAAGAGGTTTACTTGATAAGCCCATTCACAGATCCCCTTATAACCGCGCCATTCATGGAGCCCCATAGCATCGTGGTCGGAGCAAATCCAAATCCCCATTCGTGGTCTCCGCATAGTAAAGAGGTGTGAGGCTTTCTCGGTTATGACGCAATTGATCGGGATCTTTACAATATGGAGGGATCCTAATCGACCTTCGCGAGCCTCTAAAACATGAATAAAACTTCCACAAGCACCACGAAGAAATCCCAAGAGAGCTTCGTGCCAAGGAGGGGATGATGGTCGACTATGAGGTTACGAAAAACTTGATGCAATCCACAGTCGATCACAGAGCTCCACGTGGCTTCGCACCGAGTCTTCCCTGCTTCATGCTACCCCTTGCCTATAAATATTGATCTCCCCTCAATCCCAAAGGATCGATACCCCAACCATTCACCTTCTCAGCTCTCAAATCATGAAGAAACTTCTGCTCTGCAAAAACCTTGATAAAAATGATCTCTTCAAGGTACTTGAGCATTGTAAAGTAACCTTCCCTTGTCTCAAATACAACCGCAATTCAAATAGGTATGAACTTCGCAGAGCCCATGGGCCATCACAAAGGAAAGAGATCCCTAAGGGGACTCAGGTCTTCACAAAGAACTCATTCTTCGCAAAGTAACCTGCATGCACATGTAAACCATATGCTAAGGTTGGGTTACTATTCTTCGCGAATCACATTGCTTTATACTAATATGATTTGCAAGGTACCCTTTCTTCACAAGGTCATACTCCAAGAAAGTCATTCTACTTTGAGAAGCACCCTTCATATGCACCTATACCCTAGACCCAAGCTAAGACACTTCATTTCACAAATCATACCCCTTCACAAAGTTCCTCCACTACGTGGAGCACTAGAGCTTCTCAAGGTCGCTTCCTGTAAAGCTGTTTGGTTCATAAACCCTTCTCCCGTATGACCCTCTAGGTTTCTAATAAGTGATTTCAAGGTCCCTTAGGTGGTTATTCATGTTACATTACTTATCCTTATGCTTCTTCGCATAGGCACGCTAACGTCTATTGCTTCTTCGCATAGCTACGCTAACACGGGTCCCTCAGTGGATCACTCCACAACACCCCCTAACCATGGAATTTCTAGTTACTTACCTTACCCAAGGGTGTGTGGGTATATTTTATGTAAGTACTAGAGGTGCGGAGTAAACCCGCTTTGTCCGAGCTACAAGATGTTAAACTTCTAAGCACCACCATCCTCAGAACATGACATTAAACTATGGCCCCGCCCCGTGCAATATAGATAGGGTTATCTTTATCGGATACTATCCATGCCCACTCATCTCTACGTGAGTGAGATATTCCTCACATGGAATGAGATCCTATTTTTTAGATCAATGTCTATCCATAGGGAATGAAAACTATCATGGTGTAACCCCTATCCTTTCTTGCGGATGGTAGCATCCCTACTCCTCTATTCTTCTATTCCAAAGACTAGATGAGATATTTTAAAGATCTAGAAATTCCATGTAAATTTTTTTCTAATTATATGGGAATTTTACGAGTCCGAAAAAATTGACGACGCGTGATTCTGAGGCCCAGAGTGCCCGGAATGCATTTCTGAACTTTTTTTCGGGTACGTTCAGTAAACGTGTGAACGGGTTTTTTTAACTTTTGAGCCGATGCTCGGAATTGAAATCTGAGGGCACCGTTTAAATCATAGCGCTGGTATTCACATAAAGGGACCTTCACCTCGACCGTAGTAGGTCAGGGGTGAAAGATAGAATTTGGGTTTTTTGTGGAAATAAAATAAAATAAAATAAACTTTTATTTTATTTTATTTTTGTTGAAACCTCCCATGTGGATGGTTTAAATGTGGAGACCACCTGAACTAAACACTCCCACATGGGTTATGGTGGTGGGGACCAACCAAGATTAAAACCCCCTTGAACTCCCCTCTTAAATGTGGGGAAGCCTCTTGAATTCCCCCCAGTTTAGTTGTGCCACCCCTTGATTAATTATACCAACTCATCAATTAATTAATTAAGTCAATTTAAAATTATTCCAACAAACTAAATAGATAAACATATTCTATTATGTTGGATATTTCATTTTTGGGGTGGAATTGGGAGAAAGGACTAGCAATAGGAGATATTTTGGAGGAATTCGTCTTCACCAACGAAGAATGCTCCTCCAACGAAGAACACTGACGCATGACTTCGACTTCTTCCTTAGGACATCCTCCAACGTGGGATGTATTCAATTTATGACCATTCTTCCCTCCTCATAAACATCAACAAAGGAACGAGGTAGGGGTTTAGTTGTGTATTTAAAGGCGTTGTCGTGGGATCCCTCAAATGATTAGTGATTTTTGGGTACTTAGTTGTAGTCGAGTGACTGACCAAGGTCGTCTCTCAAAGGAGGAAGTAAATTAAATAAAATTCTTAAAGGTATTATAAAAATAAAATAGAAAATAATTAAAACACTACTTGAAAATATGGGGGGTTGTTTATTGTTTATAAAACTTGAAGAATTTTTCTGGAAGAAGATTGCATTTTTTTTAATTTTGAAATGAAGTTTGATTAAAAAGACTCAACAAAAAAAATGTTTTTTTAGAAAATATTTTAAAAGGTGTAATCGATATAACTCTAACTCTTCATTTAATTATTAATAATTATCATTTAAATCAATATCCAGTTAATTATGATACCATAATTTGTTAACCCTCGAACCCTATGAGAGTTAACTTAACCACAAAGATGAAATTACTTAAACCCTAGGCTAGCTTCGAAACACGCAATTACAGCACCATGCTTTGATTATTGTTCTAAGGTTAGCTTATGGTCAGTCATTAATTATAAAACATATCCATTCTGTAAATGAGTATGAATTATGTTTAGGAATTATATTTTAACTCTACAAATTTATCTTGTGTGGTCTTGTATTACCAATTAAGATCGCACTCTCACAATTTACACAAAATATGGACCTCGCGTGTTCTTGTGCTAATTGTTCAATTGCTTGATTAGTTTCTTATAATTTAAAAACACAATTCATGGATCATATAAAGTTAATTACAGTATCTCAAGGATTCAAAATAATTAAATTAAGAGGGCAGAAGATATATTGATCACTAAGAAAACTACTCTTCCATGGGTGGTGTGGTCATCGTGGAGACGTTTTGCAGGAGCAAAGGATTGAAAGGGTAGAACCCAATATCGTCTCCACTCTTGATTCCAACCCAATTAGGAATATTAATAGAATAAGAAAAGTGAATAAAATAGAAGATTAATTGAATAAAAATTCAAGATACAAACATGAAAGAAAAGAATTACAAATAAGAGGAGGGAGAGGAGAGCCTTTTTGGAAGAGCTGTTTTCACAAAGCCTTACTTATTCCAAGAGTTTGGAGGGGCTACCAAGAGACACCTTTTCTGAAACACCTTCCCAAAGCCTCAACAATCCCTCCCAAAGAGTGAAAACACCCTTTAAATATAGTTGTGGAGGGCTAGGGTTACAAAACTTCATTAAATGTGAAAGGAAAATTAGGCCAATTTTTTAATCCCCCTTGAACCGCATAGTTGACCTCTAAAACGCATGAATTTTCCATCCTTATATAAGTATTATTTTTGAATAATAATTTCCCAGATCTTCCCTCAAAATTTGGTCCCAATACAAGCTTGGATGAAGAAGATACGTCCCAAATGGTGAAGTGGTGTCCAATCTGGATAGTTCAGCCCATCTTTGTCTTCATGGCCCATTTACTTCACTCAAATGCACGATCCAGCTCCTATGTACTGAATAGAATTTGTAGCCCATTAAGTCAGGAACATAGTTACAAAATTTTAAGTCAAAATAATTTACATAAAAATATTTATTCTTGAAATACTATAGTAAATTTTAAAAGGGTAAAACTGGAATTTTCATCAAATTTGCAAATGAATGATCTAATCCCAAATATTTCATAATTGGACATATTTAGTATAATGTGAGGAAATTATATAATCTATTATCAATAAAATATTCAATAAAATTGTTTTTTATAAACTCTCCCACACTTACCCTTTTCCACTCCTGGGCAAAACCTCATATAAAGTAAACATCAATATCAAATCAAAACCAATTTTAAAACACATATCCTTGAGATTCAACAATTCCACACCAATACACAAAAGATATCATGCCTCATAAAAAACCATTATTTCAAGTTCTTAATTTATATCATTCAATATATTACTACTTCATTTATCCTACCATGCACAAAACACTCACCTTGCTTGAATTTTCTCTTATCAAACAAATGTCAATTTTTAGCAATGTCTTTCTCATCCAAACTCATACAAGAGTCACCATAGGCTTGATAAATTCCTACATCACCACCCGATTTGAGTCAAGTATATATGTTTATCATGAGGACTTTTTATGGTTGTTCTGTGGCTTTCATTTGGTAGGATTAATATGTGAAAAATTCTAAGGCCGAATAAGGAGGTCTTGAGTCTTTTTGAAGAAAAATTGCATTAATCTAATTTTCACTTAAATATGGTCTCCTCCTAAATCCCCATAGTATCAATTCAGCACCATAATCATGAAAAGTCATGGAAATTATACACCATTCATCATTTCAGCATAAAAAATGTCAATCTTATCAAACATTATTTTCTTGAAAGATTTAGATAGGCACAGCTTTCTTCCTCTATTAGAAGCTCTAGAAAAGGCACAACTTCACTTATCATGAAAGCTCCAGAAAAGGCACAACTTTCAATATAATGATTTTCTTCAACAGAAAACACATCTCTTCAGAATTTAAATTTCCACCCAAAGTATCATATAATGTCGTAGCACAACACAAGATAGCTTCCCCCACACTTAAGTTCAACTATATTATGCAATTTCACTTCTAGAGTCTGTTGGATAGGGAAAGTTGGCTTGTAATGTGGCTAACCTAATAGGATGTTCATGTATTCTAAGGGATACAAGGATTAAATGTTCAAGGTAGGCCATTATAAAAAAATGATTCTTTGAAATAGGGGCTTTAATACCAAACAAACGCCTCAATCATTTAAACATAAGTACCTCAAACCCTCAAGTTTTGACAGGAATAAATCAAATTCTGGTTAAATAAAGCATGGTTTGGTTCTCTCAAGAAGTGAGGTGAATGTGAAGAATATGAAAAGAATGGTTCAGAAGCCTCACAGGAAAGTGATTTCAAATATAAAGACAGTGAGATGTGTCATGGGATTCAAAATTTTGTGTACTTTTCATGAAATTACTAAATATTTGAACTTCAAAAAAAGTCATTTTCAGCATTCATTTAAGCTCAGTTTCATGGGATAAATTGTTTCACTTATTAATATGGATTTCAAAATGGTGATGAGAATCATTTCAGCTCAATATTTTCTAAAACGCACAAAAAACTGAAAAATAAACACACAAAATTTGAAAAAAACAATTGTTTTTGTTTTTTTTAATAGGAAAACAAGTGAAATTACTAAACTAAAATGTTCCCTCCCCCACACATAAAATATTTTGTTGTCCTCAATGTGAACCCATGAGATGATATATGAACATGAAATTTATAATTTTAAATAGGACAAATAATAAAAAAGTTAAAGGGTTAGGAATATCCTGATATGCTCAAGTGATGATGGGGTCATGCAGTGTGATAAAATCCACTGCATCAGTAGGAAGTCCCTCAATGAATCTCTTAAAATGTTTCCGATTGACAGTAAAGCTCCTTCTTGTGTCCTCTTGTGTGATCTCCACAGCACCATAAGGAAAAATATTAGTCACAACATAAGAACCTAACCACCTGGAACTCAACTTACCAGGCATCAGCTTTAGTCGTGAACTGTAGACAAGGACTTTCTCTCCAATATGAAACTCCCTTTGTTGGATCATTTTGTCATGAGATGCTTTGGATCTTTCCTTATAGAGCCTTGAGTTCTCATATGAAGACAACTGAATCTCCTCAAGCTCTTCAATTTGCAGCTTCCTTTGGATTCCAGCTTGATCCAAATCCATGTTTCATTTCTTTATAGCCTAATATGCCTGATGTTCAACTTCCATAGGGAGATGGCACGCTTTCCCAAAAACAATCCAAAATGGGTACATACTGATGGGAATTCTGTATGATGTCCTATAAGACCACAATGCATCATCCAAGTTCTTTCTCCAATCCTTCCTATTTGGTTGCACAGTTTTTCCAAAATTTGTTTCAACTCACAATTTGAAACCTCAGCTTGGCCATTTGTTTGGGGGTGGTATGGTGTTGATGTTTTGTGTGTCACCCTATACTTATGAAGGAGGGAAACCAAATTCTGATTATATAAGTGTGTCCCTTGGTCACTGATGATGGCCTTTGGTACTCCAAACCTATAAAAAATCTGTGTCTTGACAAAGTCCACTACAACCTGAGAATCATCAGTCATGGTGGCCTTAGCCTCCACCCATTTACTCACATAATCAACAGCAATAAAAATATAAAAAAACACAAATAAAATAGGAAAAGACCCCTAAAATCGATACCCCGCAAATAAAAAATCTCACAGAATAATATGGGTTGTTGAGGCATCTCATGTCTCCTAGAAATGTTTCCTGTGTGTTGACAACATGAGCACGACTTAAAATACGCATGAGAATCATGGAGTAAGCTAGCCCAATATAATCCATAGTCTAAAACTTTCCTAACTATCCTTTGGGGTCCAAAGTTTCCACCACAAGAAAGTGTATGAAAAAATTGTAGAACAGACTCAAACTCATGATCAGGAACACACCTCCAAATAACTTGGTCACTACACATGCGCCATAAGTAGGGATCATCCCACACATAAAATCTAGACTCACTATTTAACTTTTGGACTTGATGTTTCTTTAAATTTTCAGGGATTTCAGATGAAAAAAGGTAGTTCACTAAATCAGTATACCAAGGATGCATACCTGAGATAGAATAAAGATGTTCATTGGGGAAAGTGTCCCGAAGTGGTACCTGGTCCAAGGTGTCATCCTCTAGTACGTGAGTAAGCCCACTCATGTGGTCTGCCACTAGATTTTCTGACCCTTTCTTGTACTTTATCTCAATATCAAATTCTTAAAGAAGGAGTATCGATCAGAGAAGTCTGGGCTTTGCATATGGATTCTTTAAGAGGTACCGCAGATCTGCATGGTCAGAAAAAACAACTACTTTAGAGTCCAATAAATATGAACATAATTTATCTAAAGAAAATATAACAGCAAGAAACTCATTTTCCGTGGTTGTGTAGTTTTATTGGTCTGAATCCAGTGTCCTCGATGCATAGGCAATCACATGTGAACGTCCCTCCACCCTCTGAGATAAGACAGCTCCAACTGCAAAGTTTGAGGCGTCACACATAAGCTCAAAAGTAATCTCCCACCATGGGGGATATATGATTGGTGGAGTGTCAGACACTTCTTTAGATCATCAAAGGAAATCCTGCAAGAATCATCAAACACAAAATCAGAATCCTTTTGAAGTAATCATGACATAGAAAGAGCAATCTTACTAAAATATTTTATGAAGATCCGATAAAATTATGCATTCCCTAGGAAAGATCTAACATCACTCACACATTAAGGATATGGTAATGATGAAATAATATCAACCTTAGATCTATCAACCTCTATCCCATGTTTTGACACTAAATTCCCTAAGACAATGTGTTGACGCTCCTTTCATCACAGAATCTAAAGATCGGAAAAGGGGAATATATGAGCACAAAGTGATTCATCCTTTGAAGAAAATATCAAAAATCGACAAAGGGATGAACAAGAAAAACTTTTCCCATAGACCGCGCAAGTTCCTTCATGGTCGCGCAAGTGGACTTGCGCGACGCAACTTGGCGCGCAAGTGACTTGCACGACCTAATTGATAACCGCCCGGTAACCGACCGGGGTCTTCTCCTGCCTATAAATAGACCATGTGGGCCCCCCATTCAAGAGGATCTTTTTTACAGAAACTAGGATTGAAGATCCCGACGCCCAAGTCTCTTTTCAAAGCTTCCGGAACACTTCTAAGGTAATTTCTTACCTAGAACGGAAGATCTAAAGAGAGGGAGTAAGGCCTAAGTGTTGAAACTCATCAACACTTGCGCGCCTGAGTAGTCAGCCCTTAAGGGAAGTGACCACACTTGCGCGCCGCCTTACTCTTTCGATAGAAATTGCGCATCCCTTTTTTGGAAGAACCTCAAGAGGATTCTAAAGGCTTTAATGAAGAGTCACTCAAGTATTTCAAATGCTGGTTGAATTTCGCACAAGTACCCACCATGTCGCGCAGATATACCTGCGCGACCAATACTTGTGTGCTGCTGCAGTACCTACGTGCCTACCAAGACTTGCGCGCCCCTTCCTTTTTGGGTGTCTTTCTTGCCCATTTCACCCCTCTTAAGCCATTACACCTTTTCTTTTCAAGATTCAGTCTTTAAGACACTCTCCAAATCCATTTATGGCATGATTTCTTGATTTTACTTCCTTATCTGAAAGGAATTCGGTGGAATATCTCTCAAAACCTAGTGATTTACATATCTTTATGTCACTAAAGATTGAGAGTTCATTCATTCAACCCCACCTTTAAGATGAGAGAATCCTTAATCGGGGCATCCTTCTTAGGAGTAAGCCCCAGATCCTCTAATTTTGGTCTCCTTTTCAGGAGTAAGCCCCAAGTCCCTTAATTTTTGGGCATCCTTCTTAGGAGTAGGCCCCAGATCCTCTAATTTGGGCTTCCTTTTCAGGAATAAGCCCCAAGTCCCTTAAATTCTCTTTAACCAGTCCTAATTTACGTTTGATCTGGGATTCCTTCTCATGAGTAAAACCCAGTTATCAATCCTCTCCTAATTTGGGTTTCCTTTTCAGGAATAAGTCAGAAGTTAGAGTATTCAAATCTCCATGAAGCACATATACCTTTATGGACCCTGTTCCTGGATTTTCTCCCTAAAGTAAATCCTGACCTTCATTTATCTGGGCAGTCATATATACATAAGCCCCAAACCATTTCTTATGATTACATTTTTTCATGGCCCAATTGTCTATTTTATTACCAATACCTCTTGTTTGTCACACCGAGCATGACTCACGTGAGCTTAGAGAGTAAAATTAATTATGACATCCTTCGTTGAGCCATTAATAATAAACATTATACTCCCTTATTCGAACTACATGGGTTTTGATTCCTTTTCCAAAACAAAGGATACGTAGGTTTCCCATCTATGGGTTCGATCCCAACTCTGAAATAATTCATGTCCTTCTGAATGACAATAAATTTCAGGTGCCCCACTGAGTGGCTTTAAAACCAGCCTGGTCATCATAATGACCAAGAGACTTTTTGTTTTGAAGGTTACCATTGACCAAGAATCTCTAAATAGATATAGATGATTCTCTATTGATGAAGAACCTCGAATACATATAAGAGATTCTCTAAATTTCTTACATATTTAATCATTGATTGTCAAAACTGAAGGAAAATCTCATTTTATACTTGGTAATATAATAAGGATTCATGAACATAACTTAAATCTATAAAGAGAGTCCCGGAATATACATTAATTCCCCTCAAAAAGGTGTGATGAGTCCGACCTCCCATCCTCTCGACCAATGCAAATTCCTAAGCCTCATCAGTACACAAGCTAATGAGCGCCTACCTTTGGAAAGTAGGTCCAAATGGATGTGGAATCATTGGATGTTTCCGGTTCAACAAACAAACCCATTAGAAACCGATCGGAACGTTTGAATCTCCCATCCAGGAGGTCATCCCCGAATTCCGAGGGAAACAAAAAATGGTGAACCCGACGTGAATCCTTAACCAAGTTAAAATGATGTTTTACCTATTTGTTAAGCCCCTATTTAAAACTCAATAAGAGGGCTAACAAAAACAATCATTGACATATGTGCTCATCCAAAGGATGAAGTGGCTGAATTTTATCTTGATTACGTCTGTTATATCAAACAGGAACTCTTTTCCAAGATCTTCTGTATTTCCATAATGGCTACTCTCAAATTCACATCTGTGAATACTGCTGCTGCAAATACCACTGCTGCTATTCATACTGGATCGTCATCCTCTCTGAGGATGAAATCACCTACTCAGAGTCTTCAACGCTGGGTATCAAATGCGCTGGTTATAGAGTACCGTCAACACGGTACCATCCCAACTCTGGAGGCTGCCCGACAGGCCCTCCAAGTGAACGACTCCCATAGGTCGTCCGGACAACGACGACCAGTGATCAAGAGGCAGCCGGTGCGGACTACCGTCTCCAACCGTTTCGGGTCGTTATCCCCGGAACGCAATTTCCATTCGCTCCCTTACTCTGAGGAAGTGAATGAGAAGGTCCCTCGGGGCCTTAATTCAAAAAGACAGGAGTCCTTCCCGAGGGCTCCCATCAACAATCGCCGCCAGACTCGTGCGGTAGTGCGCCCTCAACATGATGAGGGTACCGACTCCAGACATTCAGCTCAGGTTCCTCGAACCCGAGTAGGCAAGAAGAACCGCCAGAAACGGAATCCGGTTAATAATGGGCATGTTTTCATCCCTGCCATCTCCGGAGAAGTCCATCAACCTAACTTGGTGGCGAACAACGAACAAGCACACACACCTGTCCGTTTTAATTCCGTTGTCCAGCAGACTCGTCTGGCAGCATCAAGCCAATCCCACTAGGCAATTCCGGCGGAGTACTATAGGCAGGAACATACACATTCTTATACATCATCAGTTAGTCAGCAGGCTCGCCTGACTACATATGATGGATCTCGTCAACCGCGTTTGGCGAAGTGTAATCAGCAGGCACATACACCTGCTAGTACTAATCAAGCCTACCAACAGTCTCGCTTGGTAGCGCATGGAGAAGTCAGTCGGAAAGCTCCGACGACAAACAGGAGGCAGACTCAACTCTCTACCTCCACACTTGAGTACTTTCAGGATTCACTGACAATAAAAGGAGGACAGGAGCAGGCACATACACCTACTCCAAGCCCGAAATGGACGTATATCCCTGTTCTGGCAGCTGAAGTCACCAAACATATTTTGTCAATGGTGAAAGACCAGAAGAAAATTTCTTCTCATATTCTGGACGCTTGCCAGGATATCATAATATCTTCAGCATCATCTCAGGGAAAGACACATAAATCTATCCCTAGTAGTGGAGTGACACATCAACGATTCACTCCAGAACAGACACACACATCTGTTCCAGTCCAAGAGGTTTTTGGGGCATACTCCCCCATATCATACGGACAACCAAGTCAGGCACATACACCTGATTTGAGTGGAGATCATTAGCCTAACCTGACCATATTTCCTGATCAGTCACATACACCTGCTCAGAGTAACCACTTTCGTCAACAAGTGGTTTCCAAAGCGAGTAAGAAGGCATCTAAGAAAAAGATCCACCCAACACAGTCAGGAGATCAAAGGCCAATCTGTAACAAGGCCTTGATCAATGCTGGAGTTCTTGAAGCCCTCAGACATTTATCTATTGGAATTAAAGATTCTACTCCCTCAGTTCCCAATAATGGGAACATTAATTCTGAAAGTCTTCAACAGACACTTCCTCATGAATGCTTGCTTCATGAAAATTCGGTCAATCTTGAAGTTTCTTCTTCAGATGAGAGCCACAAGAACCCTCTGTGTGGTCAGAAGACCAAGGAGCAAGAGATCTCATCTTTTGTTGTAACCCATTATGGTGGTCCTCCCCATGATGATGAATTTCACTGCGAAATTCCTCTCCGCAGTAGTGATTCACATCGCCTGGAAAATACTCCAGTGGAAAATGTAGTTCCGAGAAAGACCTCTTATCTTGAGGCACTTGCAAATGCGAAACCAGTCATGTCTGATGCTTTATTGCTAGCAAGTTAAATACTTTCTCAATCAGAAGATAGCCCAAGGTGTAGGTCATTCTATGAACCACCCCTAAGTCTTGCATCTTCTAGTTTGATCAATGATCTCTCTACCAATCTTGTTGAATCCGATGAAGAAACAAGGAAACACCAACTCTGGTAAAAATAGGTAGAAAAATATTCATTTAATGATAAAGAGGAAATGCTGAACATGAGGAAAAAACTGGCAAAAAGTGAGGTACCAGTCATGTTTTGGCCTTTGGCTGACTCCCAGTATGACATTCCAAAGATGTTGACGGAAGATAGAGTCCATGATATTCGTCTCAACATATGGAAAACTCTTTGTCAATTGAAGAAGAAGGTATTATCTTATGATGAATATGAAAATCATCTTAAGATAATAGAAGGGCTACAACGTCAGATTGATTTGGCATCTCTATCAGTCTCTCGGTATCCGAAGGCTGAAAAGCAACAGAGAACCCTTCAACGTTCATGTCTTGGCGCACTAAGAAAATTGCGTCAGTTAATTTCCAATGCTCCATCTGGTGTTCATATCAGAGGATGGGGTGTTCACGGAGCACTACATTTCACAGTGCTTTCCAGTCAGCAAAGCCCGCCGAAAATGGTCTCATGCAATGTTATTGCCCATGGCCGGCCATAGTCAATGGGCTTTGTTCATAATCAAAATCTTGCTCAAGAACAGGCTTCAACTAGTTCCTCTCAAAATCAAGTATATAGAGAACAAGTTGTTGAATTACTCATACATCAAGCAGGCGAGAATATTGCACAAGCCTCTCGTATGGAGCAAACACATCATCAAATGACAGAAGTTTCGGAAATCATCCAATGGTCTGTTAAACCAGGTGATAAAAGTGGATACAAGCTAATGCATCCAGCTAATTTCCGAACTAAGATTCGCAAGATCAAGAGATCTTTTAAGAAGGTCTCAGACATAGCATGTTAAGATCCACCCCAGCTTGTCAGACTGGGTACTCCTTTAACCCAACCCTCAGAGTCAATAAATGGGATTCGAGGAGTTGAGCGGAAGCAGCAGGAACATCCCCAGTTCTCGAGACTGGGGACTCTTTCAAATCATCAATCCCCTTCTCAGAGAATATCAGTCTTTTCTCGATTGGGGAAGAAGCCCCAAGAGGAACGAAGAGCCAAATTATCAGGAGATTCCCTCCAATTTATAGCTCCTCAAGAAGTTCCTAAAAGATTAAATCAACAAAAGGCAATGTCTCATCAAAGACATGAAAGAATACAATATCACAGAAATGTTGATAGAAGGTATGTGATGCATTATACATCAATCAATGTCATCAATGCCGTTGTTGCTAATCCACCAGAGGAGACTCACTCAGGGGACTCAGATGAAGAGCGTCCTGCTCAAGAAAATGTATGCACCGATACAAATGAAGAAGGTGTGCATACACGAAGTCAAATGATTACTCATAACCTAGGTAATCCACTTCCTTCTCTCCAAAAAGTATCCAACAAAGGTAGGGGAAAGAATCAGGTTACATATCCTTCCTCTGGAGAAGGTCAATCGCTCTCATTAGAGAAAAGTTTTCACAACAAGAGGAAGAAATGAAAGAATTAAGAAGGTTGAATGCAGAACTACTTCAGAGTAGTCTTATTCTTAATAATGCTGAAGTCCGACAGCTGAAGGAATTTGTTGTAAATATTGAGATGGATCAGGAATATCCTCCTTTATCAGTACACCCTCAGTGGTCTAATCCTACGGGTCAAACGCAACAACGGTTGGGAGTGCTACCATCAGTTGCAGCACCAATCACCACGTCTGTCCAAGCTCCATTCATTACACCTACCCAAGACCAAATTCAACCTGATGTTTCTAAAAAGTTAATAACTACTATTGAGTCATTAACATCTCGGTTAGAAACTATGGAAGGGAAATGGGCGCAAGTTCAACCAGAAAAGAAAGTTTACCCTGAATGGGTAGATTCAATTTCTCCTCCATCCAGTTTTGGAAACCCTGTTTTTCCTACTTTCAATGGATCAGGCGACCCTAAAAAACATTTGACACATTACGTGTCTTGTTGTGATCCTATGATGGGAACTCCATAGCAGAAAGAAGCAGTGAAACTCAGATGCTTTGTGCGAACCTTGCAAGGACCAGCTTTTGTCTGGTATACAAGCTTGCAATCCCGGTCAATCATCGGATGGGGGGATCTTTGTCAAAAATTACTTCTTCAGTTCAGCTGAACATTGCCAAAAATGACAGTTTTCGATCTTACAAACTGCAAGAAAAGGGAGAATGAAAGAGTCTCTGATTTCATTGCTCGCTGGAAGGGATTAACGTATTCCCTGAGTTTAGCACTTCCTTAGGAAGAGCTGTTGCCAATCTGTGTGGAAAATTTGCGTGACGAATTACGCATGCCATTGATCCCTGTGAAATACACAGGAGGGTTTCAAGACCTTACTTCAATCACTCAGCAGATTGAATATTCCCTTATACAGGCTAAGGTTAAATCTCGTGTAATTCCATCAGCTTCAGGAAGGAGAATGGGTAAAGCAGAAACTGCTATGGTTATGCTTAAAAAAGCTCCTTTACCTATTTCTACTTCAAAACCTTCATCTTCTCGAAGGGCTCCACCTCCTGAACACCAACAACAAAGGTCATTTCGTCCAATAGATCAAAGAGATCAACGACGAAAACAATTTGAGGATTTGAAGAGTAAAATATACTCTTTCCGAAATGAGCAAGTTCCTGGTTACTTCATTTTAGCTCTGGAAAATAATTTGGTTCAATTACCAGTTCCCAAGAGGCCAAACAAGGAAGGAGATGAATACTGTCCCAATTATTGTCCCTTTCATCAAATGTTGGGTCATCCCATCTAGGAGTGTTTTGTCTTTAAAGACCTCCTTCAATAGATGGTCGACTTGGGACAAGTCAAGTTTAAAGGTTCTTCGACTCAGATAGCATGTGTTACTGCTACAGTTCCAGAGGAGGAAGGTGAATGGCAAGAAATCAAAAGCAGAAATGCACAGAAGTATGATGATTGGATGGTCAGAAAGACAATCAACCGGACTCATGCCATTTTGCGAACACAATTAAAGAAACCAATTGTGTCTTCTGCCATGAATATTGTGGTAAAACCCTCTTTGTTAGGGGGAACATCCTCAAAGAAACGGTTTGATTTAAAGAAGAAAAAAGAATCAGAAGAAGATGAGTATGTGTCAAAGCCTAAATTGTCTTTGACTCTGGCAGACTTTATGCCATCTACTTCAAAACCACGGGCACCGCCCCATCAAACGGCACAGCCTAAACAGGCTAGTCAGGCAGAGTCTTTATTAGAAGAAGAGTTAATCTTCGGTTCTGTTAATATGATTCAATTAACAGATCCATATTCCAGTCATAATTTCAATTTTTATGAGCCTGAATTCCCTGTATCAAATAAGGGAATCCGAGGAAGTTCCTGAGTTTCAGGATACAGGGGAAGACGTGGATCTTTCCGAAGCCACTACTCCAATTCTACCCTTTCTAGCACTGTGTATGCAGCAGAAACTCATGGTAGAGCCCTTCAGCAAGCTCAAAAAGAACAAGTAGGTTTTTCTACTAATAGCCAACTCAGTCTTGGCATAGTTATTTTAGAAGACCGATTGAAGGTTCCATCTTCTTTATCTCAGAAAGTAAATGGATCTAATTGGTCTAATCTTCCAAAACCTAGGATGTTGCCAACTTCTATCCCAATACAAGATGCATCAGCTTCCAAAGCATCTGCTTCCAAGGTACCTGCTAAACCGCATATTCCTATTGGGAAACGCAGACCTTTAGATCAAAAGTATGATATATTGAAACACTTGGCCCAAGTACCAGCCAAGTTATCAATTTTGGATGCTTTGAATCTGTCAAAATATCTTCGGGAAGCACTCATCGAAGCTTTGTCAAGTCCTCAGGAGTTTGAAGCTGAAATTGTTGCAGCTGAAGTCTATCACATAGAGAATAATCCTGCAGAATTCCATGCAGTGATATCTTTTACTGATAAAGATGAATATGATGTTGTGCATGGGAACATAAAACCTTTGTACTTATCTAGCAAAGTCAATGGTGTAGATATCCGAAGAGCTTTCATTGACAATGGTTCAGGAGTCAACCTCATGCCCATTCGTACACTTCATCGATTGGGCCTCACGGAATCTGATTTATCTCCTTCTACCATGATGTTACAAGGATATGATAAAAATGAACAAGAACCACTGAGCGAAGTTACACTCAAAACTCATTTTGGAGATCTTGTATCCAATTCGGATTTCATGATTGTTGATCAAGACTCAGCTTTCAACGTCTTGCTTGGAAGACCCTGGTTACATCAGCATGCAGCTATCCCTTCATCATACCATCAATGTCTCAAATATTGTTTCAATGGTCAAGTTGGAACATTTTATGGTGATAAGACCCCATTCAAGACATGTGAGTCTCAATACATTGAGGAAGAATTTTATCACATGAAGGGAAGAGAAAAATCTACAATGAAGGAAATTACCAAAGTTAGTGCTCCATATGGTATGGAGAAAATTCCAATAAATCCATTTACACATGTTAGTACAGATTATGTGTTATACCTATCAGTCAAATTGACAAAATAGGCCCAAATCAAAATACTCTTATGGAAAGATCCATAATTTCAATTACGGAAATTGAGCCAGACAACATGGGAGAAATTGGTAACCTACCAAACAGGGATGAAAGCACAAGTGGTGACGTCTTCATTTCATCTGCTGAAATCCAACAGGTCTATACTTCACCAATCAGGCCAGAAGAAGTTATAACAACATCGTAGGTGAATAATGATGTCAATTCTCAATCCATCATCTCCTCTTTATTTCCCAAAGAAGGCCCTTTATCATCAATAGGGTCGGAAATGGAAGCGTCTTCTTCAAAATATGAAAATTTTGACATCTCTTCTGATCATGAAAATTTCGTTTTTTCATCTACTATGAAAGTAGAAACGGAAGAAATAGCACATGATGAAGAGGAAGAGTAAGATCTTAGAGATGCTCCTCCAGCATTTGATGAGGGTATCTCTACCACTATGGATGAACTCAGAGAAATAAATCTGGGTACAGAGAAAGATCCACGCCCCACTTTAATTAGTGCGGCCATGACCCTTGAAGAGAAAGAAATGTATACTTCTTTTCTAAATCAAAATAAAGATATTTTTTCTTGGAACTATACAGAAATTCCTGGGCTTGATCCTGATATTGCTACTCATCATTTGGGTTTACCAAAAGAACATCGAGGATTTAAGCAAGCCGCGAGAAGAACACACCCAACTTATGCTTCCAAAATTGAAGCTGAAGTGGATGAGCTGATCAAAGATAACTTCGTCAGAGAAGTTTAGTATCCCAAGTGGTTGGCTAATATTGTCCCTGTAAATAAGAAGAACGGACAAATTAGGGTTTGCATCGATTTCAGAGATCATAATCGGTATTGTCCTAAAGATGATTTCCCAGTTCCGATTACAGAACTCTTAATTGATGTGACAGTTGGCTATGAAGTACTTTCCTTCATGGATGGATATTCCGGATATAATCAGATCTGAATGGCCCCAGAAGATAAGGAATCTACAGCCTTCAGATCCCCTCAAGATGTGTTTTGTTACCAGGTGATGCCCTTTGGTTTAAAGAATGCAGGTGCAACATATCAATGCTCCATGCATCGTATCTTCAAACCTTTCTTAGGGAAGTTTGTTGAATGCTATGTAGACGATTTGGTGGTTAAATCCAAACAACGTTCTAATCACTTGGCTGATTTTGAAGTCATATTCCACAAGCTTCGACAACATAATTTGAAGATGAACCCCTTAAAATGTGCTTTTGGGGTAACCTTAGGAAAATTCCTCGGCTTTTTTGTACGCCATCGTGGTATTGAAGTCGATCCTGAGAAGACCAAATCAATCCTTTGTATGTCACCTCCTCAGAATTTGAAATAATTAAGAGGACTTCAAGGACACTTAGCCTATATTCGGCGTTTCATCGCCAATTTGGAAGGCAAAAGTTTGCCCTTTACCAAATTATTGAAAAAAGGAGTCACTTACCAGTGGACTGAAGAATGTCAAGAAGCGTTTGATGTTCTCAAGAAATACCTCTTGAGACCACCAGTACTCATGCCACTTGTTGAAGGTAGACCACTTATCCTCTATGTGACAGCTCTAGAGTGATCATTGGTTGCCTTTCTCACTCAAAAGAATGATGCTGGGAATGAAAATAGCCTCTACTATCTCAGTAGAACTATGCTTGAAGCAGAAACCCGGTATTCAAGTATTGAGAAGTGCTGCCTGGCATTAATCTTTGCAGTTCAGAAACTGAGACACTACCTGCAACATCACGAGGTCCAATTGGTATCTCGAAATAATCCGCTCAAATTCATCCTTAGTTGTACAATGCTTACAGGACGTCTAGCAAGGCGGGCAGTTATTTTGTAGCAGTTCGACATTCAGTATGTATCTCAAAAGGCAATAAAGGGCCAAGCTTTGGCTGATTTCCTGGCTGAACATCCTTCAGTGGAAGACACGTCTTCAGATATTGAACTCCCTGATGAGGAAGTTTTTTCTATTCAAGAGTGTCCTCAAACATGGGAAATGTATTTTGATGGTGCTTCCAGAAGTCCAACAAGGAAGAAAATGGAAAATCCTAAATTCAACAAAGTTGGTTTAGGAATTGTACTCATTTCTCCAGATAAGGCATTTTTACCTTATTCCTTTTTATTGTGGGAAGGTGGTACCAATAATGAAGCCTAATACCAAGCTCTTATCACAGGCTTGGAGTTAGCACTTCAATCAAAAGTGAATCACTTAAAGGTGAAAGGTGATTCAGACTTGGTAATCAAACAAATCAATGGGGATTATGCCATCAGAAAAGAAGAGTTAATCCCTTTGTATGATTACGTCAGAAAGTTAATGGCGGAATTCCCTTCAGAACCGACATTTTCTTATGTCCCAAGATCACAAAATTCTCAAGCTGATGCACTGGCTAATATAGCCACAGCTCTAGCAGATCCAAATCGGGACGAGACAACCATCAGTATTGTCCACCGTCGTGCAATTTCACCTTATATTCAAGCCATAACAGAGGAAATTAATGAAATTAGTCCCATTCCTAAACCGTATGGTCATACTACAGGATGGATGTCACCTATCAGGGAATACCTTCAAAATGGAACACTTCCACCTGATAGAGCCGAGAAAGAACAAATCTGGCGACGTGTGGTCAATTTTACTCTTTATGATGGCACAAACCACCTAGAGAAAATTCTCTACAAATGTGGTTTTGATGGAGTTCTATTTAGATACATTGATGGTGAAGAGACAATGGTTGTCATGAAAGAAGTGTATGCAGGAGTCTGTGGTGCCCACCAGTCTGGACATAGATTGTCTGATCAAATTCGAAGGATTGGATACTTTTGGCCTTCAATGATACAATATTGTGTTGATTTCACAAAGAAATTTCATTCATGTCAAGTACATGCCAACTTTATTCATCAACCTCCAGAGTTGCTTCATACAGCTAAATACTCATGGCTATTTTCGACATGGGGAATAGATGTGGGGGGACCTTACCCTTCAGCTACGGCCAAGAAGTTTAAGCACATTCTTACTGCTACTGATTTCTTTTCCAAATGGGCAGAGGTAGTACCTCTCAAAGAAGTCAGTTCTAAATGCATTGTTAGCTTCATCAAGTCTAACATCATTTCTAGATTTGGTGTCCCTCATACCATATTGACGGACAACGGCACCAACTTCTGTTCTTCTGAGGTGAAGAAATTGTATCAAGAATACAACATTAAATCCAACCATTCATCTCGGTATCATGCGGCAGCCAATGGCCAAATAGAAGCCTTTAACAAGACTCTTTCAAATATACTACAAAAGATGGTGGATAAAGATAAGAGGTCATGGCCTGATAAACTCTTTCATGCTTTATGGGCTTATCGGACTACCACCCGCGATGCAACGCGGTCAACTCCATATTCGTTGGTATATGGAACAGAAGCAGTCTTTCCAATTGAAGTTCAATTTCCCTCACTCATAGTAGCCATTTGTGATCAGTTATCTACAGATGAGAAATCCCAAAAGCGATTGAATGAATTGGAACGGTTAGATGAGAAAAGATTGTGCACTTTGCACCACTTGGAAATCTATCAGAATCGAATAGCACGAGCTTTTAACAAAAAAGTTCGTCTTCGTTCATTCATTCAGGGAGAATTGGTATTAGTTCTCATAACTCCAATGATACCAGGAAAGAAACCTCCCAAGCTTAAGCCAAAATGGTAAGGACCTTATTCAATACATAGGGTCTACTCCAATGGAGCTTATTCATTAATATCGATGGATGGAGAACTCATTACTACTCCAACTAATGCCAGATTTTTGAAGAAATATTTTGTATAAAATACAAAGTATTCACAAGATGTCCCCACAACATGACACTAAACTATGCAGCACCAGTTTGTCCTTGCTATATGACGTTAAACTATACAGAAATGGTCCAGTATGACCTTGAACTAAAACTTCATCCCACACGATGTTAAACTGTGAAAAAGTTCCCTAAATGGTTCAGTATGACCTTAGACTGCAACTAGGTCCTGTATCACCTTAAAATGCATCATCAACGGTCCATGCATATGACCCTAAACTATTTGCAAGTCCCTTACATCCAGCAAGACGTTAAACTGTGACGTCCTAACTACATGACGCTAAACTGTATAAAAGTCCCTTACGTCCGGAAAGACGTTAAATTACAAAATAATCAAAGGTCCTGTATGGCCTTAAAACAACAACACCATCTAGCAAGACATTAAACTACACCATCCATGGTCCATTTATATGACCTTAAACTATTTGCCCTTTTGTCCAAAATTTGTCCTTACTGCATGACATTAAACTGCGCAGTCCCCTTTTTTTGTCCAACATGACGTTAAACTGTATTGTCCCCATCGTCCTAACTACATGACGCTAAACTGTATAGAAATTCCTTGATACGTCCTACATGACATTAAACTGTATTTTGTCCCTGCTACATGACATTAAACTGTGCAGCACCAATAGCCCTAACTGCAAGACTTTAAACTGCATAGTCCCTTTATATGTCCTACATGACATTAAACTATGCATCGTTAAGGTTGTTGTTACCTCTTGTTTCTCACACCGAGTATGACTCACGTGAGCTTAGAGAAAACCTCAACCGTAACACTCTCTTTGGGCCGCTAACCATGTATAAGTCCCAACAACATTTTTTTTAGATCATTGTCCCCAAGAACAACTTGATCATTAATTCATTATTTAATTTAACTACACGGACTTTGATCCTTGCCTTCTAGGCTGGGTATGTAGGAAACCTCCCAGGGTTCAAGCCCAAAAACAATCTCTTCACATCGGTTCACCACTATCTCATATGATGTTGATTCGTGAAACCGCCCCTAGAATCAATATCTTTACATTGATTCACTTTCGTCCTTGTTATATGACGTTAAACTATGCAACACTTTTTTCCATTATGACAATAAACTACAATACTCTTTGATTTCCTCATTTGAGAGAGAACTATTATTGACATTTATTTTTCAATCATGTTTCATTTCAAAAGACTAAATGCATACATGGTAATGCCTAAACTTTTTATCTCAGGTTAAACCATCATTGCACTAAAGTCCCCTTTCACCCTTCACATGTACGAACCAAATTTGTACAAAGGGTAGTTCTAGAACTATGTGGGCTTGATTCCCATCCTTATGGGATACGTAGGAACGTTCGAGTATCCCTCGAATCCAGCCCCAAGTCTTTTGGGCCTAACCCCAAATTTCACTTTCAGTCCCTTGGCTAAAAAGTCCTCATGAAAACACACACTGTGTATTCATTATTATGGTCCGAACTCTATGACCCTAAACTAAGATCTCTCATACTTTCGTCCTGCACGATGTTAAAATGCATTTCAAGAACCACGTATGGCTTGATTCTCATTCTTATGAGATACGTAGTGAAGTCCAAAATTTCAATTCAGGACCCAGCCACAACATGATTATGGTTATCATTGACCTATGTATCTATATATACATTGGACAATACCCATCTTTATGTGTTATAATACTAACCTTAAATATTTTCAGATCATCATAACCCTTTTCATGACTTTTAGTCACAAAAATGTCAAACTTCTGAGAATTCTTTTGCCTGACTATGCAGTACGTGCCCATAGGTGGCCTTGCATAAACAGTCTACATAACAAACTTCTTAGCCAAAAGATACTATTTTATTTAACTATGCAGCCAATTCCCTTAGGTGGCCCTGCATAATTCAACCCCCTAAAGGGTTTGTTAAATGATGGTAACTTCATTCTTGGGAAGAATGCCTCTTTTGTCCTTATTTGTCTTAAACGACAGTATGTAGGGATCCGCAAAAAAATATCCATCCTTAACATATTTGTCCCATATCCTTTTTCATGATCTCAAAGTATTCAAGTCTATGGTTTATTCTTCTTCCCTACGTTTGGGTCAGACCTTCGTAGGAGTGATATTCATCCAGTTCTTCGATAATCTTGTATGAAAATATCTTGTCCATATTCAATTACCTCTTTCCATACAACAAACTCTATACTTTAGAAAATTTGAATCTCCATAAACTTTCACTGGCTTTTAGCACTAGGAAAGTAAATTTCTGAGAGTTCTTTTGCCTCACTATGCATCACGTGCCCATAGGTGGCCTTGCATAAACAGTCCACATAACAGACTTGTTAGCTGAAAGATGCTATTTATTTGACCATGCAGCCAATGCCCTTAGGTGTCCCTGCATAATTCAACCCCCTAACAGGTTTTGTTAAATAATAGTAACTTCATTCTTGGAAACTACTTCTTCTAATGCCTTTTAGCTCTTTTTCATATCATTCCTCAGATTCAAATATTCTTAATCCATAGTTTACATATTTTCTCTCATACTTGAGTATGGTAATAAGTTTTCAGATAAAATGTCAAGGAATTGATTCAATTTTCATCCATTTTGGTCAAAGCTATTTCGACCTTAAACATTAACCCCTTTTATGTCTGGCATGCATGACTTTAAACTGCCCACAAAAGACAAAGGAAATATGAATAAAAGTCAAGTTCCAGCTCACTAAATATACATTTTTGTATGATTTAGGTAATATTGAGCAATTAAAAGGTTCAAAGTTTGTAGGGTTATTTGTAATAATCCTAGTAAAAATCAAACTATGCTTACGAGGCCCATTGGTTTAAGTAAATTTGAAGCAAGTAGTGAAAGAATGCAGGTACAAATGATTGAAGATGAAAGTGTTTTTCATTGATGCACAAGAGTTAGAAGGACATCCACAGACTGGAGTCTCTTCTCTTTTTCAAGAATTACAAGAGGCTTCCAACATAACACTTCATTTGATTTACGGCATCTCGAGCTTCATCAGCAACCACCTGGAATTCATTCATTGAACTGGATACAATAAGAGATGCAGTGATACCAGCTCTTCTTGGAACAATTGTAAAAGGATGTTCTTGAGTGTGGTTTGAGAAAATTTTCTGCTGATCAAACAGTGACTCTGTTTCTGTCCAAGAGAATTGGAAGATGGATACATGGATTTGAGAATGGAGCATTGGAAGTAAAGATCCATTTGGAGAGATTAATCTTTTCAGATATTTCTCTAATACCAAGTTTGTCGTCTCTCCACCAACCGGTAGTGGAAAACATTTCATCCCATCGGTTTGCCATTTTCATATCTGCAAGGAAATGACATGGAGGAAGAATTTGAAAGTTCACACCATTTTTGTTGCTCTTAATGCACAGCATAACCAAAATGAAGGAATAGCAGCGCAGCTTCATTTCAGGTGTATAGTTCTTTGCATCTAGAACATTGACTCCTTGCAGGTGACCATGACCATATAGTGGTAGGTAGATTCTCTGTGGGAAATTAAGAAAATATTTCTTCAAGTGCTTAGCCAAATCTGGGAGAGTGTTGTTGCAGATATCATAGTAATCATGGCCAATGATTTTCATCATGTCATCAATCCGCTTGCTAGCCAGTTCATCAGACATTTTAATTCCCTTAGGATCCATTGAATATGCCCAAAAGTTGAATAAATTAAACTCTTAAATGGGTTTATTTTTCATAAAATTTGTGAAAGAATTCGAAAAAATGGATAAGGCATTAAGGCGCGCAATTCTAAACATGGCACGCAAGTATTCGTGTGCCGCGCTAGTTTTTGACGCGTAAATATAAACCGCACAAGTACAAATACCTTTACAGTAGCGCGACATCAAGGAAAACAGTGGAAAACAGAGCAACCTGCGCGGCTAAGGTGATCTGCACGGCGAGAGCTCGAAGGTATGAAGTCCTGAAATCCGGATGCTTGTACGAAAGTGAGGCCCTCTATTTATAGAAACGGCCGGGACCCTACGCACCGTACCCTGCACGATCGAGGGCCGTATCCGTGCGCGATGCGCACTTGCGCGCCGCCTCTGCGCCATCAAGACTTACGTGCCCCCTTTTCCTTTGGATGTATTCGATTTCCTCAGAGTCATATCCTCTATTTCTCTCCGGATGCAACTCTGAGGGGGGACTTTTGTTGACGCTCCTTTCGTCACAGAATCTAAAGATCGGAAAAGGGGAATATATGAGCACAAAGTGATTCAACCTTTGAAGAAAACATCAAAAATCGACAAAGGGATGAACAAGGAAAACTTTTCCCATAGACCGTGCAAGTTCCTTCATGGTTGCGGAAGTGGACTTGCGCGACACAACTTGGCGCGCAAGTGACTTGCACGACCTAATTGATAACCGCCCGGTAACCGACCGGGGTCTTCTCCTGCCTATAAATAGACCCTTTGGGCCCCCCATTCGAGAGGATCTTTTTTTCAGAAACTCAGATTGAAGCTCCCGACGCCCAAGTCTCTTTTCAAAGCTTCTGGAACACTTCTAAGGTAATTTCTTACCTAGAACGGAAGATCTAAAGAGAGGGAGTAAGGCCTAAGTGTTGAAACTCATCAACACTTGTGCGCCTGAGTAGTCATCCCTTAAGGGAAGTGACCACACTTGCGAGCCGCCTTACTCTTTCGATAGAACTTGCGCGTCCCTTTTTTGGAAGAACCTCAAGAGGATTCTAAAGGCTTAATGAAGAGTCGCTCAAGTATTTCAAATGCTGGTTGAATTTCATGCAAGTACCCACCATGTCGCGCAGATATACCTGCGTGACCAATACTTGCGCGTCGCCGCAGTACCTGCGCGCCTACCAAGACTTGCGCGCCCCTTCCTTTTTGGGTGCCTTTCTTTCCCATTTCACCCCTCTTATGCCATTACACCTTTTCTTTTCAAGATTCAGTCTTTAAGACACTCTCCAAATCCATTTATGGCATGATTTCTTGATTTTACTTCCTTATATGAAAGGAATTCGGTGGAATATCTCTCAAAACCTAGTGATTTACATATCTTTATGTCACTAAAGATTGAGAGTTCATTCATTCAACCTCATCCTTTAAGATGAGAGAATCCTTAACCGGGGCATCCTTCTTAGGAGTAAGCCCCAGATCCTCTAATTTGGGTCTCCTTTTCAGGATTAAGCCCCAAGTCCCTTAATTTTTGGGCATCCTTCTTAAGAGTAAGCCCCATATCCTCTAATTTGGGCTTCCTTTTCAGGAATAAGCCCCAAGTCCCTTAAATTCTCTTTAACCAGTCCTAATTTACGTTTGATCTGGGATTCCTTCTCAGGAGTAAAACCCAGTTATCAATCCTCTCCTAATTTGGGTTTCCTTTTCAGGAATAAGTTCCAAGTTAGAGTATTCAAATCTCCATGAAGCACATATACCTTTATGGACCATGTTCCTGGATTTTCTCCCTAAAGTAAATCCTAACCTTCATTTATCTGGGCAGTCATATATACATAAGCCCCAAACCATTTCTTATGATTACATTTTTTCATGGCCCAATTGTCTATTTTATTACCAATACCTCTTGTTTCTCACACCGAGAATGACTCACGTGAGCTTATAGAGTAAAAGTAATTATGACATCCTTCTTTGATCCATTAATCATAAACATTATACTCCCTTATTCGAACTACGTGGGTTCTGATTCCTTTTCCAAAACAAAGGATACATAGGTATCCCATCTATGGGTTCGATCCCAACTCTAAAATAATTCATGTCCTTCTGAATGACAATAAACTTCAAGTGTCCCACTGAGTGGCATTAAAACCAGCCTGGTCATCATAATGACCAAGAGACTTTTTGTTTTGAAGGTTACCATTGACCAAGAATCTCTAAATAGATATAGATGATTCTCTATTGATGAAGAACCTCGAATACATATAAAAGATTCTCTAAATTTCTTACATATTTAATCATTGATTGTCAAAACTGAAGGAAAATCTCATTTTATACTTGGTAATATAATAAGGATTCATGAACATAACTTAAATCTATAAAGAGAGTCCTGGAATAGACAATAATTCCCCTCAAAAAGGTGTGATGAGTCCGAACTCCCATCCTCTCGGCCAATGCAAATTCCTAAGCCTCATCAGTCCACAAGCTAATGAGCGCCTACCTTTGGAAAGTAGGTCCAAATGGATGTGGAATCATTGGATGTTTCCGGTTCTATGAACAAACCCGTTAGAAACTGATCGGAACGTTTGAATCTCCCATCCAGGAGGTCATCCCCAAATTCCGAGGGAAACACAATGCCATGCTCTACCATGAAATGACACTTTTCAAAGTTCAAGACCAGATTCTTCTCAATACAACGATTCAACACCTTTCCCAAACTACTTAGACATTCATAAAATGAATACCCATACACTGTATAATCATTCATAAATACCTCCATGAATGTCTCAATAAAATCATAAAAAATACTCACCATGCATCTTTGGAAGGTACCTGGGGCATTGCAAAGTTGAAATGGCATCTTTCGGTAGGCAAATGTACTGAATAGACAAGTGAATGTTGTCTTATATTGATCCTTTGGGGTAATAAGAACCTTAAAATATCTATAAAATCCATCCAAGAAATAGTAGTGTGTTTTCCCAACTAGTCTCTCAAGAATCTGATCAATAAATGGGAGAGGTGAATGGTCTTTGCGAGTGGAATGATTTAGTTTCCTATAATCAATACACACATGCCAACTATTTTTCACCCTCATTAGAACTAACTGATCTTTCTCATTTTTAACAACAGTAACACCACTTTTCTTAGGCACAACCTGAATAGGAATCACCCACTGGGAATCTGAAATGGGATAGATTATACCTGCCTCGAGCAATTTTTCAACCTCTTTTTTAACAACCACCAAAAGTGTTGGATTGAGTCTCCTTTGTGGATGCCTAACCGGTTTAGCCACTTTCCCCAAGAGAATCCTATACATGGAAATGGAGGGGATAATACCTGATATGTCATCCAAGGTCCACCCAATTTCCTTAATGTTCTCCCTCAAAAGATTCAAAAGTTTTTCTTCATGTTCAAAAGGTATATCATTAGAAATTATAATAGGTAATCTCTCACCACTCAACAAGTATGAGTATTTTAGATTTGGTGGAAATGGATTCAGCTCCAATGAAGGGGGTGTTCTATGGATGGAGACATAGAAGGAACTGAAATATGTTCAAAAATAGCATCGGTATCAGAATATACATCATCAAAATCAGAGAATAAAGCATCAAATCCATCAGAATACTCAACAGCAATGTCATAATTAGAGTTCACATGATCAAAATCAGAATATGATTCCATTTCAAAATCAAATCTAAGAGAGTCTTGTGCATTATAAATAGGTGTGGAAGTACTCTTAGACATAAAACTAGAACCAATACTCATAATCTCCCTAAGCATAGAATAATCAAATTCCATGGGGTTTTTATTTGGTGGTTCAAAATGGGAGTTAACAAATGCAGAATGATCCTCTGAGGGGTACTTCATGGAATCCATAACAGTAAATATCACAACTTCATCCCCAAATTCCGTAGAAAGTGTACCCTCATTGACATTTATGATAGTTTTTGCAGTTTTGAGGAAGGGTATACCTAAGATAATCGGAGCATGATAACTTACCTACACTACTGGAAAAATACCCTATACCAACGGTTTGTAACCATCGGTATAGGCCCCAAAACCATTAGTATAGGCTATACCAACGGTTTGGAGGACCGTTGGCAAGTAAGTCGTGACAATAGGTCCATACCAACGGTTTTGGGAAAATCGTTGGTATAGGTCTATACCAATGGTTTTGAAAACCGTTGGTATAAGTAATATGAAAATCTATACCAACGGTTATAAAAATTGTTGCTATATGTATTTCAAAAAAACATCTGGCAGGATTTGATCCCAGGACCTCTAGTTTATAATTGAATGACTTAACCACTAACCTAACATGACTTTTTTGAACATAATTTCATAAATATATATATGTATTGTTATAATTATTTTAAATTTTGATTTATATAATGTTCTCGGTAAGAAGATTCGATAAAAAATCGAAGGACCTATACCAACGGTTCTCAAAACCGTTGGTATAGACCTATACCAACAGTTTTTGAGAACCGTTGGTATAGGTCCACTGATTTTTGTACCTATACCAATGGTTCTAGCCAAACCGTTGGTATAGGTCCCCCCTATACCAACGGTTTGTCCAAAATTGTTGGTATGGGTCCATATAAGTGACCTATACTAACGGTTTTGTCCAAACCGTTGGTATAGGTCCAAATTAATGAACTATACCAACGGTTTGGCCAAAACTATTGGTAAAAGTCATATTTACAGTAGTGCTAATAATCCTTCATGTTAAGAACATAGAAATCTGCTGGAAAGATCATGTCTCTTACCCGGACAAGTACATCCTCAAGGACTCCCGCTGGATATGTTGTAGCTCTATTTTACAACTGCACCACTACACTCATCGGATTCAGCTCAGCAACCTACAAAGAAGAGAATACATAGTGAGGCATCACATTTATGGAAGCTCCCAAATCACAAAGAGCATCATAAAAGTGTAACTCCCCTAAGGTGCATAGGATGGTGAATGTCCCTAGATCCTTTCACTTGATCAGCATTGCTAGAGTTGGTGTAATGAGTACTAACACATTCCTTCCAAGATTGATCCTCTCATTTCCCTTAAGCCCTCTTCTATTGGTACAAATTTCTTTTAATAATTTCGCATACCGTGGGATTTTCTTGATGGCTTCAAGTAGAGGAATGTTGATCTCCACACACTTGAATGTATCCAAAACTTCTTTTTGCATCGGCTCTTCAGACATATTCTTGGTTTGTACAACTCTATTTGGAAATGGAAGGGGTTTAGGAGGAACATCATCAATCTTTTTCTTACCTTTATCTTTCTCCTTGTATTTCTCATCAGTTGGTATGGAATGCAGCTTCTCCAGATTTAAGGTGAATCCAGGTGGAACAATAGGTGCAGATATATCAATTGTTTTCTTCCCACTTCTCAATGTGATGGCACTGACATTCCCCATAGGATTTGGAGTAGGTTGGGATGGTAGATTTCTAGAATTCTTACTTACCAGTTCATGGAGGGAAGTGGCAATATGGCTCATTTGAGTCTTTAACTCCCTCAGCTCCGAACCTTGACTCTTCAGATCATTCTGTTGATTAAGAAAAATTTGTTTCAAAAGTTCATCTGTGTTAGAATCTACCTTGGATGGGGGGTTCCATTTTTGTTGGTTTTTTTGATGTTTGGATTTCAAATCTCCTTCGGGGTTGTTGGAAACCCTGCTGGAAAGGTGGAGGCTGCTGGAAGTTTTGTTGAAAAGGGGGCCTTTGTTGTTGTCCAGAGCCATACCTCATGTATGATTGATCTTTCCACCCTTGGTTGTATGCTTGTGCAAAGTAATCAAGCTTTTTGGGGGGATATGGCTGTTGTTGCTGCAGATATGGTCTCCCAGGAAACACTACTACACAATCTTTTTTCTCTTGTAGTTGTGGGAAACAGTCAGTTGGGTGGCTTGTCTCAATGAAAATTCCACGAGGCTTTAAAGGAGGGTTTTGGGATGTCTTTTTTTCCAAAAAAATCTGACTCACCATATTTTTCAATTATTCCAACTTGGTATCAATCAAAATACTTTCAAGAGAATATGTACTTACCTGATGTACTCCCCTGACATGTGGTGTACCTCGATCGCCAAATTGTTGGGAGTTTTGGGCCATTTTTTCGATCAACGCATGTGTAGCTACTTGTGTCTTATCCACCAATGATCCTCGAGCTACGGCATTCACCATGCTCATCTCCATAGGTGTGAGTCCTTCATAGAAGTATTGGATGATGAGTTGCTCACTGATTTGGTGATGTGGGCAGCTTGTGCACAACTTCTTGAATCATTCCCAGTACCCATACATTGACTCCCCTTGGGATTGATTGATCCTTGAGATATCCTTTCTAATGGATGTGGTCCTTGAAGCTAGAAAAAATCTCTGTAGGAAAATACATTTCAAATCGTTCCAACAAGTTACATCTTCAGGTTGTAAATAATGCATACAATCTTTCATAGATCCATCAAGTGAGAATGGGAATTCTCTTAGTTTGATTTGATCTTCAGAAACATTTCCTGGTTTTAAGGTTGAGAAAATCACATTAAATTCTTTAAGTTGTTTATTGGGATCCTCAACATAGATGCCATGAAATTTTGGAAGCAGGAGAATTGATACAGATTTCAATTCAAAGTCCGATTCGAGATTTGGATATGCAATGCAATTTGGTTGATAATTAATATCGGGTGCATCCAATTCTCGAATGGTTATATTAAGTTAATTTCCATTATTTTCAGCCATTGGTTCTTGTTTTATGGTTGAATTTTAATTGCTTCCAATTTTAATTCTATGATATTGGATTAATTCTCCAACTGTTTAAATGTTGAAACTTCCCGTAGACTGAGAATGTCTAATTCGAGCCCTAAGGTTGCGTTCAATATCAGGGTCAAGATCTAAGAGATCTTTGGGATTAGTTCATGTTATAAATCAAATAAAAATGAAAAGTAGGAAAATGGACCATAATAAAAATGATAAGTTTGAGTTGATGGTCCAAAAAGAAGAAGAAGAAATAAAAGAAGAAGAAGAAATAAGAATTCAGATTGGGTAAAGAATGAAGAAAGAAGAGAGGAAGTGAATAAAATGTAAAATAAAATAAGTACCTCTAATTGGTTGAAATAATTACTTGCCTCCCTGGAAACAGTGCCAATTTGAAAGGTTCTATCGTGGGTGCCCTCATATGATTAGTGTTTTTTGGGTACTTAGGTGCAGCAGAGTGGCTGACCAAGGTCGTCTCTCAAAGGAGGAAGTAAATTAAAACAACTTCTTAAAGGAATTCTAAAAATAAAATAGAAAATAATTAAAAAAATACTTGAAAGGATGGGGGTTGTTTATTGTTTATAAAACTTGGATAAGTTTTTTGGATGAAGATTGCATTTTTTTTGTTTTTAATTTTGAAATGAAGTTTTATTAAAAAGGCTCAACAAAAAGATGTATTTTTAGAAAATATTTTAAAAGGTGTAATCGATCTAACTCTACCACTTCATTTAATTATTAATCATTATCATTTAAATCAATATCCAGTTAATTATGATCCCCTAATTTGTTAACCCTCGAACCCTATGAGAGTTAACTTAACCACAAATATGAAATTACTTAAACCCTAGGCTAGCTTCAGAACATGCAATCGCAGCATCCTGCTTTGATTGTTGTTCTAAGGTTATCTTGTGGTCAGTGGTTAATTAGAGCACATATCCATTCTAGAAATTAGGATGAATTGTGTAAGAACTTGGTTCTAATTCTTGAGGTATGGGTTTTTTCTTTTCTTTTTCCTTAAGTGTTTTTGAGAAAATAAGGAAAATGGGAGAAAATTCTAAATTTTGTGACTACACACCGTGTACTTTTCCACACGTTGTATACTTCGGCCATGTGGAATGAGTACATAGGGCGTGTAGGCCGGTCAACTGTGATGGGTGTAAAAACTGATTACATGCCGTGTAGTGGGTATTTACATGTCGTGTAGTCAGTCGGCAGGAAAACAGTAAGGTGGTGGAGGTTGAGCGACAGTACACGCCAGGTAATCATGAATACACGTCGTGTACTCATGTCGACAGATGAACAGTGCCACGGTGGAAAGAATTCACCGAAGGAACAGTTAAAAAATGAAAAGTACACGCCGTGTAGTCTATTTTTTTTTCTTAAAATGGGCAGTAGCCTCCCCTGTTCATAGGGAAGGGTTAGAACTGGAGGAGATCTTGGGATAGATGGCTAAAACTTTTGAGATCACCCGATCGAGCACCGGGAGTCTGGTTCCGCCTCTGTCGATCTCGTTGGAACCGTATGAGTAAGCCCTTCCCTCTCCTTGAATCGTTATTCCCAATTCTTTCTTAAGGGAAAGTTATTTACGCTTGAATGGGAATTATTTTACCTCAGATCTACGTCGTTCTCAGGCATTTCGAGGAGCATCATTCACGTATATCGATCAGGGGCGATCGGGGTAGGTGGTTTGGTGCTTAAATTCCAACTGTTGTGTGTTTTTGTGTACCAATGTGCAACGAACCCATGTTGGGGTGTCATGTGGATGAGGCCTTGGCTGTTTTAAATACCTATAATTTCATAGGTAATTTAATAGAATTGTAAAAGTGTTTTTTGGGATCACTGCTTGGATCTAGGACCACCCTGGGGGTGCGTTCCTCTATTTATCCATTTGGCCAGGTTACCCGAGGGTATACCATAAAGTTTATCATGCTTTAAATTGCCTTGAGATGAATTTTATATAATTTCTTTCTTATCTATTGTACTTGGCCCGGTTACTTGTTTAGCCTGAGGGTTGTGTTATGATTAGCCTGTGGGCAGTGCTCTGTTCAGCCTGAGGGCAACTTCTTTCGTTCCTGTGGACATTAGATTCTGTTTCTGTGGGAGACACCTCGTAAGCCTGTGGGCATTACTCGATATTCATGTGGGCAGATTCCCGTGGGTTTGGATTCTCTTTACCTGAGGGTAAGGGTTTACGTGCTTGAGGACAAAGACTGTTTACCTGGAAATTCACTTTGGTGATTTTATGATTTTAAATAATTAAATGACTATTAAAATGGAAATATAACTGGTAAAGTTAATTACTTTTTAGTACTTTTTTAGTTTTTTTCATTTACTACTACACACTGTTGTTGCACATTTTCACTGACAGTTGGGCACAGATCTTTGGTGGGTGCCTACTGGGATTCATTTCTCACACCCTGTTTGGGTCATGTCTTCGGCCTAAACAGATTATATTTTTGCAGGTATGGATAAGGGAAAGGGTCCCTATACAGGTACATGAGTTTTGCTGAGTTGTAGGGGAGCATGGGACCACGCTCAGGCTCGTGATGCTGCCGGCTGTTTTGTTTTGTTATGTTGTTCCTATACTTTCCATTATATCATATTTTACTACTATGTAGAATGTTCTGGCTGTTTTCATAGGATAGTGACATGCTGCATCTTGATATATATATATATATATATATATAGATATATGACTGCTGGTTCTCTTTTACTACAGTGTTTCAATTCAGTTATGTATGTTTTACTTCTTCCGCTATTATTGTATTTTTGTTCTTGTATTCCACTGTGCTGCACTTTGACAAATGAGGCCATAGTTTCCACACTATCAGACCTGGTCCCTCGCTGCTAGTCGGCAGCCTCTAGCATTTGGGTAAATGCACTTGAGGTCATGTGACCAACCGGGTTCGGGGCACCCGTGGAGTGGTACCCGGATTCAGGACGTTACAAAGTGGTATAAGAGGGGTTCTTTTCTTTGACTTACTATTTGGAGCCTTAGTCAGGGATAGGATAGAAATGGTAGTTGTTGATAAGATGTTCATGGGAGTAGCTAACCCGTGTACAGGGAAAATCCAACCTTCATCATTATTGCGATTTTATTGATTTTTCAATTTACAGTTGATCTGATTTTCATCGTTGGGTGACGCACTTGTGATTATGTTGTTTATATGTTATCCATGGGTTCTATTTATTTGCAACCTGATGAGATGAGGGTATGCCATCTCATGCATCATTTAGGCACATTCTAGAAATCCCATTCCATGCATAGTTCCATGCCCTTTAGGCGCATTAGAAATTGCATGTTGTTGTGATAGTCGTTGTGCTAGAGAATAATGCTATTGTGATAGCTGCTTTGATAAATACCTACTATGTGATAGGGTATTTTTGTGTGTGATCCTATTGATAGGATGGATGCCAAACTTTGGTTTTTGGGGAGTATGGGCCCTCAATGACCGGAATTTGGTGGATCATCAACTTGTTTACTTATGTATAGCATGTATAAGATGCCAAAATTGGATTCGTGGGGAGTATGGGCCCTTACAGATCGGAATTTGGCACTTAGGTGTTGTTTTTTGGTATTTTTTGGCTTTCGGAGTAGTATCTGAGGCTTACTGTACGGAAAACCCAGGATACACGCCGTGTAGTTCCTCAGACACACGTTGTGTATTCTTCTATTCGGGAATAAATGTAAACTTTCTATGTACACGCCATGTACCCTCAGTACACGTCGTGTAGTCTCTTCTCGTGTCATAGACCGTGTGGGTGGGGACATGGGGTAGGGAAAGTTTTGGGAAAAAAACATCGTGTACCTAATGTACACGCCATGTAGTGTTGACCCGGAGTCCGCCCATGTAACTAACAACACGGATGGAGGAGATCCTGATACATACACGCCGTGTCCACCATGGAACACGCTGTGTAGTATGACCTGGGGACCTGGCCGTGTAGCTAACAAACACAGGTTGGTGTTAACTCTTCTTGAACATGTCGTGTACCTGAGGACATGTCGTGTAGTCCTTACCGGTGGGAGACCGTGTGGAATTGGCCGTGTGGCTGGGAAACGGGGTGGTGTACACGCCATGTGCCGGTGTAACACACCGTGTGGTTTCAGCTGAGTAGTCGGCCATGTCACGAATGACACAAGCAGTTGGAAATTAAACCATACACACTGTGTAGATGCCATACATGCTGTGTAGTCTTGTTCAAAGTGATCCGTGTTGCTTATCCATGTAGAAGGACTCAGGAAGGGAAGAAGGATTCAAGTACACACCATGTATTTAGAAGTCACGCCGTGTGTTTGGGGTGTTACACAGCTAGTTTAAGTTGGGGTACATGCCCATGTGAATGCTTGTGAGAACACGATGTGTAGGTTTATACACACCGTGTAGTCAATTTTTGTAAATTTTTAAAACTTTCCTTCTTCATCCCCTTGTTTTCGGTCTTTGATAATCTTGATCTAAGGTGTGTGTTTGACCTTGTAGAGTCATGCCACCAAGACAAACATGTGTTGTTCGCCAAGAGAGCGGTGACGATTATACTCCAGAGATGGTAGGCCATGGGATACCAGTGGATCCTCCAGCAGAGCCAGATGCGGCGCTAGCCGTTATTCCAGACATAGGCGTGGATGCGCAGTTCTGTGAAGGCTTCATGCAGTTCATACAGACCTTTCAGGGAGCACCACCAGCTTCCACATCTATGATTGAGCTGACTCGTATCTTCCAACCGCAGCATTCGCCTACATTTTTAGGGGATGGTGGACCACAGGATGTGGAGTCCGGGATGGATTCATTGTAGACTATATTTGAGCATCTTGAGACGCCTCCAGGGTGGAGGGTCAAGCTCACGACTTATATGCTGTGTGATTCTGCCAAGAGGTGGTGGGATGTTACCACCCAGTTAGATAATCACAGAGAAATGGCGTGGGAAGATTTTCAGACAGCTTTCTATGAATTCTTCTTTCCAGAGATGCTGAGGGTAGATAGAGCTTGATATTTTATGAATCTGCAGCAGGGCGCTATGTCGATGATGGATTATTCTGCTCGTTTCACCGAGCTTCAGCATTTTGCACCTGTTCTGGTGGGTGATGAGACGTTGAGGGCTAGTAATTTTGAGGATGTTCTTTGATATGACATTCGTGCACTGGTGAATGTCTTCAGGTTTCCTATTGTACATGCTATTATGAACCAGGTACTGATTACTGAGCGGAATCTGTAGGAAGCTAAGGGTGTGGGCCAGGGCAGTTTAGCACTAGTTTCTGGTACTATTTCTACTAGCAAGAGGAAGAGACAGATGGACTTCTCTCACGATGGAAGTACCAGCCAAAATAATGTTTCAAGTGGCCAAGTCATGTGCTACCAGTGTGGTAAGGAGGGGCACAAGAGACTGCAATGTCCACGTGACCCAGTGGAATGTCGAGCTTGCGGCAGGATGGGGCATCTGCAGCGCTTTTGTAGGGTGTTTCCACCAGTGGCTAGTGAGAGGGGTTATGTGCAGACTCTGCGTGCGGGAGCAGGACCAGCAGCTTCTTACCAGTCGGGAAAATGGAATACGTCAGGGCATGTAGGCAGGGATGGTGGTTGTGGTCATGGTATCCAGACACCAAGATCTCAGATGTAGTAGGGCGGGACAACTCAGGGTAGCCAGGCTGTGTCGTAGGGCCACGGCACTAGGCAGGAATATGCAGTACAACAGACCCAATAGGAGTAGGATCCCAGACCTTATACTGTCATAGGTACTATTCTAGTAGCTTCTGTCTTATCTTCAGTACTTTTTGATATGGGTGCTACACATATCTTTGTATCTGTGCCTGTTGTGGAGAGCCTTGGGCTCTGTGTTTCTTCCTCTTCTGATGTTATGATGCTATACACTCTGTTGGGGACTATAACGGCTGGTGTGCATCAATGCAGGGAGTTCCCCCTTGAGTTTGGTGGGTGTCACTTCCTTTGGGACCTCTATTTCTTGTAGATGATGAGATATGACGTCATTCTCAGGATGGACTGGTTGGTTCCCTTTAGAGCCTTTGTAGACTTCTATCGTCGCAGGGTGCGTTTCACGTCACTAGAGGGCAGAGAGTTTCTATACAAAGGTGAGTGGGATGTTCAGGAGAGTCGAGCTGGACCAGAGCATCGTGGGAGAGGTGGAGTCACATCCCAAATTGTGAGTTTATATCTGGATAATCAGGGGAATTGTTATAAGGACTTCCCTCCAGTGGTTGATCGTTTCAAGGATGTCTTCCCGGATGACTTTTTAGGTCTACCTCCAGAGCGTGAGGTGGATTTATCTATTGAGCTTGTTCCAAGAGAGGCACCTGTATCTATTCTTCCTTATAGGATGACTACACCTGAGTTACAGGAGCTCAAGAGATAGTTAGAGAATTTATATTCAAAGGGTTTTATCCGACCCATTACTTCTTCTTGTGGTTCTCTAGTCCTTTTTGCAAAGAAGGCAGACAGTGCCCTCAAACTTTGTGTGGATTATCGGAAGCTGAACCAGTTGATGGTCAAGAACCGATATCCCTTACCAAGGATTGATGATCTTTTTGATCAACTTAGAGGTGCATGAGTGTTCTCGAATATTGACTTGAGATGTCAGTATTGGTGGCTGGGTTTGAAGAGAGAAGTAGTTGGTTTAGTTATGAGATGTTCCACCTATCAGTAGGTGAAGGCGGAGAATCGGAGGCTAGCTGGACTATTACAGCAGTTACTCATTCTATAGTGGAAATGGGATGATGTCACGATGGACTTCGTGACTGGGTTTCCAAGGTCACCTCGAGGCAATGATGTCGTGTGGGTTGTTGTGGACAGACTCACAAAGTTAGATCACTTTTTGCCGATCAAGTAGACCTTCGGTGTTGACGAGCTCGAAAAGCTGTATATCTGAGAGGTTGTATGTCTTCTTGGGGTCCCTTGTTCTATCATTTCAGATAGGGATGCCCGTTTTACATCTCGTTTCTGGCAGATTTTTCAGAGGTAACTGGGTACACAGGTGCTTCTGAGCACAACTTACCACCCTCAGATCGATGGTCAGTCAGAACATACGATACAAGTGATTGAGTACATGCTATGTGCATGAATCCTAGACTTTGGGGGATCTTGGGAGAATCATATACCCTAGGCCTATTTTTCCTATAATAATAGTTTTCAGGAAACTATTGAGATGGCACCTTACAAGGCTTTATGTGGTAGGTCATATCGATCACCTTTGTGCTGGATGGAGGCAGGTGAGGCAGCTTTACTGGGACCGCGTCTCGTGCAGGAGACTTCTGAGCAGGTACATTTGATTAAAAAGTGGATGTCTACTGCACAGTCTCATCAGAAATCTTATGTTGATCGCTGAAAATGACCCTTAGAGTGTATAGTCAGGGATCAGGTTTTCTTGCATGTTTCACTGAGGTTGGGACACAGGCAGATCAGGAGATAGGTTAAAATTTCACCAAGGTATGTGGGGACATTTGAGATTCTGGAGAGAGTCGGGCCGGTTTCCTATCAGTTGCAGTTACCAAAGAGGTATCGGGCCATGCACGACGTTTTCCATGTATCTCAGTTGCGCCGCTATCATTCAGACCCGTCTCACGTCTTTCAGCAAGAGGAGGTTGAGATTCAGATAGATGCATCTTTTGAGGAGCATCTGATTTGTATCATGGATAGGAGCACGAAGGTTTTCTGAGGCCTGTCAGTTCCTCTTGTACAGGTGCTATGGCAGCATGTCCAAGTGTAGGAAAAAACCTGGGAGCGAGAGACTGACGTACATGCTCAGTGGCCAGAGTTGTTCAAAGCTTTATCTTCACCACCCTTGGAAGAGAAATTTGGGGACGAATTGCTTTAAGGGGGGAAGTTTGTAAGAACCCAGTTATTATTCTTGAGGTATGGGTTTCTTCTTTTCTTTTTCCTTAAGTGTTTTTGAGAAAATAAGGAAAATGGGGGGAAATCCAAAATTTTATGACTACACGTTGTGTACTTTTCCACGCACCGTGTACTTCGGTCGTGTGGAATGAGTACATAGGGCGTGCAGGTCGGTCGACGGTGATGGGTGTAAAAACTGACTACACACCGTGTAGTGGGTATTTACATGCCATGTAGTCAGTCGGTAGGCAAACAGTAAGGTAGTGGAAGCTGATCGACAGTACACTCCGTGTAATCATGAATACATGTCGTGTACTCATGTCGACAGATGAACAATTCCATGGTGGAAAGAAGCCGCCGAAGGAATAGTTAAAAAAATGAAAAGTACACGCAGTGTACCCAATAGCACACGCCATGTAGTCTGTTTTTTCGCTTAAAATGGGTAGTAGACTCCCCTATTCATAGGGAATGCTTAGAACCATAGCAGATCTTGGGAGAGATGGCTGGAACTTTGGAGATCACCCAATCGAGCACCGGGAATCCGATTCCGCCACCGTCAATCTCGTTGGAACCGTACGGGTAAGACCTTACCTCTCATTGAACCATTCTTACCAATTATATCCCGAGGGGAAGTTATTTACATTTGAACGGTAATTATTTTACCTCAGATCTACGTCATTCTCGGGCGTTTCGAGGAGCGTTGTTCATGTATATCAATCAGGGGCGATCGAGGTAGGTGGTATGGCGTTTAAATTCTAACTTATGTGTGTTTTTGTGTACCAATGTGCAACGAACCCATTTTGGGGTGTCATGTGGCTGAGGCCTTGGCTATTTTAAATACCTAGAATTTAAAAGGTAATTTAATGGAATTGTAAAACTCCTGTTTGGGATCACTGCTTGGATTCAGGACCACCCCGGGGGTGCGTTCCTCTGTTTAGCCATTTGGCCAGGTTACCCAAGGGTATACCATAAACTTTAGCATGATTTAAATTTCCTTGAGAGTAATTTTATATAATTTCTTGCTTATTTATTGGGCTTGGCCCGATTACTTGTTTAGCATGAGGGCAGTGTTGTGATTAGCCTGTGGGCAGTGCTCTGTTCAGCCTGAGGGAAACTTCTTTCGTGCCTGTGGGCGGTAGATTCTATGTCTGTGGGTGAAACCTAATAAGCTTGTGGGCATTACTCGATATGCCTGTGGGAAGATTCCTGTGGGTTTGGATTCTCTTTACATAAGGGTAAGGGTTTACGTGCCTGAGGACATGAACTGTTTACTTAGAAATGCACTGTTGTGATTTCCTGATATTAAATGATTAAATGAATATTAAAATGGAAATATAACTAGTAAAGTTAGTTACTTTTGAGTACTGCTTAGTTTGTTGCATTTACTACTACACACTACTATTTCACATTTACACAGACAGTTGGACATGGATCTTTGGTGTGTGCCTACTGGGATTCATTTCTCACACCATGTTTGGGTCATGTCTTCGGCCTAAATAGGTTATATTTCTGCAGGTATGGATAAGGTTAAGGGTCCCTATACAGGTACATGAGTGTTGTTGAGGTGTAGGGGGGCATGGGACCGAGCTCAGGCTCGCGATGCTGCTGGCTATTTTGTTTTGTTCTGCTATTCCTATACTTTCCGTTATATCGTATTGTACTGTTGTGTAACATGTTCTGGCTATTTTCATAGGATAGTGACATGCTGCATATTGATATATATATATATATGACTGCTGGTTCTCTTTTACTACAGTGGTTAAATTGAGTTATGTATGTTTTACTTCTTCCATTGTTGTTTTATGTTTGTTCTTGTATTCCTCTATGCTACACTTTGACAAATGAGGGCATAGTTTCCCCACTATCATACATGGGTCCTCGCTGCTAGTCTGCAGCCTCTGGCGTTTGGAGAAATGCGCTTGAGGTCATGTGACCAACCCAGTTCGGGGAACCCATGGAGTGGTACCCGGATCCAGGATGTTACAAATTGTGTTTAGGGATTATATTTGAACTCTACAAATTTATCACGTGTGGTCTTGTATTACCGATTAAGATCGCGCTCTCACAATTTACACAAAATATCGACCTCACGTGTTTTTGTGCTAATTGTTAAATTGCTTACTTAGTTTCTTATAATTTTAAAACACAATTCATGGATCATATAAAGTGAATTATAGTAGCTCAATGATTTAAAATAATTAAATAAAGAGGGTACGAAGATAGATCGATCACTAAGAAAACTACTCTTCCATGGGCGGTGTGGTCATCACAGAGACGTTTTGCATGAGCAAAGGATTGAAAGGGTAGAACCCAATCTCGTCTCCACTCTTGATTCCAACCCAATTAGGAATATTAATAGTAGAATAAAAGGGAATAACATAGAAGATTAATTGAAGAAAAATTCAAGATACAAACATGAAAGAAAAGAATTACAAAGATGAGGAGGGAGAGGAGAGCCTTTTTGGAAGAGATGTTTTCACAAAGCCTTACTTCTTCTAAGAGTTTTTAGGGCCTCCAAAGAGACTCCCTTTCTTCCACACCTTCCCAAAGACTCGACCATCCCTCCCAAAGAGTGAAAACACCCTTTAAATAGATGTGTGGAGGGCTAGGGTTACAAAACTTTATTAAATGTGAAAGGGAAATTCGGCCAAATATTTTAATCCCACTTTCATCGCATATTTGACCTCCAAAATTGGTGGATTGGCTGTCCTTCTATAAGTATGATTTGTGAATAATAATTTCCCTGATCATACCCCAAAATTTGGGCCCAATTTAATCCCGTATGAAGAAGATACGGCCTAAATGGTGAAGTGGTTTCCAATATGAATAGTTCAATCCATATTTGTAATAATGGCCCATTCACTCCACACAAATACACGATCCAGCTCACATGTCCTAAATATCATTTGTATCCCATTATGTCAGGAACATAGTTAAACAAAATTAAGTCAAAATAATTTACAAAAAACTATTTATTCCCAAAATACTACAGTGAATTTTAAAAGGGTAAAACTAGAATTTTCATCAAATTTTCAAATGAATGATCTAATCTGAAATATTTCATAATTGAACATATTTAGCATAATGTGAGGAAATTATATAAATTATTATCAATGAAATATTCAATAAAATTGTGTTTTATCATGTATGATTATATATTCCCATGTTCTTCCCTTCTAAACCAAAGAATGTGGAACAACTCTCTAACTAGTTAATCCGCGGATATTTTCTTTTGCGGGTTTGGGAATAATCATTGAAAGAGGTTTTAGGGTGGTTGTTTGAATTTATTCCCCTTACATATTGTTGATAATTCATCATAAAATTAGGAAGATATTATAGCTTCTTGCTATTGCTCTAACGTGGATAGTGCGGGCCAAACAAACATGGTCTGACCTCTCTGCAAATATTGTGTTTAGTTGTTGTGTACTTCGCGATAGAGGAGGAAGGCAACCAACTTTTATGGGGAACAAGAACCACGGTCTTCACCATAGTCTTCCATGATGAAGGTTACAAACAGAGGGCGGCCAGTCAAGCCGGCTACCGGCGACGCCACGGAGCGCCACCGTGCTGCCCGCGGCCCCCGCCGCCCCGCGGCTTCAGGTTGTTCACGGACTCTGCCACCCTGTGGCCTCACTACCCCATATCCCCTATAGCCTCACTAGCCAGCAGCCCTCCATGGCCCTCGTGGCCTTCGCCACCCTGCGGCCCCCATGGCCTCGCCGCCCTCGCGGCCTCCGCACCGCCATCGCGACCTCCGCGCTGCCCTCACGGCCTCACACCACTATGTGGCCTCTGCACCACCCAGTGCGGATGGGCCAAGCCCAGTGGGCCAGGTTGGCACGAATTGGGTCCGATCAGCCCAGGCCAGGTCGAGCCGGGTCGGACCAGACTCGGGCCAACTTCGAACTTTTTGCTCTATCGGCCATAACTTTGGCACCGGGCGTCCGATTGACGAACTTCCAGCGGCACTAGAAACCCTAGAGTGAGACGGTCCCTTTGAGTATACCCCACTAGATATTTGGATAAAGTTGTAGTATGGTCGGGTTGGATCGAGCATGAATCCAATCGGGCCCTTGGGACTAAAAGGCTAATAACTCACAGATCGGGCAACTGATTGATGCATCGTCTGTTGCATTGAGACCCCTATGATGTGGCGGTCCTTTGGGATACTTCTTAATGGGACTTCGTGGAAGTTGGAGTATGGACCAGTGGCTTGTGGAGTGGACCCTCTCGGAGACAAGCGAGTATAGTGCTGGAACCCAGTAGCTAGCTGCGACGTAAAGATTGAATAGCGATCCTGTGTGGGTCAGCACCGAGTGATCTTGTGTGGGTCACCACCGAGAGATCCTGTGTGGGTCAGTATTGAGTGATCATGTGTAGCACTGAGCAATCCTGTTTGGTTCAGCACTGAGCGATCCTGTGTGGGTTAGCACCTAGGGATCCTATGTGGGTCAGCACCGAGCGATCCTATGTGGGTCAGCAGCAGAGCCTCTTAACAGAGTAAGATGAATTAGTAGTTACATCTAATCATCTTTACTACTATACCTAAGATATATCTAGTGTGATCTGAGTCTGTACTTATGTGGTGCTTTCCCTTTATGGTAATACCTTGGTGGTATTCTTCTGTGTGGGGTACCTGTGTGGTACTTACCTTCTTGGTACTCCTTCCTTTGTGGAACAGTTGAGCTTGGGCTTTTGAGTTAGACTCTATGTTTCCTCATGATTGAGATGGGCATACTTGATAACTTAGGTATATGTATGGGAATATACCTAAGTAGTTTTTACAGTTGATTTCATGCTTTTTAGTTTATCCTTTGTGGATTTTGTGAGACCTTGAGGGTCTCGGGGTCCCTACTAAGTATCGTTATACTCACCCCTGCACGGGCTATGCCTGGACCTTGTTGTGTTTGGTGCAGACAATGGACAACACTGACTAGGGATGAGACTACCAAGACTGGAGGTAGATCAGGGTGGACGTTAGATGAGTCAAACCACAGAGATGGATGTTCGTGATTTGTACCTACCCTTCAGGTAGGATTCATGGTGGACGATCAAGGAGCTGCTTTTCACCTATCATCCATCTTGCACTTTCCAGTTTTCCTTGTACTTTTCAGTTGGGATTTTATCCTGGCCCCTTTTACTTATTGTACTCACTCTTTTTACTATTCAGTTTACTTGATTTCATATCTTGTTATGTGCTTGGTTGTGTGTGTTACAGGTTATAATGGCAATGCATTCTCATTTTTAGAGAATACGCCTTCGGTGCTAGTCGCTTTCCCATGGCCTATAGAAGGCGGTCTTGGGGTAGTCACGACACAGGCCCCGGGGGACGGGTCGTGAAAAATTGGTATCAAAGGAGTTAGTTCTACCATAGAACATAGGAATATGATCTTTATTTTTAACAAAAATAGTGTTAAGTGTAGTGAGTGTGGTTATCAGTTTAGGGAATCTAGTGTTGGTGTAGTGGTCGACTTATCCATACACCAGGACCCTGAATTATGATTTCTGACTCAGTGCACAAAAACACTGATTGCATGAGGGTTTTCAAGAGTTTTATTTTTTTTCATTTTGAGTCATCTCACTAGGTATAACTTATTGATCATGGAGTACCTGTTTATTTTCATGATGCCTCCACACAGACAGCCATCTAGGGTTCTGAGAGTAGTACGCACTGATAGCCCACCGAGCAATGAGGCCTCAGTGCAGGGCCCTCTTCTAGTAGAGGCACCAGCGGAGGCACCAGCAGTACCATTACCCGTTGGGCCACCGATGCCACCATCCCCAGCATCAGAGGGTGCACGTCTCTTGAGTGTGTTGCATGAGTTCCAGCACCACAGGCCACCCAGGTTCAAGGGAGAGATGTACCCACAGGCGGCTAAGGATTGGCTGGAGGGCGTGGTGAGAGTTTTCTGACTGGTAGGGACACCAGCTAATCTCATGGTGATCCTTGCCTCCAGCCTTATATAGGAAGCATCATGAAGATGGTGGATCTTGATGCTCCAAGTTCACGATGAGGTGATGCTTCTCTGGGAAGACTTAGAGAGCCTATTTCGAGTAGTGTTTATCCCAGTGAATCTTCGCGTAGTGTGCATTCAAGAGTGTCTTCATCTGCAGTAGGGAAGCATGATTGTAGCTCAGTATTCATCAAGGTTCACCAACCTCTCATGATACTCCACAGATATGTTGCGGAACCCATTCTTCAGGACCCAGACCTTCGAGCAGGGACTCAAGCGGGAGATCAGAGATTTGATGATTTCTCTTAGCATCTCGACGTAGGTGGGGTGTTAGAGAGATCCCTCTTAGTGGAGAGTTTCCTTGTTGAGCAGTCACCAGCAATGAGACCCACCACCAGTCGCCATGTAGCGGAGTCTTCTACAGCTGGCAGCAGACAGATGTCGCAGATGTCCAAGAGGACCAAACCTATAGGTGGACGACCTCAGGATTCAGGGTCGGTTGTGTGGGGCACCCGAGGCAGAGCCAGTCATTCTAGGAGCGGGTAGTGTTATGAATGCAGCGGGCAGGGTCACATGAATCATGATTGTCCGACCCACCGTATGGATGGTCAATAGACAATCGAAGGACCGCCTAGGTAGAGACAGAGGTTCGACTGAGGAGGTCTGTAGGGAGCAGGCGGACGTGGCAGAGGAGTTGGTCGTGCATCTGGTGGTGGGTGACGATTCGATATGTTACCGCCACCACCACCAGGTGGTCCACCCCGACCATAGGGAGCAGGAGGACAGGGGCGAGCTCAGCTCCAGGCAGCTGAGTCCTACGATAACGGTGCTCCGGAGATGATACGATATACGATCTGTGTCTATTCCACCTTAGTTGCAGTACTTATAGACACAGGTGCCCATCATTATTTTATTTCCACTGCCCTTTTTCGGAGCTTGAAGATTCCGACAGAGTCATTATCTCAATCTTTATGGCTAGAGACTCCTACGGGAGCAGATTCGACGATTACACACTAGTTCCAGAAGTGTGAGTTTACTCTAGGAGGCGAGAGCTTCGGCTGGGATCTCCTAGTATCAGTGTCGAGGCCTTATGACATCATCTTGGGTAAGGACTGGTTAACCATATTCCATGCTCATATTGACTGTATTAGGTGAAAATTGTGGTGTGTACGCACGGATGGGACCAGTTTTACCTTCACCGGTGGGAAGGGAGCCTTTGCAGCACAGGATGGACTTACCTGGAGAAGGGTGCAACCGATCACTCATCAGTTGGCTAGCCTTACCCTCGGAGTGGTTGATGTGAAGAGTCTGAGCTATCATGTATTGGTGGACCAGTACGCGGATGTCTTCCTTGATGATGTTTCGGGTCTACCTCCTCGCAGAGAGGTGGACTTTTACATTGACTTGTACCCCGGGACGACACCGATATCTAAACCAGTGTATCAGATGGCTCTTGTGGAGCTTCGTGAGTTGCGGGTACAACTAGAGGACTTGAAGGGGAAGGGATTCATTCAGCCCAGTGTATCTCCTTGGGCAGCCCTGATTTTGTTCGCCAAGAAGGCGGATGGGAGCTTGAGGCTTTGTGTTGACTATCGGTGCCTAAACCAGGTGACCGTGAAGAACAAGTACCCACTTTAGAGGATTGACAGCCTCTTTGATTAGTTTAAATGAGCATGGTGGTTCTCGAAGATAGAACTCAGATCAGGCTATCACCATCTCAGAGTACGAGACGAGTATGTGCATAAGACGGCTTTCAGATGTCAGTACAGCCATTATGAGTTCTTGGTTATGCCATTTGTCATAACCAATGCTCCAGCAGTATTCATGGGACTCATGAACAGGATATTTCAGCCATACCTTGATCGCTTTGTAGTAGTCTTCATCAACGACATTCTAATCTACTCAATTACTGAGGAGGATCATGCTTATCATTTGCGGGTAGTACTGGACACATTCCAAGAGCACCAGCTTTATGGTACGCTCTCGAAGTGCCAGTTCTGGATCTGAGAGGTTCACTTTCTGTGACATGTTATATTGGAGGCTGGAGTTGCAGTGGATCCAGTGAAGATTGAGGCGGTACTTTCTTGGGAGCCACCCAGAAGTGTGACAGAGGTACTGAGTTTCCTAGGATTTTCCGGATACTACCATATATTGGTGCCAGATTTCTCCAAAGTTGCATCACCACTTTCAGCATTGACGAAGAAGGGGAAATCCTTCATGTGGTCAGAGAGATGCCAGTAGAGTTTTCAGAAGCTGAGGTAGAGGTTGACTATTTCCCCCATCTTGAGGATTTCAGAGGAGGGCGTAGGTTACATAGTCTACTGAAACGCATCAGGGACCGAGCTTGGTTGTGTCCTGATGCAGGAGCGAGCGGTGATCGCATATGGTCCTCGACAGCTGAGACAGAATGAGCAGAACTACGTTACCCAGGACCTAGAGTTAGCAGCAGTGGTCTTCGCCTTGAATATGTGGCGACACTATCTGATGGGTGAACATTTTATAGTCTACTCTAATCACAAGAGTCTCAGGTATATCTTCTCTCAGAAGGACCTGAACCTGAGACGGTGACGTTGGCTTGAGTTCCTCTAGGACTATAACTTAGAGATAGCCTATACTCCTAGGAAAGGGAACATTGTAGAAGATGCACTCAGCAGAAGATCTGGTATACAACTACTAAGTGAGGCGACAGAGCAGTTGGCCGCTTTGCAGATATCCTTTGTGGATCGAGATGGAGCAGCTTTTCTTCATTCTCTTATAGTCACTCCCCCACTTCTTCAGCGATTCGGGGAGGTGTAGTCTGGGGGCACTGACTACAAGGCATGACGTGCTCAGATATCTATAGGATAGGCACTTAATGGATTTTCTGAAGGTGGGGAGTACGTCATCCTCTTCAAAGGATGTACCATGGTACCATTTTCACTTCAGGAAGAAGTATTCGGTGAGTTCCACACTTCCCCTATAGCGGTACATCTAGGAGTGTCGAAGATGTACCAGGATCTCCGATGAAAGCACTGGTGGATGGGAATGAATAAAGTAGCAGTAGAGTTTTTCTCTCGGTACCTCACTTGTCAGCAAGTGAAGGAGGAGAATTAGGTACCAACAGGCTTGGTTCAGCCTTTAGAGGTCCCATAGTGTAAGTGGGATGGAATATTCATGGACTTCGTGATAGGACTTCCATGTACATCCAGGGGACATGACTCGATTTGGGTGATCGTCGACCGACTCACTAGGTCGGCCCACTTCCTACCAATCAGAGAGTTGGGTTCATAAGAGATCTTGGAATTCCTCTACGTACAGAATATTGTGCGGATACATGGAGTACCCTCAACAATTGTCTCCGATCATGATTCATGTTTTACTTCCCGACTATGGAAGGGGTTACAGGAGGCTTTCGGGATGCATCTTCGTTTGAGCATCGCCTTCCATCCGCAGACGGATGGCCATACTGAGTGGACCATTCAGACCCTCGAGGACATGTTATGTGCTTGCATCCTCGACTTTGGTCGAAGATAGGAGGATCATTTAACTTTAGTAGAGTTTTCATACAACAACAGCTATCACTCCACCATTGGGATGGCACCTTTTGAGGTGTTGTACGGGAAACCTTGCAGATCACCTTTGTGTTGAACTAACCCAAGGGAGTCAGCACTAGTGGGACCAGAGATGGTATGGGATACCACAGAGAAGGTGAAAATCATTCAGGAGCGAATGAAGACTACACAAAGCTGGTAGAAGTAGTATACTGATAGGAGATAGAGACCTCTAGAGTTTGAGGATGGCGACCACGTCTTTCTACGGGTCTCACCTTGACGAGGTTTGCAGAGATTTGGACAAGGTGGAAAGTTATCTCCGAGGTTCATCGAACCCTTCAAGGTCCTTAGTAGAGTTAGAGAGGTGACATAACACTTAGAACTTCCCCCTCAGTTGCACCAGGTGCATGACGTCTTCCATGTATCCTAGCTGAGGAGATACGTGCATGACCCTTCTCATGTTATCGACCACGGTGAGCTGGAAATCGATGACGGGGCGACGTTTTCGGAGGTTCCAGTGGAGAGGATCGACAAGATAGGGTCCTTCATGGGCGGTCGATACCTGTGTTCCACGTTTTCTGACAGCATGGGAACCTCCAGGGGAGCACATGGGAGCAGGAGGCTTAGATTCGTGCTCCGTACCCCCACTTGTTTCCTTAGTTTGTGTTGTGGCTTACGGGGACAAAAATCCCTGAGGTGGGGAGAATGTAATGACCTAGAAATTCCATGTAAATTTTTTATAATTATATGGGAATTTTACGAGTCTGAGAAAATTGATGGCGTATGATTCTAAGGCCCGGAGTGCCCGAAATGAATTTATGAACTTTTTTTCTGGTACGTTTAGTAAACGTGCGAGCAGGTTTTTGTAACTTTTAAACCGGTGCTCGGAATTAAAATTTGAGGGCACCGTTGAACTCGTAGCACCGTTATTCACTTAAGGGGACCTTCACCTCGACCGCAGTAGGTCGAGGGTGAAAGATAGAATTTGGGCTTTTTGTGGAAATACAAATAAAATTTTCTTTTCTTTTCTTTTCTTTTTTTTTTTTGAAACCTCCCATGTGGATGGTTTAAAGGTGGGGACCACCTAAACTAAAGCCTCCCACAAGGGTTATGGTGGTGGGGACCACCTAAGACTAAAACCCCCTTGAACTCCCCTCTTAAATGTTGGGAAGCCTCTTGAACTCCCAGTAATTTAATTGTGCCACCCCCTTGATTAATTATACCAACTCGTCAATTAATTAATTAAGCCAATTTGAAATTATTCCAACTAACTAAATAGATAAAAAATATTCTATTATGTTGGATATTTCTTTTTTGGGGTGGAATTGGGAGAAAGGATTGGCAAGAGGATATCTTTTGGAGGAATTCTTCTTCACCAATGAAGAACGCTCCTCCAACGAAGAACGTTAATGCATGACTTCGACTTATTCCTCAGGACATCCTCCAATGTGGGACGTCTTCAATCGATGATCATCCTTCCCTCCTCATCAACGTCAACAAACGAACGAGGTAGGGGTTTAGCTGTGTAGGATTATATATTCCAATGTTCTTCCCTTCTAAAACAAAGAATGCAGATCAACTCTCTAACTAGTTGATCCGAGGATGTTTTCTTTTTCGGGTTTGGGAATAATCACTGCGGGAGGTTGTAGGGTGGTTGTTTGAATTTCTTCCCCTTACCCATTCTTGATAATTCATCATAAAATCAGGAAGAGATTATAGTCGCTTGCTACCGATCTAACGCTGAGAGTGCGGGCCAAGAAAACATGGACCGACCTCTCCACAAATCTTGCGTTTAATTCTTGTGTTCTTCATGATGGAGGAGGAAGACAACCAACTTCGGTGGGGCATGGGAACCACGGTTGGCCACAACGAAGGCGAAAAATGGAGGGCAGTCGGTCAAGACGGCCGCCGACAAAGATACAACACTCCACCGCACCACCTGCGGCCACCACCACCCCGCATCCTCCACTGCACACGGCCGCCACCACCCAGTGGCCTCCACCGCCCGTGGCCTCGTGCCGCCAACGGCCTCCATCGCCCCACAGCCTCACCGCCTCACGGACCTTCATGGCCCCCGCAGCCTCTCCACCCAGAGACCCCTACGGCCTTTTTCGCCCCACAGCCTCACTTCCCTCACAACTTCCACGCCACCCTCACGGCCTCTCCGCCGCCCTCGCGGCCTCGCACCACTCTGCAACCTCTGCGCCACCCAGCGCGGCTGGGCCGGACCCAGTGGGTCGGGTCGACCCGAATAGGGTTGGGTCGGCCCAGGCCTGGTGGGGCCAAGTTGGTTTGGGTCGGGCCAGGATGGGTCAGGTCAGCCCAGGCCAGGTCAGGTCGGGTCGGCCCAGGCTGGGTTGGGCCCGATTGGTCCAATCGGGTCGGACCAGACCCGGGCCAACATCAAACTTTTCGCTCTATCTACCATAACTTTCGCACCAGGTTTCTAATTGACGAACCACCTGCAGCGCTGGAAACCTTGGATCGAGACTGTCCCTTTGAGTATACCTCACTAGAGATTTGGATAAATTTGGGATATGGTCAGGTTGGATCGAGAATGAATCCAACTGGGCCCTCAGGACGAAAAGGCTAATAACTCACAGACTGGGTGACCAATTGATGCACCGTCTATTGCGTTGAGACCCCTATGATGTGGCGGTCCTTTGGGATACTTATTCGTGGGACTTCGTGGAAGTTGGAGTATCAACCAGTGGATTGTGGAGCAGACCCTCCCAGAGACAAGCGAGCATAGTGCAGGAACCCAGTAGCTGGCTGCGACGTGAAGAATGAATAGTGATCCTGTGTGGGTCAGCATCGAGTGATCCTGTGTGGGTTAGCACCGAGAGATCTTGTGTGGGTCAGCACTGAGTGATCTTATGTCGGTCACCACCGAGAAATCCTGTGTGGGTTAGCACATAGCAATCCTATTTGGGTCAGCACCGAGCGATCCAGTGTCGGTCAGCAGTAGAGCCTCTTAACAGAGTAAGATGAATTAGTAGTTACATCTAATAATCTTTACTACTGTACCTAAGATATACCTGGTGTGATCTGAATCCATACCTATGTGGTAATTTCCCTTTGTGTTAATACCTTGGTGGTATTCTTCTATGTGGCGTACCTGTGTGGTACTTACCTTTGTGGTACACTTTCCTTTGTGGAACAGTTGAGCTTGGGCTATTGAGTTGGACTCTGTGTTTCCTCATGATTGAGATGGGCATACTTGATAACTTAGGTATATGTATGGGCATATACCTAAGTAGGGTTGACAGTTGATTTCATGCTTTGTGGTTTATCCTTTTTATATTTTGTGAGACCTTGAGGGTCTAGGGGTCCCTACTGAGTATCGTTATACTCACCCCCGCATGGGTTATGCCTGCACCTTTTTGTGTTTTGTGTAGATGACGGACAATTCTAACTAGAGACGATAGTACCAGGACTGGAGGTAGCTCGAGGTGGATGTTAGACGAGGCGAACCACAGAGACCGTTGTTCATGAGTTGTAACTACTCTTCAGGTAGGATTCGTGGTGGATGGTCCAGGATCTACTTTTCACCTATCAGGCATCTTTCACTTTTCAGTTTTCCTTGTACTTTCCAGTTGGTCTTGTATTCTGTCCTCTTTTACTTACTGTACTCACTTTGTTTACTATTTAGTTTACTTGATCTCGTATCTTCCTGTGTGCTTGGTTGTGTGTGTTACAGGTTATAAAGGAAATACCTTCCCAGTTTTAGGGAATACGCCTTCGGTGCTAGTCGCCAGCCCCTGGCCTATGTAAGGCGGGCTTGGGGTAGTCACGGCATGGGCCCTAGGGGACGAGTCGTGACAGATATGGGCATCGGGACCTTCGTTACCCCATCGCTCTCCCTCTAGGATTTGTCATCATCGGGCCTCCATCCTAGAGTAAGTCCCAATCTCCATCTCCCTGGGCTAATAACCACTCATAAGCCCCTATTTTCTCTTTGTGCTTCTAACCACGTGTAAGCCCCACTCCAGTTTCCATGGACGCACCTTTCACAATGTGATCACCAGGTCTTTGTTGCCTCTTGTTTCTCACACAAAGCATGACTCATGTGAGAGTAAGAATTAACCATGGAATCCTTCCTAGAAAACCATAGCATGTAAGCCCCAATCCTCATTTTGAACTATGTGAACTTTGATCCTTGCCTCCTAGGCAAGGTACGCTGGAAGCCTTCCTAAGGTTATATCTCAACACCTACTTGTCCCGACACCTTCACGTCGGTTCACCTTCATCCCGAGTTATGTTAAATTACATCCCTCACACTGAACTATGTGTATTTGATACTTTTATCCTAGTAAAGTTATGTAGGAAGCCTTTTTAAGGTTCATGAACAACACCCATCAGTCCCGACCACTTCACGTTGGTCCACCCTCATGCTGCACGATGTTAAACCGTATGCCCATTTTCGTCCCGCATGACGCTAAACTGTATGCATTCAAACTACGTGGGTTTGATCCTTGTATCCTAGACAGGGTACGTAGGAAGCCTCCTTGAGTTCTAACCCCAAGCACCAGTAAACTTCGGTGTCTCCTTTGTTGGGACCCACATCTCTAGTCCGACCCCTAGGCGTCAGATCAACTTGGGTCACCTTAGCATATAAGCCCCAAACCCACACTAAACTACAATTACTTTGATCCTTGTCTCCTAGACAGGGTATGTAGGAAGCCCCCCTAAGGTCCAATCTCAATCGATAGTAAGCCGTTGTGATTCCCAATCAACGGTAAGCTGTTGTGATTCCTAGCTAGTGGTAAGCCGTTGGAACCCCAACTAGTGGTAAGCCGTTGGAACCTCAACCAGCAGTAAGCTATTGTAGTCTACAATCAATGTTAATCCATTGTAGTCACCTTTTCTGGGACCCACATCTCTAATCCACCCCCTGTGACATCAAACCAACTCTCGGGCCACTAACCATGCGTAATCCCCAACATGTCTTCGGGTCGCTGTCCTTTGTGTACACCATGATTCCATTCCCCACTCTAAACTATGTGGACTTTGATTCCCTTACATGGGGATATGTAGGAATCCCCCATGAGGTTCAATCCCTTCAATAATGTCTCATTCTGGTCTCTCCTTCAATCCTTTGTGTTTCGGGAAGGTCATGCCCTAACCTAGAGGTTCCACTTCCTTTGGGTACCATCCATGCGTTCATTCTCATGGGCCGCCTCCTCAGGTGTCCCATCACCCTACCGAACTACGTGGAATTTGATTCCATGCCACAGGGATATGTAAGAAGTCTCTTCGAGGCTTAATCCCAACATCACTATCATCATCATGTCGGTTCCATCTCATTTTCCATCCACTTTTCTCAATCATCCATATCCATCATGATTCTTACCCGGGCCGCCACATCCCGATGATATCATGTCACCCACTTTCTCACTGCTTCAAGTAGTAATAGGGTAACTAACCACGCGTTATCCCTAGCATAAATGTTCCCTCCTAGGGATACACCTGTCTGATCTACTCCCGTCCATGTTATGATTAGTCCATTCCGTCTCCGCTAGAAGTTAAACTCGCGGCATACCCTATGTTAAATGTGGGAAGCTGAGGAAAACCTTAGAGACATGCCTATGGCATATAATTCCCTGCACTCGACGTGGGATGCCTCGGGCTTCTACACCCTTGAGAAGACATATCATAAGAGGAATAAACCCATACACATCAGTGTTCTAGCGTCCAGACATTCCAGTGATGCCCAGCGTGACTACTCCCCTGACTAAAGGTTGCTGCCCTGACTGGACCCCTTGGAATGTCCTAAAAGGAGTAGTGTAATTAATCAGCCTCAACAAAGACAAGGCACTGGGAAGAGTTTCATAAACAACATATTAAGTCTATGAGGGAGACCCGAACTAGTCAATGAGTTTCAAGGAGGAATCCATGGAAGGAGGAACCAACATCCCATCATTCTTTTTTGATCAAGGAGAAAACATCCTTTAATAAGCGACAGATGATGCCCGCCTTTGGAAAGCGGGAATGCAGGGAAATAGATCAGCATGTCCTCGATAGATGGATGTGAACCCCAACTAAAGTGTCAGAAACAAGTGTGTAAGTTAATTTTGGATTCATTAAATTGTGTGATCTTTTATCTTCCAATAATTCAAGTTATGGTCATCAATAAAATTGGGAAAGATCTAACTATTCTTTTACATTATCTTTAGTTTTAATGGGTGTGTACAATACGGTATAAAATATGTTATCAAAAAAAATATTCTTAATATGAATTACACCTAACATGTGACAAACTAAAAAAAACAGACCAATACGGAAGGTCCCAAAATATACTTCACTTTATCCAATTATGATCTCTTACAAAACCATTTATTTTTTGTTTGTTTATGGTTGGTCTAAAAGTAATAGGAGGAAATTTAGAGGTGATATGTTTTTCCTGAATACCTAATAGTACTGGTGTTGTTTTGTCTCTTTCAATTGTACCTTTTTTAAAATTATTTTTGTTCCTTAAAAAAGGGTGATCTGCAGGAAGAAATATTCAATGATATCCCAAATAACTAGTCTTTCTCCCATTGCCAAGAATAAACGCCTTGTTCTCATCCATGTAGTATGGACATGATTTTAGACCATGTCTACTATATATTGATAACATACCATATGTCATAAACTCATTGATCATCCACATTAATTCAACCTTCAGTGTAAAATTCCGATCTACAACTATATCAAATGTAGTTACACCATTGTTCCATAGTGAAATTAACTCATCAATTAGTGGATTAAAATAAACATCGATATTATTCTTTATATTTCCTAGAATTAATAGCGCCAAATATATATATGGTTACTTAATCAACATAAAATGAGGTAAGTTTTATGGAGTAATGAAAATAGACCAATAAGAATATTGACTGTTATAAGCACCAAATGGATAAAAACCATCAGTAGAAAGACTAAACTGTATGTTATGAGGTTCTAAATAAAAATAAGGCAGTATATGATCAAAGTGTTTCCATGATTCATAATAACATGGATTATTTAATCTTTTACTAGCAGAAATAATTGATTTATTTTATGTCATCAATGTATTTATGTTGCGAGACATAAATAAATGTTGTAAATGAGGTGTAATTGGAAAATACCTCAACTATTTTACAAGAAATCTAGACTTTCCATGATGTGACTTTATACCTCAATTCTGCACATGTCGTAAAATTAACTAATGATTCATAATCACCATAATATAAGATGTATTCATTTGAACATGCATGGATATTCTAATAACTAAGACCCAAATTATGGACCAACCTCTTACTTTTATAGAAACTTGTAGGTAATGTATTTTCGTCAGACAAAAATGATTTAACCAACAATAATATTTGATCAAAGAAACTATTTAAAATTCCAAAATATGATTTAATAGAAATAAATTTTATAACAGATTCAATTTTTCTCATATGACATCTTGAATATAAGGCCTCTTTATAAAATTTCAAAAAATTGTAAAATTGAGAATGTTCAGATTAAGGATTTGGAATATCATTCTGAGTTTTTATTTCATGAATAGATGAGTTAGTAGCCTCATTTAGTAAATTCTTAAATGATGGATCTGAAACCAAGAAAATTTTATTGTCTGTTGAATTATGTTCACAATGTTGATACCAAAAAATATAATATTTTTGAAAACCAAAACACAATATATGAAGTCTAACATTGTCAAATGTTTTGAATCTCCTGAGATAACATTTCTTCAATGAAAATTTAATTGTTCCTTCAGAAAAAAATTCTGAATTCAATGATGAAAATGATATAAATGTTTCAACATCCTCAATGTATATAGGATTTATACCAGGTCTGTTGGGATTTTTTCGATGATTTATCCAATCACGATCGCGTAATATAAACTCATGTCTACTTTCTGGGTCCATAATTATCTATAAAAATAAAATAAATAAGAATAATTATTACTCATTGTCACTAATTAAAAATTATTATATTTTATTTTTTCTAATTAATATTTTATATATATTATTTATACAATTTATTATAAATTATCATGATTTACTAACATTTACATATTATTAATAATATTTAGTAATTAATACTAACATTAACTAATTATTATTAATATTTACTAATTATTTATTAATTATTAAAAATTATTTAATGATTAATACTAATTATTTTAATTAATATTATATTTATATGAATTGTTGTGAATTTCTAATAGTTAATATTATTTTATATGATTTTGTACGTGGTATGAAAAAAAGTTTAGTAATTATTACAATTTTTTAATTATTACTAATTGATAAAATTGTTTATTAAATAATACTAATTATTTATTAATTATAAATTAATTTTTAATAATTAGTAGTATTTCGTATTTTTTTCTTTTACAATTTATTACAAATTATCATAATTTCCTCAAATTTACAAATTATTAATAATATTTTGTAATTAACACTAATATTTACTATTTATTGATAATATCAACTAATTAATCATTAATTATTATAAATTATATAATAATAATTACTAATTATTTAAATTATTATTAATTTTTTAATGAATACTAATTTTTTGAGAATCTTTAATAATTGTTAGTATTTTTTATATTTTTTACAAGGTATTAAAAAAAGTACTAATTATTATTAGCTAAATTTTTAATAAATATTACTTATTTTTAATTGTTTTTATTTTTAATTTTTGGTTTTAATGATTATATTACATTCTATAAGTTGTTATTAGCTAACATTGAAGATGGACTATGATCTGACCCAAATATGGACTTTAGATATTTATCTTGGAAGTCCAGGGTCTGTTCGGTTCCTGAGGACTCCTCTGACTCATCATTAGATAAGGAAGATGAGGTTATTCATGTCAAGACATGGGGGAGAGTTCAACACCTAAAAGGAAGTGGAAGGTACCCTAGGAATATGGGAGCCAGAGGGACTCACAAGAGTTGATTCAGTGTTATATGATCTTTTATGCATTGTATGACCCTTTTTCTTCCTTATACTGTTTATTTTATTAATAAATTTTGCATCATGGGTTTGGCTATCAAGCCCATGACTGAATTGTAATGGCTATATATGTATATTACATAATTTCTTAATCAAATATGTTTACAGCAAATTTATTTTTACATGTTTTTTTAAACAAATATACGTATCAAATCTATATACATACATATATATATATATATATACATATATCAAAAATGTTACACATTTTCTAAAAATGTTTATATATTTATATTCGCATTTATATATATATATATATTACAAAATTTCTTAATCAAATTTATTTTTACATGTTTTTTTGAATAAATATACATATCAAATCTATACATACATACATACATACATACATATATATAATAAAAACCTTACACATATTTTAAAAATGTTTATATATGTATATTCACATATTAATACATACATATATATATATATATTAAAAACCTTACAAGTTTTTTTACATAAATATATATAAATATATATTAAAAAACTTACATATTTTTTAAAACGTTTATATATGTATATTCACATAGTAATATATATATATATATATATTACATGATTTCTTAATTAATATAAATACATCAAATATATTCTTAAAATATTTTTAAAAAAATATACATATCAAATCTATAAATACATACATACAAACATACATACATACATATATACATATATATATATATATATCAAAAATCTTACATGTTTTTTTAAAAATGATTATATATATATTCACGTGTTAATACACACACACACACACACACACACACATATATATATATCCAAATGTTTACAAAACTATATTCACATGAATTTTAAAAAATGAAAATCAATCATAATATAACAATCAAACATGGTCTAACATCACTACAATAATTAAAGTATTATCATAATTCATCAAAAATCATATCATCATAATCATGAAATACAATTAATCAATTAAATAGATTTATATAAACTATGTCAATACCAGATATCCTTAAATAATTTACATAATAAACATATTTCTAATAATAACATAAAATAATATACTTTCAGTAACCTAAAATACCAAACAGAAAAATCTATTAAATCTAAAGATTAAACAATGAGTAAAATACCTCAAATCAATTGGAATAACTTGTGCAGATACTATGGACACCCAAATATGGAATAATAAATTTAAATTAACCCTAAAAACTAAATAAACCATAAAAATTAGGTAAATTTCTCAATCAAAGTTTTTTCCAAACTAATTCATGTAAGATTAAATGAAAAAATCAAAAAAAGAAAGAAATAGGAGATAAGAGGAGTTTGTACCAAGATGATTCAAATTAAAATCTATAAAACAATGACTACAATGAAGGATTTCATAGGGGGTCGAACGTCACAGTGTGTTGCGTGATCGAGAGAAGTGAGGAGGGAGAGGGAGACGGTAGGGCTAACATGTTTTTAATTTATTATTAATTGTGATGGGTTATTAGTGACGAAATGTATTCTGTCACTAAAGATCATTTTCATAAACTTTTTTGTGATGGAAATTATTACCTATTGTAAAAGGTTCATTCGGGATAGATAATAGCTATGGATATAAAAATCACTATTAGCCAGCCCCAACTAAGTTTCCCACGGGATGGCGTGCAGTCGCGCCAAATATATTTGTGACATACCAAACTTTCTATCACAAATAATTTTTATTTGCGATGTAAAATTAATTTTTTTGCAAATGCCTATTTCTTCAGGGCTATTTGCAGTTGGGATCTTCCCCATCGCAATTAAACTGTCGTCAATACCCTTTTTTCTATTAGTGTATGATTTCACGAGTTATTGTATACAATACGATACAAGGTGAAAAGAAACACAGTCTTTTAGGCTTAAGTGAAAGTGGGAGATTGAATGAAACATTCCCTAAATTCATGTGTGTGTGTGTGTCGATATTATTATGGATTGAATGCAAATTGTGGTTTGAATGCAGAAAGAGGTGTATCATATTACATTGCCTATGATGGTAGTATTTTGTTGGGAAGTTTGATCATACCACATGACTATAATTTATTGAGGCGTTATAAGATATATAATTCTAGGGAGTAAATGCATATGATGCATTCATACAGTCATGGACTAGCCATGACATTTAGTCATGTGTTTCAATGCATGAATAAATGCATCTGCAATTAAGAAACATCCTTAATTACTTATATAAACGAATATCATGCGATGGTAGCAAGGGTTTGATTGTTCTTATGCTTGTCTGAAAATCCCAAAAGATTGTGTCTTACTTATTCTTCATCCTTTACACTATGAGATTCTAGAATATCATGGGTAAAGAAGAATCCCTTTCATTCGATGACAGATCCAATTGGCATGTGGATACACTACGGAGGTGGGATTTCATTTGATTTCCCCTTAAAGATCACTCTCGAAACCAAGCAATGACATTTGAAGATGATAAAGTGGCTTATTTGGTGTAGGGTATGTCGTTTATAGTATTTATTCATTTCATTTTTCTACGCGGTTTCATTTATCTTGAAAAAAAATATCCTTGGAAAAGTGTTTAAATCACTTTTTCTTCATCTCATAATTATTATTATACTTGTTAGATACCCTTCACCTTCATGGGTGAGCAATTCCATTAGTGTGCATCTTGTTCTAGCATGAGAGTTTCTAAAAGAGCCCATGGGAACATAAGAATCTAATTCGAGCTCAGTACGCTCATGTTTTTTAGTGAGTTGTGTTTTTCCAGACAAAGAGGCTTTAAGTTGGGGAAGATATAGCTACCCAGATTTTTGTAATAAATTTCTTTTAATTTTTTTAATAATATTTATAAAAATGGTCACAAATTTGATTCATCTTTAAAAATAGTGTGGGTTTTTGAAAATAATAATAATATACTAAATATAAAAATTATATTCATACACATGCGAACAATTAATATCTCCTAAAAAGAACCTCAAATGGAAATTATGACACCACACTTGTGTCTCCAAATGGGGGTTTTACCTATGAGGGGTGTAGTTTTCATGATTAGTGATTGGGTCCCATACCAAAAATTAATGGGTTTTTATTTAAAACCATGAATAACTTAATCCTTACTTTATAAATATAAATTATTATTTTTATTAAAGTTAGTGATGTTGCATTGAGATAGTTGGGTGGCAATGACGATGATATATTAAAGGGTTTTATGGAATTGCATTTCCTTTTTATGTGGTTGACTAGGAATGTTAAATGAATTAAAGGTGGGTTATATGAGGTTTGAATGGTTAAGAGAGGATTCTTAATGAAATTTTATGGTGAAAGGTACGACATTAATTTTATGAGGGAAGAGTTAGGGGGTGGAGTATTTTGAGATTAATTCCACCACCCAAGATATCTTCTCCATTCTCCATCAAATCTCATTTATCTATTCTTTGGTGTAAGGAACCTTTTGCGGTGTTGTGTGTCATGGCGGATTGAGGTACAGAATGAAGAGCATGATTAGACGAGTGTTCAATAGCATCATTAGAGTAATGGAGGATGACATTCATTGTGAAATTGAGGCAGGAATTTTGTTAGTTCCAACCTCACTCTTCATGTTCTTTGATTCTCTCACCCATAATTGAGTTCCTTAATATTATTTATGAAGATAACATGGAGAAAGTCCTTGAATATTTATATTTAGAATATTTAATTAGTAATAGATCATGAATAATCTAATATTATTTTCAAGAAGAAATATTGAATCCCATTATTTGATTGATCTCAACCATGTATTCACTATAACAGATCATGTCTTACCCAACGCTAGTTTTTATCTGTTTAGTTTAGAATATTTAATTAGTAATAGATCATGAATAATCTAATATTATTTTCAAGAAGAAACATTGAATCCCATTATTTGATTGATCTCAACCATGTATTCACTATAACAGATCATGTCTTACCCAACGCTAGTTTTTATCATCACTAAACAGAAAGCACTGATAAAAGGGTTAATTTTATCAACGTTGGCTAAAAGCATTGATAAAGGTACATTTTATCACCTCTAAAAAAGGCAATGATAAAGGTGTACCCTTTATTGGTGCTTTCTTTAGCACTCATAATGATGAATTTTTATCACCACTATTCTTAGAGGTGATAAAAACTTTTAATAAAATATATTATTATATATATATATATAATTATCATATTTACATACATTAATTAAAAAATTCATATATATAATTAATATAAATGTGATTTATTAATATATATATATATATATATATATATATTTTTTTGTGTGTTTTAATAATTCAAATATATATAATGTTTTAAAAAAATTATTCATATAATTATAAATATATATATATATATTTATTTATTTATTTATTTACTTACTTAAATAATTATAAATTAAAAATAAATATGTTTACTCCAAACGGCGCGAACAATGATTTTTATCCCATGGTTCTAAAAATTTATTTAAAATAAAAACAAACACAGAATGCATGGAAGAAGAAAAAGAAATGATCTGCAGGCCCACCAAATAGGCCTGAATAGTGGCCCAAAACCCCATGATATCATCCTATAGACTGCTCGTAAGTTGGCCTAAAGCCCCACATGATTCCCAACCCATAATCCCATTTGAAATTAACCCAAAGGCCCCTGATTATAAAAAACCAGAAGGCCCAATATTAGTGTTTGAAAAAAATGTCAGCCCATGAAGCGTATTCCCAGAGCTGTAATCTTTAAGTCCCAATGCATAGCCTGAAATGCCATGAATCACACCTTGTCGATAGAGGCTCGCACCGCATCCCATGGTCATCAGTTCCCATAATTCCATCCTTTCACTAGCCTTCCCTCGTGTATCCCTAAGTCATCGCTGAATTCCAACCCGCGTCCCGAGGTCTCCCTCCCCACAAACAGAGGTCATCGTCGATCGCCTTTCTATTCAGCCTGCATCCTGCGACCCTCCGACATCGACCACCATTGTACCCCACATTGTCACGGCAATCCCAATCACCATCCATGTCATGTCATAGTCCCCCACTGTTGCCTTCCATCATGAAGGTGATGTTAGCCTGCTCCATGCGTTATCACTGCAAACACTCGTCGCCATCCCTACTGTTGAAGCCCAAGGTCGTCGCCAACAAGTTTTCAGCCTACTCCACAACCCTTCCATCGATATGGGGCTCCTTTCACCAGTCAGCTAAATCGTGGAATGTCCACTAATCTCGTGTCATCACCGGCCACTATGCTGCCACCGGGGTCCCAAATCTATCATCGGTATGTTCCACATGTCCCGAGAATGACACTGGTATTCTGAGTTGCAGCTCCTCCGATTCCAGTCTTTATCATGCACCACTGATAGTGTTCCATCTAAAGTAACAACACCTTCCTTAACAGTGTTTGATCTTATCACTGTTGGTTTGTGTCGTATTTTTTGTGCACTTCACATATTTGCTTGATACCTCACCAACCATAATACTCTTTGACACCGAAACACAATCATCCCACCACCTAAAAACCCCCAAAATGTGGAGACCCTCTGAATCAGTACTACAGGAGAGCAGGGTTTTTCACCCTTGGGAAATAGAAACTACCCTACTTTTTCATCTGAAGCAAGATTTGTAGACAACGAGCGATTTACAAGACAATCACTTCCACCTCATTCCAAATCATTGTTAGCCTAACGGTGCGCACCACTGCATGATGCAAACATTTCAAAATGCCCAACAATTTCATCCACACTTGAGAGCAATAGATTGCACGTGTGATCCCATAATTTAAGAGAGAGAACCTCTCCATTGATGAGAGAGATGCACTCCATCTTATCTGTTCACCAAATATATTTATTATCTAATAAGTGTATTTAAATAATAAATATATTTATTATATTTATAATTAAATGTATTTATATATTAATAAATATATATATATATAATTATATAAATATATTGTTGACACTCTCTTCCATCACAGAGTCTAAAAAGTTACAAAGGGAAATGCCTTAGAAAAAATGAGGGGAAACACATGAAGAAAATAGATATTTGCAAAGGCTTGAAAATTGGATCACCCTAGTCAAGCTGAGGTACTTGCGCATCCAGTTATGGTGCACTACCCACTTTAACGCCCACCACCATTTTTTCCAGGGTCACTTATTTGCCTATAAATAGACCCTTGGGGACTTCATTTGTATGGACAAATTTTCCTAAAGCCAAATTGTTTCTCTGGTCTCCCTAGTGCTTAACCCAAGTCTTTTAAAACCATTAAGGTAGTTCTTAAACACCTAGAGCAGAGAAATTGAAGGAGGATTATAGGAATTAAGTCCCTTTAGTTTTTGAAATCCATAACACATGCACGCCTAAAGCACCCAACTTCCCTAAATCAGAAACACTTGTGTGCCGCCCATTCCTCTCAAAGGAACTTGATCACCCCACTTTCTGGAATACTGGTGAATACTCTTGAAGTCTTGAGTCAAGTCTCACCCAAGTATTAACATCCTGGTTGTTCTTCAGTTAAGTGAACATCAGGTCTCCCAAGCCTACTTGTATTCCCATACTTGCGCACCAGATACTTACTTGGGTGCCCTTCTTTGATTCACCTAATCCCTTCAGTCTATAATCTTTTCATCAAGCCTTCTTCAAAGCCATTCATGGAAATTATTCTTCTTCATTGGATCCCTTGTCTGAAAGGGATTATGTTGACACCTCTACAAAAACCTCCCCACTTATCAAACCTTTGGTAAAGACACATCAGCGTGTCTTCTATTTGGGTTTTTATATCCGCAGTCATAGGTTTCCCAGATTTTGTTTTGCAATGGGGTTAGGATTTATGGAGTGTATGTGGGTTTTTATATCCACAGTCACATGGAACTTTCTCCCAGGAATAGTTTTGGGAACTTCCCAGTTTGGAGAATTAGGTTTTGGGTTCCATCCTCTCCTTTTCATCTCTAAAACTTTGAACCTCAAGTCTCTGTTAGGGAAGGTATGGTTCACACCTACTTTTCCTTTTAAACAAATGAAAAGTCTCCCTCCCCTACCAGGACCAATTTTAGGGTATCCATCCTAGTGTAAGCTCGTAACCTTTCAAGTATGAGGTTTTGGTCTTGCTCCTCTATACTTCCTTCATCTTCACTTCTTCCTTATATTGGACCCTTATCTAATGTAAAGTGAATAGAGGGAAGGCTCATCGCCTCACCCTCTTCCCCGGTTGCCTGGCCCTCTTCCACCGTCGTCGTTGTAGGCGCGTCCTCTTCCACCAGTGGAGGAGGAAAAGTGTGTATGCCTTTGTTGAATCTTTGACATCCTCTTGTTTCTCACACCGAGCATAAATCACATGGGATTAGAGATTTTTCATGATCACAACATTTGCACAAACACCTCACTAATGAACTACGAGAAATCGAATTCCCATCATAACTGGGATATGTTGGAATCCATCCTAAGTTCTGAGATCCATCTCATTTCATCCATAAAAGGTCATCCTCCTTAAGAGTAAGCCCCAAATTAAACCCCTAAATCACCAAGGCATCCTTTTCAGGAAGTAAGCCCAAAATAATTTCTCTTAAAGGACTACACTCTCCTATGAGACTTGTCGAACTACGTAGGCTTTGATTCCCATCTAAATGGGATATGTAGGAAGCCTCTCTGAGGTTCAAACCCAACACTTCAAATCAACCATTTTCTTCCTGGTCCATATTTCAAACAAGGTCTAATCCAACTTGGAAACCCATATTATTTCCAAGTTCCTTGGGTTTATTAGGTATAAGTCCCACACCAAACCTTGACTAAGTATCTTCCACTTAGATGTCTCTACTACATGACATTAAACTGTATGGCTAGGTCCTTATCACACTACCTTAAAAGGTATGATGTGTCCCATTAAGTGGAACCGAACTACGATGGTTCTAATTCCTTTCAGAAGGATATATAGGTAACCCATTTATGGATATGATCCCAACATCAAAAAAAATTCAATCTCCCTAAACAACAATAAAATTCTACAGTACCTCACTAAGTGGCTTAAAAACTAGTATCATCATAACAGTGGTTAAAAGAATCACTAAATAGTATATGAGAGTAAACCATTGATGGAGAACCTTGAATACATACAAATGTCTCCATTAATGAAGAACCTTGAATATATACTGATGATTCTAAATTGAACACATGCTAATAATTGATCACAAATTCTAAGGGAAACCTATGTTATAATTGGCGAATTAATAAGGATCCATGAAAATATCTAAAATCTATAAGAGAGTCACGGATTAGGCAATAATTCCCCCCAAAGGGTTTGATGAGTCTGACCTTTCATCCTCTCAACCAATATATGTTCTTGAGTATCATATGTTTAAACTTAATGAACACCTACCTTTGGAAAGAAATTCCATTTGGATAAAGAGCCATTGGTTGTTTCTAGTTCCAAAAATAAATCCAATGGAAACTGCTTGGAAGTAGTGGATACTAACTAGAACACACGTTACAAGGGAAGAAAAACAAAAATGGTGAACCTGACATGAATCCTTAACCAAGTTAATAGCGTTACCCATCTGTCAGGTCCCTATCAATTGATAAAGGAAGGCCAGACAAAGGAATCAATCACACATGTATCTATCTAAAAAAATTCTTTAATGGAGTTCATTGTTTTTATCAAGTTTTCTAAGAACTCCCTTCACTCCAAATGGATTCCTCCAAGTTTTCACCCGTGAATGGCCCAGCCGCTGCTCAAGCAGGATCCTCATCTGCTGGAAGGATGTCATCACCAACTTAGCATCTTCAATGTTGGGTCTCCAATGTACTGGTAATGGAATACCATCAACACAGTACTATCCCAACCTTAGAGGTTGTTCGAAAAGCTCTCTAGGCTAACACCATCCCTCGATCATCCGGTCAGTGACGACTGATGGTCAAGAAGCAGACGGTGCCAACCACCGTCTTCAACTATTTCGGGTCCTTATCCCCAGAACACAACAACCAGTCCCTCCCATACTATAGGGAGGTGGATCAAGAGGCCACTCATGTCCTCAACTTAGAGATGTAGGGGTCCTTCTTGAGGCCTCCAACCAACAATCATCGTCAGCAGAATCGTGCGGCAGTGAGCCCCTAACATGATGGGGGTGTTGCCTTCAGTTGTTCATCCCATGTACCTCAGACCCGAGCACGCATGATGAACCATCAGGGATAACTTCCAGCCAATAGATATCCGGTTATTACCTTTTCTTCCTCCAGATAAGTCCATCAACCTAACTTCATGGAAAATAAAGAATGGGCACATACACTTGTTCGTCCCAATTCCGCTGGCCAGTAGATTAGTCTAGAAGAAACCCACAAATCCCACTAGTTAAATCCAGTGGAGTACTGTGAACAGGCACATACACCTATTTACAAAATATCATCCAGTTAGCAGGCTCGTCTGACTGCATTCAAGGAATCCCACTAATCAAATGTGGTGGCAACTGGTAAGCAGGAACATACACCTGTCTACACTCACCAATTATTCCAACAATCTAGTCTGTCAGCATTGAAATAAGTCCATCAACCATTCTTGGAAGAAAATAGATAGTAGGTACATACACCATCCATCAATCATCAAGACTTCTAATAGTATTGTTTCGTAGCACCCAGAGAAGTCATTTGGAAAGCTCCGATGGAAAACATGGGGTAGAATCAACTCTCTTCCCCTATACATGATTACTGTTAGTACCCACTGATAGGAAAGAGAGGATAGGAGCAGGAACATACACCTACTCAAGATATATAATGGACATATATTCTCGTTCCGTCCGCTGAAGTCGCCAAACACATTTTAGCAATGGTGAAATGGAAGACAAAAATTCCTACCCATATTCTGGAAGCATTCCAGAATATCATAATAGGAAATTAAATGGTACCAAGGGAACAAACACATAATTTTATCCCCACACCTGGGATGAATCATCAGCATACCATCTCATATCAGATACACACCTCTATTTCAGTCCAGGAGGGTTATGGTGCATACTCCCCCATATCATACGGACAATCGGATCGGGAACATACACCCTTTCCAATTGAAGATAATCGGCCCATTCTGATGACCACTCTAAAAAAGGCACATATACCTGTCCATGATAACCACTTCTCCCAAAAAGTGGCCCCAACAACATGTAAAATAGTGTTCAAGAAGAATTCTCACCAAACACAGTTGGAAAATCATGAGCCAATCTATGATCTATATCCTATTAATGATGGAGTTATTGAATCCCTTAGAAATTTATCTCTTGCAACTCAAGATACTACCCTCCCATTACCAAATTATGGGAGTAGTAGTAGTAATTATAAAGTTCACCATTTGACACTTCATCATGAATTCTTGATTTATGAAAATTCGGTCAATCTAGAGATCCTACCTCTGGATGAGATCCACATAAACCCTCCATGTGGCCAGAAGACCAAGGACTAAGAGTATTTATCCCTTACTGTAATCCACCATGGTGGTCCTCCCCATGATGGCATTCACTGCGAAAGTTCTCTCTGTAGTATTGTTTTTAATTGTCAAGAAAATTCTCTAATTGACAATATAGTAATGAGAAATCCCTCTTATCTCGAGGCACTTTCCAATATAAGGTTAGTCATGTCTAATTCCTTATCACTAACAGGTGAAATATTTTCTCAACCAGAAGACATCCTAAGGTGATGGTAATTTTCCAAACCTCCCTTGGTTCATTTTACTTCTAATATAACATAGGAAAAAAGAAACTAATTCCATTGTTTGTAGTAAAACAATTGAGAAGATTCCACTCTGGTTAGACCAAGTGGAGAAACATCTTGAACAATATGATGAAGATATGTTGAATATAAGAAAAAAATTGTCTAAAGGTGAAATACCAATCATGTTCTGGCCTTTAGAAACCTCTCAATACAACATTTCATAATTGATGGTAGAAGATTTCATTCATAATATTCACCTCAACATTTGTAAAACTCTTCATCATCTGAACCATATGATGAATATCAAAATCATGTAATGGTAATAGAAGGTTTAAAACACCTAATTGAATTGGAATATCTCTCAGTTTCTTGACATCCAAAGGCTGATAAGTAGAAGGGAACCCTTCAGCATGCATTCCTTGATGCACTAAAGAGGTTGTGCCAGTTAATTTCTAATACCCCATCTGGTGTTTGTATTAGAGTATGGGGAGCACATGGAGTATTGCATTTCACTGTTCTCCAAAATCAGCAAAGCCCACCAAAAGTGGTCTCATGCAATGTTATTTCCCATGTCTGGATACAATAAACAAATTTTGTGTGTAATCAAAGATATGTTCAAGAAAAGGCCTCAACTAGCTCTCATCAGAGTTAGGCCCAAAGAAAGCAAGTTGTTGAGATACTATTGCATCAAGAATATGAGAACATTAAGCAGGCCTCCCTCTTAGAGGATTTCAGCCATTAGATGGAGAAAATGTATGAAATAGCACAACGGTCTTCCAAAACAGGTGACTTGAGTGGTTGTCGAATAATGCACCCTTCCAATGTTTGGACTAAAATTCTCAAAATCAAAAGAGTAGATGTGAGAATCTCAGCTATAGTAGTTCAAGAGCCACCCCAACCTGTAGGGTTGAGGGATTGTTTAATTAAACCTTTGAATTAAATAAAAAAAAAGTTTGAATATTTGAAGAAAAAGAACAAGAACAGGCCCAGCCTATAGGGATAGGGGGTTTTCACATCTACAATCCCCTCCTCAAGAGAAATCAGTTTTCTCCTGATTATGGAAGAAGCCAAAAGGTGAACACACAACTGAACAATCCAAGGATTACCTTCTGGTTACTTTCCATCAAATAGTTCTTAAGAATTCAGTGTATAGGAGAACAAATTATCATGGAAGATACATAATGAGACAATCTTGCAAACATACTGACAGAATTCCATCAATGCATTTTGCATCACTGAATGTCATTAATACCATTATTGAAGATCCTCCAGAGAATGAGTCCAATTCAAGGGAGTCATAAGATGAAGTTCTTATCCATAATATGGTACACACTAAAGAAAATGAAGGAGGTGTGTGTACCTGAAATTGAAGGCTTACCCAAAATCTGGGTATTCCCTAAAATAACCAACACCCACCCCTTTAAAAGGATTATAACAAGGGTATAGGTAAAGGTTAGATCACGTCTCACTTTTCCATTGGAGAAGTTCAATCTCTTTTTCTTGAAGAAATATTTTCACATAAAGAATAGGAGATGAAGGATTTGAAAAGACTCAATATAGAGTTACTTAGAAGCAGCATTTCTTCCAGGCATGCTCCCTAAGTAGATCCTCAACTTTCACATCCTATAAGAACTCCTTAGAAAAGATAATTTGTTGCAACTATATATACGGATAATGATTTCCCTCCATTGGTTCCACATCTAAGGTAGGATTAAACACATCCTTATGGGATTGTCCCCATGGGTTATCCAAGAAAAATACCAGAACCACCATGCCTAGTGGTTTGTTGGTCATTGTGCCAATTCAAACTCCAGCTACTGTACCTGTATAGGTCCCATCTCATCCAGATATTCCCCAACTGCTTATGAACACAATTGAGGAATTAAAAACTCGATTGGAAGTTATAAAATAACAGTGTGCACCATTACAATCAGAAATGAAAGCTTACCCTAAATGGGTGGATCTAATCCCTCACCCACCAATTTTTTTGAATACTACATTTTTGATATTTAATGGTTTGGAAGGTCTGGATTAGAACTTAATGCATTTTGTTTCTCATTGTGATCCCATGATGTGGACCCCTCAACAACAAGAAGTAGTAAAGTTCGGATGCTTTGTGCAATCATTGAAGGGCCTATCTTTTGTCTGGTATACAATTCTGTAGACTCGATCAGTTATTGGTTGGTAATACCTATGTCATAAATTATTTTCCCAATTCAACTCAACATTTCGGAAAACAATAGTTTTTTATCTTGAAATTTACAAAGAAAGGGAGAATGAAAGAGTTTCAGATTTCATTGATCTATGGAAAGGATTAAAATATTCCTTAAATATAGAACTCCCTAAATAAGAGTTTCAAATTTCATTATTCTGTGAAGGAGAAGAGGTAAAGTAGAGACTGTTATAGTCACACTCAAACCAGCACGTGTACCTACTTTTACTTTAAATCCTTCATCATACCAAAGGGATCCGCCTCCCGAGCATCGGCAATAATGACTGCCTCATCAAGATGATCAAAAGGATAAAATGCAGAGATAGTTTGAGGAGATAAAGAACAAATTTTATTATTTTCGGAATGAACAGGTTATCGGTTACATCATTTCAACTTTGGAAAACAATTTGGTTTAGTTTCCAAGGTAGAAGAAACCAAACAAGGAAGGATATGGAGATCATCCAAATTATTGTCCCTTTCACCAAATTTTGGGGCATCATATTTAGGAGTGTTTTGTTTTAAATACCTCCTGTAAAAAATGGTAGACTCTGGACAAGTGAAACTGAAAAGTTTATCATCTCAAGTAACATGTGTTACTGCTACTGATCCAGAGAAAGAAGGCGAATGGCAGGAAGTCAAAAGAAAAAATCTGCAGAAGTACGATGATTGGATGCTTAGGAAAATGATCAACTGAACTCATGTCATTCTACGAACACAGTTGAAACAATCTATTGTGTCTTCTGCCACTTCTGCCACAGAAAATAAATCTTCATAAAAATATCATTCCTCTAAAGTTCAATCCTCAAAGAAGCGATGTGATCATAAAGATAAAGAGAATTCATAAGAGGACAAGCCTGTGCCAAGTACAAAGTTGTCCTTGAATTTGGCATATTTCATTCCATTTATTTCAAAAGCACAGGCATTGCCCCACCAAACGGAACAACCAGAACTGACCTGTCAAGAATAATCTTCATCAGATGAATAATTGATCTTTGGTTCCATTAATGTTATCCACTTAATGAATCCTTATGCAAATTATGATTCTGGTTATGATGAGCCTAAATTCCATGTACCTAAATATGGAACTAGAGGAAGAATTCAAGGTCAAGTATATAGGAGAAAATGTGGATATACTAGAAACTATTATTTTAACTCTACCCCTACTCGAACTGTATATATGGAAGAAACTCTTGGGAGATCTCTTCAGCAAGCTTAGTAAGAACAAGGAAGTTCTCCCACACGTGACAGGATTAGTCCTGACATGATTATTTTGGAGGACAGATTAGAGGTTACACCATCATTATCTTAGTAAGTAGATAGACCTAGGAAGTCTAATATACTAAAATAAGAAGTATTTTTTTCTTATGCCTCGACATAGGGTACATCTGTATTAGGAGAATCAACTTCCAAGGTACCTGAAAAACCGCATCTCCATGCTGGAAAATGCAGACCTATGGACCAAAAGTATGATGTTTTGAAATAGATAGCCCAAGTACTATCCAAGTTGTCAATCTTGGATTCCTTGAATTTTTTAAAAGATCTTCGAGAAGCACTTATTGAGGATTTTTCAAGTCCTTAAGAGTTTGAAACTAAGGTTGTTGCTGCTGAGGTTTACCGTGTAGAGAATGATCCTGCAGAATTTCATGCGGTCATTTATTTTATGGATTAATATGAGGATGATGTTGTACATGGACACATCAGGCCCTTGTATCTATCTGTAAAGGTTAACGATACAGACATCCGACTAGCCTTCATTGATAATGGATCAGGAGTCAACCTCATTCCCATCCGCACACTTCATCGATTGGGCCTCACTGAATATGAATTATATCCTTCCACTTTGATGTTCCAAGGTTATGAAAAGAATAAAAAATAACCTTTAGGTGGGATTACACACAGAACTCGGTTTGGGGATCTTGTTTCTAATTCAGATTTCATGGTTGTTCGTCCGGACACAACCTTCAACATTCTACTTGGAAGACCTTAGATACATCAATATGCGTCCATTCCTTCATCATATCACCAATGTCTCAATTATTACTTCAATGGTCAAATTAGGACATCTTATGGTGACAAATATCTATTCAAAACATGTCAATATCAATATATTGAGGCATAATTTTATCACACAAAGGGAACGAGGTTCGTGACAAAATATATAACAATAATCAATGCTCTGAATGGTTTGTAAAAGATCCCATCTAACCCATTCAAACAATTGAGTACAAATTATGTGTTGCTTATCAATAAAATTGAAAAGAATGACCCAAATCCAAGCACTCATTTAGTGACTTCTATAATGTCAATTGCGGCAATTGAGCCTGACATCATGGGATAATTTGTTGATTTACCGAGAAATGGTGAATGCTTAAATAGAGATGTATTTGTTTCATCCACCGAACTTTAGTAAGTATTTGCTTCATCAATCAGAATAGAAAAAGTTGTCACAGTAATAAAAGGAATACAAGGATGTCGATTCCCAACCCATCCCCTTCTCTTTAATGCTCCAGGAAGACCCTTGATCATTAGTAGGGTCAGAAGTGGTTGCCTCTTCTTCAGGATGTTCAAATATTGACTCCTCCCCTAGCTTTGAAAGTTTTACTTCATCACCTACTATGAAAATAGAAATAGAAGAAGTGGCACATAAAAAAGAAGAATAATAAGATCTCAAGGATGCTCCTCCAGTATTTCAGGAAGGCATCTCCACCACTGTGGATGAGCGCAGAGAAATAAATCTATGTACAAAAGAAGATCCACTCCCCACTCTAATTAGTGCAGCCACGACTTTTGAAGATAAAGAGATATATAATTAAAATCTAAAGAAACATCGAGATATATTTTCTTGGAACTATATATAAATTCCATGCCTTAATCTTGATATAGAAACTCATCATTTGGGTTTCCTAGGAGAGCATCGAGGATTCAAGAAGGAAGCAAGAAGAACACACCCAACTCAAACCTCTAAAATTGAAGCTGGAGTTGATAATCTTATCAAGGATAACTTTTTCGGGGAGGTGAAATATCCCAAATGGCTGGCCAATATTATCCCAGTGAAAAAGAAGAATGAAAAAATCAGAGTTTTCATTGATTTTAGAGATCTTAACCAGCATTTTCCCAAAGATGACTTTCCAGTTCTGATCACAGATCTTTTAATTGATGCAATAGCTGGATATGAAGCTCTCTTCTTCATGTATGGCTACTCTGGGTACAATCAAATCAGAATGGCCCCAGAGGATGAGGAGTATATAGCCTTCAAATCCCCTCAAGGTGTGTTTTTCTATCAGGTAATGCCTTTTTTCTTAAAGAATGTAGGTGAAACGTATCAACTTTCCATGCACTATATCTTCAAGACCTTCTTAGTAAAATTTTTCGAATGTTATGTGGATGATCTAGTAGTAAAATCTAGACAATGTTCTGATCACTTGGATGATCTAGAGACCATATTCAGTAAACTTCAGCAACATAATTTGAAGATGATTCCCTTGAAATGTGCTTTCAGGGTAACCTCGGGAAAATTACTCAACTTCGTTGTATGCCATCATGGCATCGAAGTTGATCTTGAGAATACAAGAGAAATCCTTGGCATGTCACCTCATCTAAATTTAAAATAATTAAGAGGTCTTCGAGGAAAGTTTTCCTATATTTGGTGCTTTATCGCCAATTTGGAAAGCAAGTTTTTACCATCCACTAGATTAATGGATAAGGGAGTCACCTTTCAATGGACTGAAGACTTCCAAGAGGCATTTGATACCCTCAAGAAATATCTCTTGAGCCCACTAGTAATAATGACACCCGTTGAAGGAAATACACTTATTCTCTATGTGATATATTTAGAGTGATCACTATGTGACTTCCTTGCACAAAATAATTACGTTGGGAATGAAAATAATATTTTTATCTTAGTAGAACTATGCTTGACACAGAGAATCAATATTAAAGTATCAAGAAATGCTTCTTGGAATTAATCTTTGTAGTTCAAAAATCAATACACTACCTGCAACATCACGAGGTCCACTTGTTATCTCGCAATAACCCACTCAAATTTATCCTCAAATGTCCTATGCTTACAGGATGTTTGGCACGGTGGGAAGTTATTTTGAAATAGTTCGATATCCAGTTTGGGCCTCAGAAAGCAATAAAAGGCCCAGCCTTGGTAGATTTCTTTGTTGAACATCCATCTAAGGAAGATACATCTTTGAATACTGAACTTCCTAATGAATAAATATTCTTTATTCAAGATAATCCCCAAACATGGGAAATGTACTTTGATGGTGATTCTAGAATTATAATGGGGAAGAGAATAGAAAATCCTAAACTCAACAAATTTGGGTTAGGAATTGTACTTATCTCCCAAAAAAAGCAGTGTTTCCATATTCCTTCCTTTTGTCAGAATGTAGTACCAACAATGAGGTATAATATCAAGCTATCATTGCAGGGCTAGAATTGGAACTCTGGGTATAAGTGAACCACCTGAAATTGAAAGGTGATTCAGAGTTGGTAATCAAATAGATCAATGGGGATTATGCTATCAAAAAAGAAGAGTTAATCCCTTTGTGTGATTATGTTAGAAGTTTAATGGCTGAATTTCCCTCAGAGACAGCATTATCTTAAATACTTTGATCAAAAAATGCCCAAGCTGATGCACTAGATAATGTAGCCACAACCTTTGCAGATCCATATCGGGATGATACAATCATCATTATTTCCCATCATAGTGTGGTTTCACCTTTCGTTCAAACTAGAATGGAGGAAATTAATAAAATCATCCCTATTTCCAAGTCGTATGGTCATACTACAGGATGGATGACACCCATCATGGGATACCTTCAAAATGGAGTACTTCCACCAGATAGAGATGAAAAAGAATAGATCCGACAACGAGTGACCAATTTCACTCTTTATGATAGTCCAAATCACCAAAATATCCTCTAAAAATGAGGCTTCGATAGAGTCCTCTTTAGATGTATTGATGGAGAAGAAACTGCAGTTGTCATGAAAGAAGTGCATGTAGGAGCTTGTGGGGATCACCAATCTGGTCATAGGTTTTCTGATCAAATATAAAGGCTTGGATACTTCTAGACTCCTATGATGTGGGATTGTATAGATTTAACCAAGAAATGTCATCCCTTCCATGTTCATGCCAACTTCATTCATCAACCCTTGGAGTTGTTACATATAGCTAAATACTTCTGGCCATTTGCTACAAGGGGAATGGATGTAGTAGGACCTTATCCTCCAACTATAGCTAAGCATTTCAAGTATATTCTTACTGCTACTAATTTCTTCTCCAAATGGGATGAGGCAATACCTCTCAAAGAAGTTAGATCCAAAAGCATTGTTAGCTTTATCAAAGCTAACATCATCACCAGATTTGGTGTCCCTCATACTATATTGATGGAAAATGGAACCAATTTGTGTTTCTTTGAGGTAAATAAGTTATATCAGGAGCATAATATCAAATCCAACCATTCATCTTGCTATCATGCAGCGGCCAATGGACAGATAGAGGCTTTCAATAAGACTCTATCAAATATACTCTAGAAGATGGTGGATAAAGATAATAAATCTTGTCCAGATAAACTTTTGCATGCTTTATGGGATTATCATACTACTACCCATACTGCCACTCAAGAAAGTCCATATTCATTGGTGTATAGAACAGAATTAGTTTTTCCAATTAAAATTAAATTTCCTTCACTATGAGTTGTAATCTATGATCAGTTATCTACAGATGAAATGTCTCATAAGCAATTTGATGAGTTGGAATGATTAGACGAAATGAGATTGCATAATTTTCATCATTTTGAAGTCTATTAGAACAGAATAGCATGAGCTTTTAACAATAAAGTTCGCCTCTGCTCATTTCTTCAAGGATAATTGGTATTAGTCCTCAGGACTCCAATGATACCAGGAAAGAAGCCTCCAAAACTTTATCTAAAGTGGGAAGGACCTTATTCCATACATAATTTCTACTCTAATGGAGGTTATTTCCTAATCTCAATGGATGGAAAACTTATTATAACTCCAACTAATGCATGATTCTTGAAGAATTACTTTGTGTAATTTCAAACCACATGTGTCTATGATTCACGACATTAAAATTATTATCATCTTTGTCCCCATCGCATGGCGTTAAACCGCACAACATCATTTGTCCTCATTGCATGAATTTAAACTGTACAACACATAGTCCTAGTTGCAAGACGTTAAACTCTATAAAACCCCTATGTTTCCATGTTTAACGACATTAAAATGCTTACCATCTTTTTCTTTGTCTCATGATTTTAAAATGCATGACATCATTTGTCCTCACTACATGACTTTAAACTACACAGCACAAAGTCCTAGTTTCAAGATATTAATCTGCATAACAACCATATGTTTCCATGATGCACAACGTTAAAATGCTTATCATCTTTTTCCTTGTCGCATGATGTTAAACTGTGTGACATCATTTGTCCTCGTTACACGACATTAAACTGAACAGTTAACATCTTCTTTATTTGATGTAAATAAATTCTATATGCAAACATCACTTACATCATGGCTACTCCTTAGTGGCACATGAGTTCCATTTCTTCCTATGCTTGAATCAGATCTGCATAGAAACCTCATTTCATGAACTACGTGTGGCTTGATTATCATTCTAATAAGATACATATAGATGCCTAGATCTCCAATATTGGGCCCAGCCGCAACCACAAAAAAAATCATTTCCCTTTTCTCCTCCTATATATGAACCAAATATATACATAGTTCTCTTTTAAGATATATGGTTTGATCTTCATACCATTTTTGTGTCTTAAGTTTAACTATTCTTATTCCGGAATGTGTTAAAATCTCTTGTTTCCCATATCAAACTCAATTAGTGTGTGAAATTATCGTTTCAAGAACTACGTTTGGCTTGATTCTCATCCATATGAGATATGTAGAGATGCCTAGATCTCCAATCTCGGGCCCAATCACCACCACAAACCCCCACCCCCTTTATTCCCTATTTATAAATCAAACCTACATAGGAAGAGTTAAAAGAACTACATATTCCATGATTCTCATCCATATGAGATACGTAGTGACACCTAGGTTTAATTCCTTGTTCTAGCCACAATATTCCCTTTTCACATCAGAATCACTTCATGTCCTCGTTGTATGACTCTAAATTGCATAGTATAATGTCCTTGCTGCATGAAATTAAAATGAAAATCACCCAAATAACTATGTATGGCTTGATTCTCATTCCATTGAGATACGTAGTGAAAGTTATGCCTTATTTCTTAGTCCCAACCACGGGATAAATTTTTATCTCTCTTCCACATATAATAAAAAATCTATGCGCGAGTCTTCATTTTGGGTCCTCTCCTTAGAGATCCCACCAAGGAAACAAGAAATGTCCCCATTTTTATAAATGAGTCAGATCTATGTAAAGGACTCCAAACTCATGGCCAATATTGATTCAAATATTTCTCTTGTGCATTGAGCATTACCCCCTTTCATATTTCACACTCTTAATCTTGAATATTTTTAGATCTTCATAATCTTTCTTATGGTTTGGTGGCAGAGTTTTTGATATCTAAGAACTCTTTTTCTTTACTATGCAGTGCATGCCCATAGGTGGCCTTGCATAAGTTTCCTACATAACAGGCATGCCAGTCAAAAGATACCACTATTTGTCTATGAAGCACATACCCTAGTTGGCCCTGCATAAAAAAAACTTCATAATAGGTTGGCCAAATAATGGTAAATTTTTTCTTGGTTAAAGTGTCTTTTTTCCCTTCAAAACTTTGATAAAAATATACAAGAATATTTATTTTACAGTAGTCATCTATGTATATTTGTCCCATTACCTTTATCTTGATCTGAAAGTATTCAAGACCATGGTTTACACATTTCCCTCTCTATGTGTTCAAAGCAACATGAAATAACCTTGGATCATTTGATCACATATCATATATTGTTTCCATTTTGGTCCTAGTTATATGACCTAAAATTATAGACACCATACTTCCTACATCTAGGTTAGACCTTCATAGAAATCTTATTCCTTCTATTCTATGGAAATCATGATTGGAAAGACTCTTTCTGTATTCAGGTACCTTTCTCCATAAACTGAACTATGTGATGTGGAAAATATGAATCTCCATAAACTTTCTTTGGCTTTTAGAAATAGAATGTCAAACCTTTGAGAGTTATTTTGTATGACTATGCAGTATGTGCCCCTAGGTGGCCTTTCATAAGTTGCCTATATAACAGGCTTGTCAGTCAAAAGATTACACTATTTGGTTATGCATCATATTCCCTAGTTGTCCCTGCATAATACAAACCCCGTAACGGGTTGGTCAAATAATGGTAACTTCATTCTTAGGAAAGACTTCCTCTAATGCCTTTATCCCTTTTCCCATATCATTCCTCAGATTCAAAAATTCTCAAATCACAGTTTATAATTCTTCCCTTCCATACATGAACATGGTAGTATGTTTCCAAAAAAAATTCAAGAAATTAGAGAGCCTCAAACCTTTGGTCAAATCTAAAGACCTTAAATTAAATCCATATAATGTCCTCACTTCATGACTTAAAACTACACAGTACAATTCCCGTACTACATGAATTAAAACTGCACAGTACAATTTCCTCACTGAATGACTTTAAAAATGCATAGCATGATATCAGAAATCCCCTTTTTGAAAAACTTTAACCATTCCTCACACACCAAATTTGTGTAAAAGTGGTTTTCCCATTCATGAAATATGTCATCATAGATAACACGTTATTCTTAAAGTCCCTTTCCTTGTAAAAACCACCCATTGTGGTCTTGAGACGCCCAAATATTATTTTCCCTTGTCTATCAATAATAAAATGTTAAATTCCTGAGAAATATTTTGTCTGACTATGCAGTATGTACCCATAGGTGACCATGCATAAGTTTCCTACATAACATACTTTTTAGTCAAAAGATACTACTATTTGGCTATACAGCATATTCCATAGTTGGACTTGCATAATACATCCCCCATAACAAGTTCATCAAATAATGGTAACCTCGTTCTTAGAAAGGACCCTCTTTATGTTTATACAGGTTTTGGATTTGGTGACAATTAAAACCATGACTCAAGATTCCCCTTGGAAGTATTTAATGAATTTTAGATCAATTCCTAGCCATTAAGACTTGTTTGGGATCTAATTTCAAAATTTATGGTCAAATATATTAGACCTAAAGCACTATAATTTTTAGTCCAACATGCATGGCTCTAAACTTCTAATAACCAATAGGCACAGTACTCACCAGATTGAAAACCTGCAATAGGTACTCTGGAAAAAAGTCGAGTCTCATCTCACTAAACTTACATTTTTTATGGTTTAGGAAATATTGAGAAATAAAAATCCAAAAGATACAAAGTTTGTGGGGTTTTCTGTATAACCCAATTAAAAATCAAACTACGCTTACTAGGCCCATTGGATTAGGTAAACAAACTAGAAATGATGAATACACAGATGATTAAAGACAAAATACTTTTTATTTGTGGGTAAAAAAATCCACAGAGGATCATCCAAAAACTGAAGTCTCTATATCCTAAATCACAATAGATTTTCCACATAACATATCATTTTATTAATGGAATCTTGAGCCCCATTGGCTACCTATTGAAGTTCGGTTAGCCAACCAGTCTCATTATCTTCAGCATGACGAAGTGATTCCTTAGCATCTGTAATGGATTTTGCACCATACTTCTGGACTTATCCTATTGAATCATGTAGTTGTTCAAGTTTCCCTATGACAGTGTCTAACTCTTATTGAAGAGGCCACTTCTGAACAATCTTTTCTTTAATTTTATGCTTTAGTGATTTCAACTTTGCAGTATGATTGGTCTCAGCTCAAGATAGCGCTACCTAGAATTCGTCAGTGTTGATCAACAGTATAGTTTTTATTAGATCTTACTGAATCCTCTACTCTTTCTCCCTTTTTTAGATAATCTCTTTCACTGCATTATGAGTTTCACAGTATTCAAAACCACCAAATCCCAGTGTAATGAATAGAGATGAAAGTTGTGGAATTTGTGAGGGCAGTTCATCAAGGGGAATTTCAGATGTTATCTTCCATATATTTTTTCATGCCTTGCAATGTGCAAGACGAAGAGCCTTTTGCAGTTCCAGGTTTGATTCAGAATCACTATCGTAAGGAGGAACATATTATAGGATTAATGCACTTAAATAAGTGATATGTTCTTCTCCTTCCTTGATAGTGGTTGCTTCACTTCCTAATACTGTTTGAGCTGATACAAAATATTAATCTACAGACCTAGCCATTGAAGTTGATAATCTTATATGGTGAAGTAAAAATTATGGTTATGGTTAGTTTAATAGGATAAGAAGAGTGATCACAATCACAATATCGGTATCCCTTACCTTAAAATAGGTCATCATCTTGAGAAGAATCCTCCCCAATATTCTCAGTTTCAACATTTTTGGTTGATATCTCTTGGTGGAGAATAATTTCTTTAACTTGCTCAGGATCCTCTGAATGAATATCAGGAAGCTTTTTTGTCGCAAGATTCACCTGATCCAACATATCTACAATGGTGGTATTGACAGTGATGTCGACACTTCTTTCAGGCATCATCACTGTAGTATTTTCTTTAGATGGAACTACATATTTCAACCAATCATAGTTAGAAAATTAATCATAAGAAGATTGATAGGATGAACAATGAAAAATCACATCTATTTAGTTCTATACAAGGAACCTAAAAATCTTATAAAGTATTTGTCATATTAACATGTTCTAATACTTTTTCAAAATAAATGCCAAGAATCATCATAAAATAAAATGATATCCCAGATCCCTTGTTAGTCTCACTCGTGGGATCACTCAGAGTGGTTATTTCATGACCCTCCTCTGACAACTTTTGACCCCGAACAGATTCCTCAATAACAATTGTGGGGTTAGAATCAGTTGTTGTAGGATTTTTTAGTGCATGCGATGAACCTAAAGTATCACAGAGTGCAAGTAAGTTGTTGTTACACTTAATTTCTCATGAAGCACTTATGATTTACCAGAGGTATCCTCTCTTCTGATCGTAGAAATATGAGCAATGCTAGGAATAGACGTTGGTTCATTTGTCCTAAATGCATGTTTTGGAATCATCAGGTTTGTTGGAATTTGTGCTTGTTTGGAAGCACCCTCCACAGTTCCTCAAAGATCATCAGTGATTTCTCTAAGAGAATAAACAGAAGAAGCTCCTACACTTCCAATAAGTTTAAACACTTTCTATGAATAAAGTTAAAATTCATGTTGTCAGAAACACTTACCACTACTGAGAAAATGTTTAACCATGGTTTTCTTTATTTGGTGTTTCTATTTCTTCTCCTTCTTATGAGGACTTGCTTCATCATCTCCAAAAATAGGTATTGAAGATGGAAATCCCCTTTCCATTTCATCCTCCATGTTCTGTTGTCTTGGGGATATTTCTCCCGATTCACAGGGTGATCTAGTAGCTCCAAGATCAGTACCACCAGGGCTATATTTTTGTGATGGAACTTCATTCTATTTTACTTTATTCATCTTCAAGATAAAATGATATTTCCCCTTAGTAACAATTATTTGACTAAATTCAAATTGCAAAGCAGAAAAGAATGTGAGAAAAAGTAAACTTACGTCTTCAAGATCAAAAAAATCACATCATTCTTCATCTAATGAAAGGTTAATCCCTTCAATGGAACCACGATCTATCATTTCTTATACCCGCTTTGTGGTGGGAATTAATTCATCAGTTACGTATATGAGCATATCCAATTATCGGATATAATTTCTCACCTCATTAGGGTTGTTCTTAAAGAAAATATCAGAAGAATGTCATAAATCCCCTATCCCCAGAATAAAAAACCCTTCACATAAATCTATACACGTGGTTTTAGTATCACAATGAAGAATTTTCCATGTTTGAACCTCCTCTGGTCATATATATTCAGAGTACATTTCAGAGGGTTGTGAAGAGGATCCTGCCATTTTAGATTTGAGTTTCTTTCCTATTCCTGCAGTCACAGATGGTGGATGAGAAAATGGGACCCATTTCTCTTCTGAATGATGGTGACTAGACTTCCTAAGTATAGCTTCAGTAGAGATTGATGGTGTAGATATCTAACTCTAAAAGGTGTATTATATCTTGCACAAGGTCGCTTCGATGAGTTTGGAGCCCTGTCACCTCCACCCTCTTACTCCAATGAATCAGCCCCTGATGATGAATAATTACCTTCCAAATGAGAAGGTCCCTTCCTACTACCTATCTTTATCACTACTCGAGGGAAACCCTGGTTTAACACCCCTTCAGGGTATGATGCAACCTAGTTATCATCATACCAGATAGTTATTCTGCTTATTTCATCAACGAAAGGTAATTTGAATATTTCCCCAGTTTTCTCTACAGTTGTCAGCAACCATAGTTGTTGGGATACCATCATATGTTTCTCTAATATGACATGCACTAGAGGAGATATGATAATTTATTGCAGACATTTGAATTGATGCACGAATCTATAACGAGCATAGGCCTCGCATATGATTTTCTCATCAATCCTGGTGGCTAACACACCATCCCTATAAGCTAACATATATGCCCTCATCTCTAAGTTGGTCATCCCATCATCAAAAAATCACCCCGTAGGTGGATTTCAATAAGCGAAAAAGATGAAATTCCATATACATACTCATCCTGACCTTATTATCAAAAGCGTTCAGAGATAAATGTGAAATACTAGAGAAAGCCTGAACAGATGGTCAGAACGAACTTCCAAAGACCTATACCCCACTTTGCACAACATAAGTTCTGAAATGAGTGGAGATCCACCCCCATAACACCTAGAATGGTCCTGCTATTCTGAAAGGAGAATTAATTCTATAAATATACAGTATGATCCTATGAATCTTTTCCAAAAATAGGGGTATCCAATCCTATCATCCTCTTCTTGGATAGCTTGGTCGTGATAACAAAATTTCCTAGCCTTACGCATCCCTTGGAATCTCAAAATCATAATAGATACATGCTGATCCACATGGCTAGGAAGCCTGCAAGGTGTGTATTTGCAGGAATTTTGGAGTTGACTTCATACCCCCACTTTTCAAACTCCCCTTTATCTAATGTTTTCCAGAAAGTGTCAGGTGTACCATTCTTTTCTTACTTTGGATAGCTTGTTAGACGAGTGAAAGTGGGACCCTTCTCCTTCTTCTTTACTAGAAATATTTTCTTCCACTCCCCTAGGTGAATATCCCTTCTTGTGTGGGACTTCGTTGTGTTCATATTATTGAGCTTATAAAATATCTTTATCAACTTGCGAACCAAGGATGGTGTATTTTCTAATTCATTCCATGTCACCTTGGGAGGAATAAACTCATCATACAAATCTCCAAGGATTGGAGCTCTAAATATCATGTAGACATCCCACAAACTGATGCCTACTTCTCCAGGTGTCAAATGGAAAGAGTTAGTCTTTGGACTCTATCGGCTTAGCAACTACGGAACAAATTTTTCATTATTATACACATAGGTTTTCCCAACCCATACAGCCTCATAAATCCCAACAACTTTTAAGTCATCCATAAACTCTGCACATGTCTTGCACACCAAATATTCCCACATCCATGTGGGTTTAACGCCCCCTCATGGGCGGAAATCCCAACTTTTCTTCCAGCCTTTTGATTGATCTGTCTAAGAATCTCAAAAGATGGACAAAAAGCAGTGTGGCTGTAGTTTGGGTTTATATTCTTTCAAATCTAGAGCACATGGGTTATGATGCATAAAATGGGCCTTACCTGCTGTCCCAGTGTTGATATATGTGACCGCGATAGAAATATTGATAGACAAGAAATCAATGTAGTCTTGAAACCAAGAAAGTGGAATATGATTCTTCGGGTCTGGTATGTTGACATTATGAAGATGGCCATAACCATAAAAAGGCAAATAAATACTCCAAGGAAAATTGAATTGATATTTCTTCATATACTTTTCCAAGTCTAGGAGAGCAGTATCACAGACATCAAATTAATCATGACCAAAAATCTTCATCATATCATCAATTCTATTACAAGCCAATTCATCAGCAGTTCTGATTCTCTTAGGATCCATTGAACCTGCAAAATATATCAAAATTCATCTTTAAATGTAAGCTCATTTTAGATGTTTTTGGAAAAGAAATTAAGAAAATTTGACAAAGGCATTAAGGCACGCAAGTATGAACTTGGAGTGCAAGTATGGCGCCCTAGTTATAGCACGCAAATAAAAAACATATAGAAGAAGCGCGACCGACAAGAGAATTTGAGCGAAAATACTTGTGTGCTGAGAGCTAGATTTCTAGAATTCTTTGTAATTTTCACTGAAGTGAAGCCACTATATATAAGCAATGAAAATTACCATGCACGCTATCACCTTGTGCACCCATTACCTTGTGCGCTACCACTTATGCGCTACATCAACCTCTTTTTTCCTTTTTCATAACTTTACCTCAGTATAGGATCCTCTTTTCATTCCAAATCAAATTCTGAGGGGGGGGGGGGCTTTGGTTGACACTCTGTTCAATCACAGAGTCTAAAAAGTGACAAAGAGAAATGCCTTAGAAAAAAGAGGAGAAAACACGTGAATAAAATAAAGATTTGTAAAGGCTTGAAAATGGGATCTCCCTAGTCAAGCCGAGGATCCGTCGGCGCGCAAGGTACTTGCCTGCCCAGTTATGGTGCGTAATCCACTTATGTGACCCACCACCATTTCTCCCAGGGTCACTTATTTTCCTATAAATAGACCCTTGGGGCCTTCATTTGTATGGAATAATTTTCCTGAATCCTAATTATTGCTCTGGTCATCCTAGTGCTTCATCCAAGTCTTCTAAAATATTCAAGGTAGTTCTTTAACACCTAGAGCGGAGGAAATGAAGGAGGATTATTGGATTTAAGTCACTTTAGTGTTCAAAATTCATAACACTTGCGTGCCTAAAGCACACAACCTCCCTAAATTAGAAACACTTGCACGCCACCAATTCCTCTCAAAGAAACTTGAGCGCCCCACTTCTCGAAATATCTGTGAATACTCTTGAAGGATTTAGTCAAGTCTCTCCCAAGTATTAACATCTAGGTTTTTCTTCACTTAAGTGAATGTCAGGTCGCCCAAGCCTACTTGCACACCCATACTTGTGTTCCAGATACTTACTTGGGTTCCCTTCTTAGATTCACATAATCCCATCAGTCTATAAACCTTTCATCAATCCTTCTTCAAATTCATTCATGGAAAGGATTATTCTTCATTGGCTCCCTTGTTTGAAAGGGATTATGTTGAAACCTCCACCAAAACCTCCTGACTTATCAAACCTTTGGGAAAGACACATCAGTGTATCTCATATTTGGGTTTGTATATCTGTAGTCAGAGGTTTCCCACATTTTTTTGCAATGGGGTTAGGATCCATGGAGTGTCTGTGGGTTTTGTATATCTGCAGTGACATGGAACTTTCTCCCAGGAACAGCATTAGGAAGTTCCTAGTTTAGAGAATTAGGGTTTGGGTTTTGTCCTCCCCTTTTCATCTCTAAAACCTGGAACCTCAGGTCTCTGGTAGGGAAGGTACGGTTTACACTTACTTTTCCTTTTGAACAAATGAAAAGTCTCCCTCCCCTACTAGGACCAATTTTAGGGCAGTTAACCTAGTGTAATCCCTTAACCATTCAAGTAGGAGGTTTTAGTCTTGCTCCTCTATACTTCCTTCACCTTCACTCCTTCTTTAAATTGGACACCTGTCCAATGTAAAGTGAATAGAGGGAAGGCTCGTCGCCTCGCCCTCTTCCCTGGTCGCCTCGGCCTTTTCCATTTTCGTCGTCGTAAGCGCGTCCTCTTCCACCAGCGGAGGAGGAAAAATGTGTGTGTCTTTATTGAATCATTGACATACTCTTGTTTATCACACCGATCATGAATTATGTGGGCTTAAATATTCTTCATGATCACAACATTTGCACAAATACCTCACTAATGAACTACGAGAACTCTGATTCCCACCATAACTAGGATACGTAGGAAGCATTCCTAAGGCCCGAGCTCCATCTCATTTCATCCATAAATAGGCATCCTCCTTAGGAGTAAGCCCCAAATTAAACCCCCAAATCACCAAGGCATCCTTTTAAGGAAGTAAACCCAAACTCATTTCTCTGAAAGGACTACACTCTCCTATGAGACTCATCGAACCACGTGGGATTTGATTCTCATACAAAAGGGATACGTAGGAAGCCTCTCTGAGGTTCAAACCCAACATTTCAAATCAACCATGTTCTTCCTGATCTATATTCCCAACAGGGTCTAATCCAACTTGGAAACTCATATTATTTCCAAGTTCCTTGGGTTGCTAAGGCATAAGTCCCATGCCAAATCTTGACTAAGCATCTTCCGCTTAGATGTCCTTACCACATGACATTAAACTGTACGACTAGGTTCTTATCACACGACCTTAAAAGGTATGATGTGTCCCATTAAGTGGCACCGAACTACGAGGGTTCTAATTCCTTTCACAAGGATACGTAGGTAACCCATTTATGGGTACAGTTCCAACATCAAAACAAACTTTTGCCTCCCTGGACAACGATAAAATTCTAGAGAGCCCCACTGAGTGGCTTAAAAATCAGTATCATCCTAACGATGGTTAAAAGAATATCTAAATAGTATATGAGATGATACCATTGATGGAGAACCTCGAATACATGCGGATGTCTCCATTAATGAAGAACCTCGAATACATACTGATGATTCTAAATTGCACACATCCTAATATTTGATTGCAAATTGCAAGAGAAACCTTTGTTATACTTGGTGAATTGATAAGGATTCATGAAAATATCTCAAATCTATAAGAGATTCCCGAAGTAGGTAATAATTCCCCACAAAAGGGTGTGATGAGTCTGACCTCCCATCCTCTCGACCAATTCATATTCTGAAGTATTGTAAGTTCAAACTTAACAAACACCTGCCTTTGGAAAGCAGGTCCCTTTGGATAAAGAACCATTGGATGTTTCTGATTCCATAAATAAATCCAATAGAAACCGCTCGGAAGTAGTGATTCCTAACCAGAACACACATTCCGAGGGAAGAGAAACATATATATAAATATATAAATATATATAATTATGTAACTATATTTGTAAATATATACAAATATTTATAAATATATTTATTTATAATTATAATTATAAATAAATATATATTTATTTAAATAATTAGAAAATTATAATAAATATATTTAAATAGTAAATATATTTATTGTATTTATAATTATATATATTTATATATTAATAAATATATATATATATATATATATAATTATATATAATTATATACACATATATACACATATATAATTATATACATATATATAATTATATATATATACGGCGAAGGGAAGCATCGGTGCTCTCCATGGTTGATGGGGATGGCTTCAGCATCGCACGGAGGCGGCTTTCGGTGCCCGGTGCGGTGCTGCACGGCGGAATGAGGAGCCACGAGGGCGATTGGCGGGGCGCAACGAAGCTCCCGGTGTCACGGCGACAGCGCGCAATGCGTCTGTTGTGCGAGGACTTCGACTGGGTGAAAGGCCACGACGGCGGTTGGCCGGCGAACGACGATGTGTACGACTTTGACGGTGCCTGGGTGACGAGTACCGGCGGACAACGACTTGTAGGCAGCTTCGACGGTGGCTGGGCAATGAGCGCAGGTCGACGGCAATGAGTAGACGGCTTCGACGGTTCATGGGCGACGAGCGCAGTGGACGACACCGACTTCAACGGGGCATGGGTGACGAGCGCAGGCGGATGATGATGTGTAGGCGGATTCCACGGTGCCTGGGTGAGGCACAGCGGGCAACGAGCACTGGCGGACGGCGACGAACGAGGATGATAGTGGTGCAAGTTATGTGAAAGGCTGGCTACCATGACAACAATGATGGAAGGCACCAGTGCAGTGACAGGGTAGGGTTGGGCCTACAGGGCCATGGGTGATATGGGATATGTGTAATAACGCATGGGTCCTCATGGACCATATAGTATGGGGCCTCCATATCACTCTAATGTGTGGGTTATTCCTTGAGGGCTATGATCTGCCCAACGACCTCTGTTAGGTGTGTGTGTTTTGATGTAATTATACCCCTAATCACCTATAATATATATATATATATATATATATATATATATATATAATTATAATTCTAAATAAATATATTTATTTATTTAAATAATTATAAAATCATAATAAATATATTTATTATATTTATAATTATATATATTAATATATATAATTATATAAATATATTTTAAATATATTTATTTCTAATTATAAATATAAATAATTAAATAGCACACATAAAATGCATCTTTATCGGCTCTTTTTTGAAACTGCTGATAAAATTCTTACCCGGTCTTATAAAAAGAACCCTAACAGAGTCTCCTCCCTCACGTAGTCCAAACTTTCGCTAAACCCTACTACTGTCGCTGCTCTCGTTCTTCATTGACTTTCTCAACAAATCGATCATTCCCAAATCTTAGGTATGTGTTGATTTATTTTGTTAGCACTTGAAGATCCACTACTTGTCACTTATTCGTTTCTCTTCCATAGTTCACAATTGTTCGCTTCTTCGGATCTGTTTCCTAACTGCGCATTGTATCGATGATGTTTCCTCTTGTTTTTATGCACTGTGTAGCAACAGATTGCACCCTTACACCACATCGCACCACTCATCATGATCATTTCCATCCACTGACCTCGTCCTATCATTATACTGATGCCATATTAAGTAATACATGGATTTATGTGATAACTTTAGGGGGATTTAGAGTCACTTAGTTGATTTTTTATTTTGCTTGATTACTCATATGTCAGATTGAATGAAAGGAATTATTGATTTATTCTCATAGATTTTTTATTTAGTACCTCTCTCATGCATATTTCATCAGAAAATTTACATCTAGAGGGGAACTGATATTCAGAAAAAACCAAAGACCTTTGATACTGCGATCACTGCTGGAATTCTACCCTTTACCAACGGTTCAGAACCATTGGTAAAGGCCTGGAAACTGTTGGAATATTATATACCAACGGTTTCCCAAACCGTGGCCAAGTAATTTGTGGGTAAAGGCTTATACCAACGGTTCTGTGTAAACCGTTGGTATATGTGTTAAAGTAAAAGATATACCAACGGTTTCACAAACCGCTGGTATATGTTACCCTTATACCAACGGTTCTAAACCGTTGGTATATAGTGGTACAAGTTTATACCAACGGTTATAACAAACCCGTTGGTATAATATACTTCAAAAGGCTATACCAATGGTTTTGAAAACCGTTGGTATAGATATGTTGCTGCTCCACAGCAACCAGCAGCCCTGCAGCTCCACAGCAGCCAATAGCCCCCTCCAACCTGCAACTCTCCATGACCTACAAGAACACATACACAGCCAGAATCCAAAAGCCTATATGGGATGTTTAAAATTCATCCAGAATTCAGAAATTTAGAAATTTAAAATTCATTCCTCACTCAAACCACAACACAAGAGAAAAATCCAGAATCCAATACATCAACAATCCAATACATCCAGAATTGAAATGCAATAACACCCATAACACCAATACAAAATTAAAATCCAATACATCCAGAATCCAATACACACAACAATATTCAAAATTTAGAATTCATTACCAATACAGCCAGAATCCAATACATCCAGAATTTAAAAATTTAGAATTGAAAAGCAATAACACCCATAACAGTATTCAAAATTTATAATTCACTCCTCACTCAAACCAAAACACCAATACACACAAGAGAAAAAGCCCTACATGTTATAGGAAGCACATGGGATGTTTACTCATGGTCTTGGGTTGACTATCTTAAAACCAACAGAAAAACTTGGGTAGAGTGGACAAGGATAATGATACCCATAAGATAGACAATGGTAGTGGTCATGTGCTTAGACCTAAGATGAGTTATAAGAAGCACATGAGATATTTATATTCCTCTAATGACTATGTATCCATGTATAAATGGTTCCTAATGTGTTAGTGGGAAACATTGGCCAATCTCGACATATGAGATGGGTTACCATAATAGCCTACATGTTTTTCATAGACTTTTCAATTGGAATAAGGAGGCATGTAGCTAATTGTAATTTGGTCTCCTGGGTGTGATGTAAGATGAATCCCCATTTTGGGTAGTGGGTATGAATATTCAATTATTTCTTCGGTATTGGGGTCCCAAAGAGACTTTGGTTTGGTCCTAGAACCCATTGTTTGAGGATGGGATTCGCGTATTAAATGTCATGTGTTTTATAATAGGGGTAGGAGTTCCTCACATGAGAAGTGGATTGTGTGAGGATGTACTAGGGATTCTTGTTCTAAAGTATCAACACAATCCGAATATGTTTGGTCAGTTTTTCGTATGCAAGTTGTTTTAAAATCATGTCCATTTCAAATAAAAGTGAGACATTTTGACTGGTACCGGACACACCGTGCCTCAGATTGAGGCGGGGTTGACTTGTACATGTCACAAATGACCCATGGATCATTGTCTTAATGTATCAACAGAATCCGAATGCGTTTGGTCAGTTTTTCGTATACCAGTTGTTGTTTTCACTTAAAATGTTGTCCATTTCAAATAAAAGTGAGACACTTTGAGTGGTACCGGCCACACCGTCTCTCAGATTGAGATGGGGTTGACTCGTACACATCACAAATGACACATGGATCTTGGTGCTAAAGTATCTACACAATCAGAATATGTTTGGTTGGTTTTCCGAATGTCTGCTGTTTTTACTTAAAACAATGTTCATTTTAAACAAAAGAGAGACACTTTGAGTGATACCGACCACACCATGCCTCGGATTGAGGTGGAGTTTACTCGTACACATCAAAAATGACCCATGGATCATTTTCCTGAAGTATCAATACAACCAGAAATTGTTTTGTTAGTTTTTCGTATGCAAGTTGTTGTTTTCACTTAAAATATTGTCCATTTCAAATAAAAGTGAGACAGTTTGAGCGGTATCATCCACACTGTGCCTCAGATTGGGGAGGGGTTGACTCATACATGTCACAAATGACCCATTGATCATTTTTCTAAAGTGTAAACAGAATCTGAATGTGTTTGGTTGGTTTTCTGTATGCAAGTTGTTGTTTTCACTTAAAATCTTATCCATTTCAAATAAATGTGAGACAGTTTGAGTGGTAAAGGCCACACCATCCCTTAAATTGAGACAGAGTTGACTTGTACATGTCAAAAATGACCCATGGATCCTTGTGCTAAAGTATCAACATAATCAGAATACGTTTGGTCAGTTTTCCAAATGTCTGTTGTTTTTACTTAAAATAGTGTCCATTTTAAACCAAAGAGAGACACTTTGAGTGATACCGACCACACCGTGCCTCAGATTGAGGCGGGGTTGACTCTTACACATCAAAAATGACTCATGGATCATTTTATTGAAGTATCAATACAATTAGAAAGCGTTTGATCAGTTTTCCGTATGCAAGTTGTTGTTTTCACTTAAAATCTTGTCCATTTCAAATAAAAGTGAGACAGTTTGAGTGGTACCGGTGACACCGTGCCTCGGATTGAGGTGGGGTTGACTCTTACATGTCAAAAATGACCCATGAATCATTTTCCTAAAGTATAAATAGAATCTGAATTCATTTGGTTAGTTTTTCGTATGAAAGTTTTTGTTTTCACTTAAAATCTTGTCCATTTCAAATAAATGTGAGACAATTTGAGTGGTACCGGCCACACCATGCCTCTTATTGAGGAAGGGTTGACTCTTACACATCAAAAATGACCCATGGATTGTTTTTCTAAAGTATCAACAAAAACTGAATGCGTTTGGTTGGTTTTCCGTATGCTAGTTGTTGTTTTTACTTAAAACAGTGTCCATTTTAAACAAAAAAGAGACACTTGGAGTGATACCGGCCACACCGTGCCTCAGATTGAGGATAGGTTGACTCATACATGTCAAAAATGACCCATGAATCATTTTCATGAATTATCAATACAATCAAAAAGTGTTTGGTCGGTTTTCCGTATGCAAGTTGTTGTTTTCACTTAAAATCCTATCCATTTCAAATAAAAGTGAGATAGTTTGAGTGGTACCACCACACCATGCCTTATATTGAGGTGGGGTTGAATTATACACATCAAAAATGACCCATGGATCATTTTCCTAAAGTATCAACAGAATCCGAATGTGTTTGGTCAGTTTTCCGTATGCAAGTTTTTGTTTTCACTTAAAATCTTGTCCATTTCAAATAAAAGTGAGACACTTTGAGTGGTAACAGCCACACCGTCCCTCGGATTGAGACAGGGTTGAATCATACACATCAAAAATGACCCATGGATCCTTGTGATAAAGTATCAACACAATCAGAATATGTTTGGTCAGTTTTCCAAATGTTTGTTGTTTTTACTTAAAACGGTGTCCATTTTAAACAAAAGAGAGAGACTTTGAGTTATACCGGCCACACCATGCCTCAGATTGAGGCGGGGTTGAATCATACACGTAAAAAATGATCCATGGATCATTGTACTGAAGTATCAATACAATTAGAAAGCATTTGGTCATTTTTACATATGCAAGTTGTTGTTTTCACTTAAAATCTTGTCCATTTTAAATAAAAGTGAGACAGTTTGAGTGGTATCGGACACACTGTGCTTCGTATTGAGGAGGGGTTGACTCATACATATCACAAATGACCCATGGATATTTTTCCTAAAGTATCAATAGAATACGAATGCGTTTGGTCAGTTTTCCGTATGCAAGTCGTTGTTTTTACTTAAATTTTTTCCATTTCAAATAAATGTGAGACAGTTTGAGTGGTACCGTCCACACCGTGCATCATATTGAGGAGGGGTTGACTTGTAAATGTCAAAAATGACCCATGAATAGTTTTCCTAAAGTATCAACAGAATCTGAATGCCTTTGGTTGGTTTTTCGTATGCCAGTTGTTGTTTTTACTTAAAATGTTGTCCAATTCAAATAAAAATGAGACACTTTGAGTGGTACCGGCCACACCATGCCTCAGATTGGGATGTGGTTGACTCGTACATGTCAAAAATGACCCATGGATCCTTGTTCTAAAGTATCAATACAATCAGAAAGTGTTTGGCCATTTTTCTTAATCTCTGTTGTTTTTACTTAAAATCCACTCATTACTTCCTTTTTTTTATTAGGGTTTTCACTCTTCTCTAATCTTCTTCCGAAGCTCTAAAACCCTCTTTTATATTGGGATTTAGGGTGAATCTTGAAGAGATCTTAGATTGGGATCTGAGATGCCGAATTAAGAGTATGATTGTCTTTGGAATCAACGTAGGTGGTCAGTGCTTGATACTGAAGTAATTGTAGTGGAATGTTAATTAGATTGGGATTTTGGGTGAATCTTGAAGAGCGCTTGGATTGAGCTCAGTGACCTTATGATGTAGTGATTGGTGTGATGATGTCGGTGATACACAGTTGTGTGAGGTACCCAGTGGAGGATGAGGATATATGTGGCAGGGGTTATGCATGGTAGGAGAGGGTGGGGGGGATGTCCAGGGTCTAGGAAGGAGGGGGGTTGTCCGAGGTCCAGGGAGGAGGGTGGGGGGCTGTCCGGGGGGCTGTTCGGGGTCCAGGGAGGAGGGTGGGGGTCTGTCTGGGGGGCTGTCTGGCAGGCTGTCTAGGGGGGCTATCTGGGGGGCTGTCCGGGGTCCAGGGAGGAGGGTGGGGGCTGTCCGGGGTCTAGGAAGGAGGGTGGGGGGCTGTCCGGGGGGCTCTTTGGGGGGCTGTTCGTGGTCCAGGGAGGAGGGTGGGGCTATCTGGGGGGCTGTCTATGGGGTTGTCCGGGGGGCTATTTGGGGTCCAGGGAGGAGGGTGGGGGGGATGTTCGGGGGGCTGTCCCGGGTTCATGGGATGGTATTTACATATTTTCTAAGCAAATCCTTTCATGTTTAAAAAAATAATTTCATTATATCAACTTCTAATCAGACCACCAATTTTCTAAATTCCACTAAAAATTACAATTTCATTAAAATTGGGGGATTTCACAGCAAATCATCAAATAAAGTTTTATTATTTATAGATTAAAAAATAAAGATAATGTGACCTACCTAATCACACATACATTCAGGCACATCAAATTAATAAACATCAAAGGTCAGTAATATCAGTAAAAAATGGAATGGATCAATCTGTCCCTCATCACCATCACTGTCATCACCATCATCTTCACCCTCACCCTCATCCTCATCATCAAACCCATCATCTTCCCCGCCCTCCTACTCACCCTCGTACTTAGCCTGGGCCTCCTCATCGCCCTCCTCCTTCACCTCGGCCTCCTCCTCAGCCTCCTCCTCCGCCTCAGCCTCCTCCTCGCCATCATCTTGACCACCACTAGAACTGCCACCCAGTGCACCATATATAGAACGCATCGATGTCATATATTCCTCACAAGCAGTACTGGCCTCTGGTCGAAGTGTTGGACGTAAATCTTCCATCAGTTTCATAAATGCATTGTTTTCCATAGCAGACTGTTTTGCCGTATCTGTGGCCCTTTTTTCAGCCTGTTCTGCCTGTGCCTTAACCAGCTGCAAGTCAGTGGCACTACAAATCATACCTGATGAAGGCCAATACCTCGTCAGAACTATACTCTTCCCAGGCCGGCAGCGTACTCTACCAGGGTGATCATCTCCCAACACCTGATGTAAGTGATCATTTGCCCCAAAATTGTTAGGTTCCTGGGCATCAAGGGCCTCTAAAGCATCTTGTTACAAATATAAATAGATTATTAAGATACAAAATAGAGATTAAAATTTTAAATATAAAAATTAAAACTTACCATATGCTGTTGAGTCGGTTCATTAACCGCACTTCCATCTTTCTTATTTCTACTCGAGCAAAACAGTTTTTCTCGAGGCACACGTCCTTCTATATTCAATTTATGCCTCTACAATGACATTGAATGTAGGAAAACATAATTAAAAATAGGATATAAAAAAACATTAATTGCGTAACTAAAATTATATAACAACTTTAGCAATCAAATAAATTACGAAGGAAGCAATAGAAAGTGAAAGTCGTAAAGAAAGATTATAAAATGTCATACCAGTTGTCTCTCATGATCTGGCATTGCAGTACATCCCAATGTGTGGATGCATTTCTTAGCATCAATGTTTTTTTTATTTCTTCCAGATGCATCCTAAATAAAATTCAATAATTAGTATTAACTAAAAACATGAAAATTTTCATTTAAATACTTCTAATTTGATTAATACCATAAATTGGCTAGTTTCCCAATAAGTAATCATCTATCGGTACTATTCTAATGGAAAATAATCCATGACAGGGACCACCTCTAACTCTGTTCCCACTCTATCACTCCAGCCAATGTACAACTCATGATTATAATCTTTCCAAAGCTCGCCTAAATCCTTTAGACGTGATGGCCGTGCACCCTCACCATCGGGGAAATTAAATCGTAGTTGAAACCAAAATATTAATTCATATAAATAAAAAAATTTATATATTGAATTAAATACAACATATTTTTTTACCCATATCTCTACCCAGGATTTATCCTTGACTTTATTTGGCAGCTGTCTCCATGAGAGCGGGCTGACAGGAATGATGTCGGAGTATTTGGAAGGCATCACCAAAAAACTCCGACATTGCTACCCTGATTTTTCAATCATCTGACTAGCTTCATTATAGTCCACCATCAACTGCGCATGGCGGTTCCACATCGAATGCATGCGTGTATGCCCCCACCCCCGCCTCTTATCAGTAGATGTATCTGTTATGAAAGAAAAACAAATATTTTATCAATACATGTTATAATTAAAATAAATAATGGTGTAAAAATTTGTTAGGTTTATATAAGTATACCTGCGATAGTATAATCAATGGGCACCGCTGGATCCACAGAAACTGAAGGAACACCCTGTACAGATGGAGTGGGTCCCAATGTATGCTCCACAGGGATAGACTCTAGCATAGCAGAAGTCGAAGAAGATGGAATATAAAATCCTGGAGAGAAGGAAGCAAAAGTAAAAGAGAATGACAAGGATGGCTGGCCAAATGCTGGATAAGGAGTGAGAATCATCATCGGATATGGTACAGACGGGTGAGGAGGCTCAGATGTAAAGGGTGGTGAAAACATGGGAGGTCTAAATATCCCGTGTGTCCCTAACAACACATCGGGATCAGAATGTGGGATGGACGGTATGTCAGTGGGAGGGGCAGGGTCTAATTGGGTATGCCGACCAGATCGTCTAGCTTCCGTACCACCCCCCCTCGTACGAACACCCCGAGTACTGGGACCACTACTCGGATTCTCATCGAATAACTGTCGCCTAATAGATGGATCTTGAAATAATGTTTAAAAAAAATTAATCACATGACATTATACATTGTTTAAATAAATATATTTGAAATAAAGTACTCACTGCAGGCACTAGTGATGGAATTCTCAGCTCAGCCATACGATGACTGTTGTCCATAATCTGTTTCTGTCACCTCTCTTCAATTGGTTTCATTTTCCTGCATTTGAAAAAAAATATGGAATTAAATAGAAAAGGATAACTAATGTGTAACCCAAAAAACAAAATAAATGAGAGGGAAAATTTTAATTTTTAGTCGGATGATTATTTACCAAGTGTCATCAGTCTATTAAAATCATGGAACATTGATTCTACCAGATTCATAAGTGGTTAAACAGTTGTCAAAATTAAAGAAAAAATTAATTTCTTTATCTCAGGTAGATGATGCAGGTTTCAATACATGTTTTGCAGAAGAATAAAAACCATCATGTTCATTACCTGGTAAAATGTTAAAGAGAGGTCTTAGAGTCATACAAGTTTTATACAAATCAGAGTTGAAGCATTGAAATGTTCACCAAGTTAGAAATGTTGGTTTCGTAGGTTTAAATACAGTTCAATTCCAAATTACAAAATGCAATTCAAATAAAAATTCCAACCAATAAACATTGAAAATTCACATAATGGTCAAATCGGATACAACATATTTGTAATCAATATTAAATCAATTTGAATAGTACCAACCTTAACAACCCAACTCAAGGTAAACTAAAAGAATTGAGAACATGAATGGATGATTCTATATATTTTCTACCAAAACTTCAGGTTCACAATCAACTCTGACAATTAAGCTATTATAGTCATCAAAAGAAATAAATGGATTGGTTCAAATGGAAGTAGGGACAGTGTCAATTCCATCATCACCTTCATAAAAAATATTTTTTGGAATTACTTCAACTACGACACCAAATTCATGTCGAAGTTAGTCTTTGACATAAAAAACTTGTTTAGCCATTGATGCCAATACATATGGTTCTTCAGTAGTAAGAGTGTGAGTCATATTAATTACTCGAAATCCACAATCATCAATAAATGTGACCTATCTCATCATCGAATCAAAGCAATGACATTTCATCATTGTGACTCATCCATGAGAGTAATAATCCAATATTAATATTTTTCAATGACTCCATAATAACCCACATTTTGAAATCACGGTCTACTATCTGATGCACTGGCATAACAATCTATTGTGGAAGTAACCATAACACCATCATGTTGTGTTCTCATGCTCTTTTCTCATTCAGTGATAATAAATTTTTACCCACTGATAACAATTGATTTACAGTCACGAACCACGGTACTATGACCAAAAGCCAAAGCTCTTATTTTTTCAAAGACAGAGTCAGTAGGAAAACTCAATACCTACAATATAAATGAATATTAAAATTAATTAAATATTGATTTAATTATTTTAAACAGTAATATATTTACCTTCAATTTTAACCAAGTAGAAAACTCTTTGTTATGAAAAGACTCCATCCTTCTCAATGATAAAAAATGATGCTTTCTATTTATCATTGTTTTATGTTCCCTGTAGATAAAAAATATAAATAGATTAATAGATATATATGTAAGATATACACATTAAATTTAGTTACCTGATGTAGTCATCGAGAAAATCACAGTTGAACAAAACTGTGTGATGTGCCATCTCCCGCTCTTTAAGGCTTAATGTATTCAATGTATATGATCCAGAAATTCCTCCTGTTTGAGGAAGTGATGGAAAACTAGGTTCAATTTTCTCATACTATTCTTCTTCATTTCTTATTGGTCTGTTCATTCTTGTAGTAAGATCAAACAAATACATTGAGCAGAAATCCATACATTCTTGAGCCAGGTAACCGTTCACGATAGAACCTTAGAGATGATTCCTGTTTCAGACATAAGACTTTAATGTGTACATATTTATTTCAGTTGGATACATCCAATGAAAAGAAATAGGTCCTCAAAGAAGTATTTCATTGGGAATATGGACAGCCAGATGCAACATACATGTGAAAAATGATAGAGGAAATATTTTCTCCAACTCACACAAAATTAATGGGGCATCTGTCAACATTTTTTACAAGAAAGACTTGTACAACTTCTTAGCACAAAGATATCTAAAAAAATGGCACAAATGAATAACAATCACCCTTACATTATTGGACAAAAGATGACGGATTTATATTGGAACAACTCATGCAGAAGAACGTGATAATCATGAGTCTTCAATGATTTTAGCTTCAACTCTCTTCTATTGACCCGTTTATATATGTTGCTTGAATATCCATCAGGAACTCTAATAGTCTCTAATACTTCCAGAAATTGTTTTTTTATGTAGGTGTCATCACATAAGAAGCACATGGAACTTGCCATTTATTTTCACTGATACGCATAAGATACAATTCTGGTCTGATGCCCCAATCCACTAAGTCATGTCGAGACCGTAAATCAGCTTTTGTCTTTCCCTTAACATTTAGAAGTAACGAAAGCAACATTTCACATATATTCTTTTCAATGTGCATTACATCTAAGAAATGATGTAACAAATTGGTTGACCAATAAGGAAAATTAAAAAATATACTCCTCTTCCTTCAATTGTAACAGGTTTCAGTGGAAACATTCTTTCTCTTTCTAGATTTCATTTGACCCTTCCCAAATGAAAAACTGAAATCTTTAAATTCATTAAGCACATCAGTTCCAGACATACGCTGAGGTGGATCATCAGTCTCTATGGTATTATCAAATCTCCGATGATTATTACTATATGGATGGTCCATTGGCAAGAATCGATGATGTACCATAAAACTGAAACTACAACGATGTTTCAGTCTTCTGGATCGTGTATTCTTTATACAAACAGGACATGACATTTTCCCTTCGTGCTCCATCTAGAAATCATTTCATAAGCCCAAAAATCATTGATCATCCACATAAGCGCAACACGCATCTGAAATATGTCTTTTGAATATTCATCGTATGTGCACACACCCACATCCCAAATAAGTTTCAACTATTTTATTAAAGGTTGCATATATACGTCAATATCAATGTCGGGATCAGAAGGGCCAGATATGAGTATAACCATGAAAGTGAAAGGTTTTTTTATACACAACCATGGGGAAGATTATAAATGTGTATAAAAACTGGACATGTGTTGTGCGAAGTAAGTATCTTCCCAAACAGATTAAAATCGTCGTATAAAAGACCCAACCTCACATTACGCATGTCAGTTGAAAAATTAGGATATCGAGCATCAAATCTCTGCCATGCAAATCCATCTGTAGAGTGAACCAACTCATCATTAGTCTTCTTTCTCTCGGTATCATTCCATCTCATTTTTATTGATATTTCATCAGACATAAAAAGATTCTGGAGTCTGGGGATCAATGGAAAGTGCCACATTACTTTCTATGGCACGCGGGATGGTGTTCCATTAGATTTTGACTTCCAGTGGGATGTGTCACATTTTATACAATCATTTCATTCATCGGTTTCCTCCCAGAATAAACTGCAATCTTTCGAGAAAGCATGAATTTTGTTTCTTGAAAATCCAAGTTCCTAAACTAACTTCCATGACATATAGTGGTTTGAGGGAATATCTGCATCATCTGGAAGTAAATCCTTCAAGAATTTAAGAATGTAATCAATTACTGTATTAGAAATCCCATACATAGTTTTCCCATGAAACAATCAGATTAAAAATTCCAGCTTTTTCATTTTATCGCATTGTCGATATACAGGAGTCGTGGCAGCATCATTCAATTTTTTCACCCTAAAAACATCATCATTTTCATTAAACGCATCATGTGTGATCATATCTAAGTCTTCTTGGGTCAGAATACTTTATTTTTTCATGATGATGAATAAATGGAAACCAGTCATATAACAAATTATCCACTCCAGTCCTCTCATTTGGATCATCAACAATTTGAGATTTCATTTTCTCCCCATTGTGATATCACACATAGTAGTTTTACTGAAAACCATATTTGGTTATGTTGTAGCTGGCTTCTTCACGGCACAACCTATGGCATCCCTCCTTTTTATAACATAAACTTTCATTACATTACACAAAAATGAGGAACTTTAAGGTTTAGTGTCTTGGAAACAAGGAACATAATACATGAAAACAACATAAAACATTATTCTTAAACACTTGAAAAGATTCTCCTTAAGTTCATCCAAGGTTCATTACTGCATCTCATAACCTGGGGACATACATAAAAATAAAGGGTGAGTAGAAGGCCCAGTAAGGGAAACAAGAGAAACATTTTACATGTGAACTTGAGATACTTCAATAAGGTCATGAAAAGAACTTTAAGGCATGAGAAAGAAATCATGAGGCATATCATAATGAAAATAACATTTTTAATAACTTGAAGATGTGGATACAACATTTAATATTAACAATCATTTCGTTTCACCAAGGTCCATCCCCAAGCTGTCATTAAAAATTACCAAGGTTATTCACCAAGGTATCAGTCTAAAAGGTCATCTCTAGAGATTAAGTCTTTACCCAATGCATTGGAGCGCTATCTAGGCGCACCCTTGACATGTATTTATTATCATGTGATCCACATATATATCATCATAAATCATTTCATAATCAACCCATATATCATAGAAGAAATGGGTTTCATTTCATAATCATAACGTTTTAAAAACTGCTTTAAAGACATGATCTTTATGTCACTTTAAACCCATGGAAAGAGAAAGCAGGTTTCATGTATGTAAATACCAGAATTTAAAATAGAAAATTTTGATATATATGTGAATACCCCTGTATAAATAAGAGCTTTTAGTATTCATAAAATAATTTTGAGAAAAGAGAGAGGCATTTTGAGACGAAAATTCTGCAGCATAACGACTACGTTACAGGGTTTTAGAAAACGTTGAAAAGAGAGGGGACATGGGTCACCCACTCATAAATGATCTATAAAAATAGTATAGGGACATAATATAAAGGATATTAATCATGGTAATGAAATTCGAAGGCCATACCATTTGAAATGGAAAACATGGAAGTAAGACAAAAAATAAGATTTCTCTTGTAAAAATTCGGCAGCCTAATGGCGTCACTTAAACTTCAATAAAAATGAATTGATGAGATCAAATAAGGTATCTCATCATATGATCATAAAAGATCAGTATGATATATATATAGATCATACCCCAACATAATAAAAAGTAACTTGAAATACTTGACATGAAAATAGAACTTGAAAATGAGAAGGGTGAAAGAATCCCTTAAAAATTCAGCAACCTAACGACGCCACTTAAACATTCATAAAACAAAATGATGAGAGTAAGAGGGGATCTCTCATCATATGAACATAAAAATGGAAGTAAGAGGAATATAAAAGAACATTCTCCAGCATAAGAACATGGATCATAAAAGGAATGACATAAAAGAGATTACTTGAAAAGAAGGAGAGAGGTCGAATCTCTTACCTTAAATGTAACTCTTAAAACTCAATGGTTGGGACCTTGAAAGGCTTGAGGGAACCTTGGGAGGACTCCTTGGGAGCTAAGGAGACCAGAAATTCGTTGAGGATGGTTTTGGAGTCGAATGGATGAGAGGAGGGCATGGTATTTATAGGGAAAGTGAGGGGACAAGGCATTAATGGCGAAGGGACACCTTATTGGTGGTTTTGGCAAAACCATGGGCTTGCCCATGGTATTTGCCCATGGTATTGGCCACTTGGGACACCTAACACAATAATGCATCCCCTTTAGTCGACCATACCTTAAAATATATCATGACATCATCATGACACAGTTATGATGTCATTTAACATACCGAAACCCTAAAACTGCATTTTTACTATTCACTGAAAATTCATCTTTCTCAGAAAAATCCCAAAAATTTACCATAACATAATATCGATGCTCTGAGTTCAAAAATAAATTCCATTTTATAAAAATAATTTTCTAAATATTTTTAATTAAATTTTTAAATAAAAAACACTATTCACCCAAAAAAACTAAAACTTGATTAATAATTTATTAAACCGTTATTTAACCATTTTATTGAATCACATTACTTAATCAAGGTGTCTAAATTATATTAAAACTTTCTTTAAGTGAGATTACTAATCCATTTGGTCACATTACTAATCCTTAGTGTAAAATCACTATTCATAATTTACTATTCATCAAAAATTAAGTTGATCTTATTAGACTCCAAATTCCTTACTGAACACTTTTGCAGAAGACCATTTTTTGAAAATCATTACACATCATTAATTATTTAAGGTTTACATAAATATTTTAAAATATCCTTTTTCCAAAATTCATCAATAAAATACATCCTAAAATTATCCGGACATTTGAAATTTCACAAACATCACTAAAAGAAGAAATCTCAATTTATTCATCCCAAAGGATTACACAAAGAAGCTACGGTCTCGTCACATAGCCCCTTATAATACCAGCATATGACCTAAGTGTAAGGTGTGCTATGGTGATAGAATCTGAGGGAGGCTCAGATAACATTGCCCTAGTAGTAATCTCTACTAACTTGAACTTCTCCCGAAGGCATTTTCGTTCAAGCTTGACACGCTGGAGTTCATCTTGGGCTTGGTCCAAAGTGAAGCCCAAAGATGTCACCTCCTTCCCAAGCTCTGATAAGTGGGCCTCATAAGGTTCGAGTCTACTAGATGAATCCATCGACTCCTCTTTCTGCATTAACCATTAACATCTCTATTAAAGCATTAAGAGTAAGTTAATATACTATTTAAAAAGTTTGGGTCGTTACATTCTTCCCCCCTTAAGAAATTTCGTCCCCGAAATTTTATACTTGAGGCCTAGTCGAAAGGTGAGGGTACTTTTGGTTCATTGTTTCCTCAGGATCCCAAGTCGCTTCTTCATATTTATGATTCCTCCACAACACTTTCACGAGGTGGGTAGTCTTGTTTCGTAGAACCTTGTCTCTATGGTCTAAGATCTCCACTGGCTGCTCCTCATAAGAGAGGTCATGTTCCAGTTGTACCTCCTCTGGGTTCAGTACATGCGAAGGGTCGGGTATGTACTTCCTCAAGAGAGATACATGGAAGACATCGTGAACTTGAGCTAGGTTTGGTAGAAGTGATAGACGATAGCCACTGCTCCTATGCGATCAAGGATTTCATAGGGGCCAATGTACCTAGGGCTGAGCTTCCCTTTCTTCCAAAACCGCATGAATCTCTTCCATGGAGAAATTCAAAGGAAGACTTTGTCGCCAACACCAAACTCCAAGTCCCTTCGACGGTTGTCAGCATAGCTCTTCTACTGACTCTAAGCAGCCTTTATGTGTTGTTGGATGGAATGAACTTGTTCTGTCATCTCTTGCACAAGATTAGGCCCAAGAAGCTTTCTCTCACCAGTTCAACCCAACAAGTAAGAGTTCTACATCACTTTCCATACAGAGCTTCATAGGGTGCCATCTGAATACTTGAATGGAAGCTGTTGTTATAGGAGAACTCAACTAATGGGAGGTGTTGATCCCATCCACCTTTAAATTCCATTGAGCATAATCTCATCATGTCTTCGAGTGTCTGAATAGTACTTTTAGATTGGCCATCAGTTTGAGGATGATAGGCCGTACTAAAATTCAATTCAGTATTCAGAGCATGTTGAAGACTTCTCCAGAATTTTGATGTAAATCTTGGATCACGATCAGACACGATGGATAGTGGTACCCCATACAGCCTTACCACTTCCTTTACATATATGTTGGCAAGTTGATCCAGAGAGAAATCTTCCTGAATAGAGATAAAATGGGCGGTCTTGGTGAGACGGTCCATAATAACCCATATTGCATTGTTTCCTTTGGATGTTTTTGGGAGACCAGTTACAAAGTCCATAGTGATATTATCCCACTTCCATATTGGTATGGGTAGCGGTTGTAATACCCCCTTAGGAAGTTGTCGTTCTGCCTTTACTTGTTGACACACCAGGCACCTTGTAGTGTAATCAGCAATCTCACTCTTCATGTTATCCCACCAATAATGATCATGAAGGTCTCTATACATTTTAGTGCTTCTCGAATGTATAGAGAAAGTAGAGCTATGAGCTTCATCCATCAGTTCTTTCTTTATATCTAGAATAGATGGAACACATAGTCTTGAATGAAATTTCAATACACCTTCTTGATCAATATGGAAATCAGGGAACTTCCCATCTTTTACAGCCTCCAACTTCTCCTACAGCAAATGATCTTCTTTTTGAGCCTTCTTGATATTCTCTAGTAATGAAGGTTGAGAAATCATTTGGGATAGGGTTGATGATGTCCCTTTCCTTATAATTCCCATGTACAGTTTTATTAGATCTTTAATCAAGGGATCTCCTAGGATCCTCATTGTTTCCAGAACAACAGGGTCTTTCCTGCTTAACGCATCCGCGACTTTGTTTGCTCTTCCAAGGTGATAATGAATTGAAAAATCATAGTCTTTAATAAGCTCCAACCATCTCATTTGTCTCATGTTCAATTATTTCTGTGTGAAAATATACTTTAAACTTTGGTGGTCAGTGTATATATCACATTTCTCCCATAAAGATAGTGCCTCCATATCTTTAGAGCAAAAACAACTGTCGCTAGCTCGAGATCATGCATAGTATAATTCTGCTCATGAATCTTCAACTTTCGAGATGCATAAGCAATTACCTTGTCATTTTTCATGAGGACGCACCCAATCCCTTTCAGAGATGCCTCACTAAAAATAACTAATCCTTCTCTGATAGAGGGCAGTGTTAACAGAGGTGCAGTAACCAATATCTTCTTCAGCTCTTGGAAACTTTCCTCGCATTCCTTTGTCCAAATGAACTTAACCCCTTTTCGAGTCAACATGGTTACCAGATTAGAAAGCCATGAAAAGTTTTTCAAAAACCTCCTATAATATCCCGCTAAACCAAGGAAACTATGAATCTCAGTTACTGTTGTGAGTTGAGTCCACTCCTCCACAACCATTGTCTTTGTAGGGTCGACCGAGATTCCTTCATTGGTTACGATGTGCCCCAAGAAAGCCACTTGTTGTAACCAAAACTCACACTTACTGAACTTTCCAAAGAGCCTCTCCTTCCGTAGAGTTTTCAAAATAACCCTCAGATGATCTTCAAGCTCCTCATGAATTTTTGAATATATCAAAATATCATCAATAAAAACTACCACAAAGTTATCAAGGTAGTCCTTAAAGACTCTATTCATCAAATCCATGAAAATAACAGGAGCATTAGTCAAGCCGAAGGGCATAACAGTAAACTCATAATGCCCATATCTTGATCGGAAGGCAGTCTTTGGAATATCTTCCTTCTTCACCCTCAGTTGATGATAACCAGATCGAAGGTAAATCTTGGAGAAGAATTGAGCCCCATGAAGTTGTTCAAATAAATCATCAATTCTTGGAAGAGGGTATCTTTTCTTCACTGTGATCCCGTTCAGTTCTCTATAATCAATGCATAGATGCATTGATCCATCCTTCTTCTTCACAAAGAGAACTGGTTCTCCCCAAGGAGACACACTCGGTCGGATAAACCCCTTCTCCAACAAGTCTTGGAGTTGTTTCTTTAACTCTTCTAGCTCCACATTTGCCATTCTATATGGAGTCTTTGATATCGGTTGAGACCCAGGTACGAGTTCAATGGAGAACTCTACCTCTCTTTCTGGGGGAGGTCCAGGTAACTCCTCAGGAAATACATCCATGTATTTCTTAAAAATCGGAACATCTTCTATTTTTATGCTCCCTTTTCCTTCTTCATCATCACCGATTAACTCCATAAAGAAAGCTATAGGAGGTGCTTCTAGATAGGGATCAGTTCGGGATATCTCTCCTTGGAAGATAACTGTAGGTCGTTTATTCAAGACTACTGAGATTTCCTTACTTATGTATTTGATCTTAGAATTATACTTTGAGAGTCAGTCCATCCCTAGTATAACGTCGAATTCAAACATGGGAATGACTACTAGATTTGTGATAAGATTGTGCTCACTAAAGTAAACACTAGAGTCTCTAAACACTGTTGATGGATGGATAATCCCACTTGGAGTCTTGACTGACAACTCTACCTCAAGCAGTTCAGGGATTGATTCTATATTCTTTGCAAACTTGGAGGAAATAAAGGAATGTGTAGAACCATAATCAAACAATGTAGTTTCTAGTTTTGATAGGACAACAAGAGTACCTGCTACCACATCATTCATAGCTTCAACTTCAGTTGTTGTGATAGAAAAAGCACGACCTTGCTCCCCTGGCCTTTGCTGAGGTTGATGGTGATTCCCCTCCACTGCCTTTGGATTTGGAAAAAGATTAGCATAGTGCCCAAGCTATCCACACTTGAAGCAATGGACTTCGAGTAAGGCCAGAACCATCTTTCCTCTGTCGTTAGTGTTGGGGAGTTGAGGCTTCACCTCACTACGACAATTCCGAGCAATATGGCCTCCTCTTCCACACTTGTAGCACTTGACACTTCCGATCAAGCAGTTCCCCAGATGCTTATTCCCACATTTATTGCATGTGGTAAGTTGCATTTGCTTTCCACCTCTTCCCTGATCAAAAGTCTTCCCTAAACTGGGCTCCAACAATCTCTTCTTGTCATTTGATTTATAAGACCACTGTGTCTCACCAAACTCCAGCTCGACTTTCATTGCACTCCGCACGATCTCCTCGTAGCTATCGTAGTCCCGGTTGACTAAATTCTTCTGCAGATGAGGTCTCAGTCCACTGAAAAATCTATCAACCTTCCCACTTAGATCCATGAAAAAGCTATAGGTATATCGTGAAATTCAGGTGAAGTTCATCTCATAGATTCCGACAGATTCGTTCTCCTTCTGCTTCAGCTCGATAAACTCTTTCTCCATTCTCGTTCTCATGGAACGAGGGAAATACTTATTAAAGAATATTCCTCGAAACTCTTCCCACTCTATAGCTTCCATCTCTCCTATAGTCTTCATGTTTTTGACCAGTGACCACCACTGATCGGCTTCTCCCTCTAGGCGGTAAACAACAAGGGTGACTTTTTCTTGTTCCGAACAAAGGAGTACAGAAAAGATCTTTTCAATGGAGCTTATCCATTGTTCCACAACCAATGGGTCAGTAGATCCACTGAATTTTGGTGGTCGTTGACGCATGAAGGACTCAACAGAGTGTTATTCCCTTCGTGGTGAGGTTGGCCTCTCAGCTTGATTCAAGTTATTACTCATAACTTGAGTCAGTTGGTTCATCATTCGCATGAATGTTTCCATTCCGGCTTCCATCGGAGGGCCGTCACCACATGGTGCATTGTGGTCACCATCTGCACGGTTCCTCCTATTGCCCACCATTTTCTAAAAGGATAAAACCTTAGTGAGAAAATTATTTTATATATGAATCTTTTAACTAAGACTTCATGCTTAGACAATTACATTTCTCTATAATTCCTTCATAATGATTCATAAAAATCTTGTGATTAACCAAACATATCCCCCGGGAGTGTCGTAACCAAGAGTGCAGCAAGGCCCGTTATGGTGCACCAGTTCCCGTTCGAGTCTAGCTCAAAGAGGTGTTTTCGGGTTTTACCCCTATGTATATCTGTGCCAGAGCCGTCTCTACCTGCTCGTATCCAGACAGGGATGTATTTGTTTGATAAACCACTTACTCAATATTTACCAAAATAACAGGAAGTTTTCTTATATTTAAACTTTTCTATAGGGTTCTTCCTAAAGTTTTTATATCCTAATTTCCACAAATAACTAAACCATCCTTTTATACTAACTATTGCATCCCTCCTTTTTATAACATAAACATTCATTACATTACACAAAATTGAGGATCTTTAAGGTTTAGTGTCTTGGAAACAAGGAACATAATACATGAAAACAACATAAAACATTCTTATTAAACACTTTAAAGGCTTATCCTTAAGTTCATCCTAGGTTCATTACTTCATCTCATAACCTAGGGACATACATCCAAAGAAAGGGTGAGCAGAAGGCCTAGTAAGGGAAACAAGAGAAACATTTTACATGTAAACTTGAGATACTTCAATAAGGTCATGAAAAGAACTTTAAGGCATGAGAAAGAAATCATGAGGCATATCATAATGAAAATAAAATTTTTCATAACTTGAATATGTGGCTACAACATTTAATATTGACAATCATTTCGTTTGACAAAGGTCCATCCCCAAGGTGTCATTGAAAATTACCAAGGTTATTCACCAAGGTATCAGTCTAAAAGGTCATCTCTAGAGATTAAGTCTTTACCCAATGCATTGGAGCGCTATCTGGGTGCACCCTTGACATGTATTTATTATCATGTGAGACACATATATATCATCATAAATCATTTCATAAACAACCCATATAGCATAGAAGAAATGGGTTTCATTTCATAATCACAACGTTTTAAAAACTTCTTTAAAGACATGATCTTTATGTCACTTTAAACCCACGGAAAGGGAAAGTGAGTTTCATGTATGTAAATCCCAGAATTTAAAAATAGAACATTTTGATATATATGTGAATACCCATTTAGAAATAAGAGCTTTGAGTATTCATAAAATAATTTTGAGAAAAGAGAGAGGCATTTTGAGACGAAAATTCTGCAGCATAACGACTACGTTACAGGGTTTTAGAAAATGTTGAAAAGAGAGGGGACATGGGTCACCCACTCATAAATGATCTATAAAAATAGTATTGGGACAGAATATAAATGATATGAATCATGGTAATTAAATTTGAATGCCATACCATTTGAAATAAAAAACATGGAAGTAAGACAAAAAATAAGATTTCTCTTATAAATATTCGGCAGCCTAACGACGTCACTTAAACTTCAATAAAAATGAATTGAAGAGATCAAATAGGGTCTCTAATCATATGATCATAAAATATCAGTATGATAGATATATATATCATACCACAACATAATAAAAATGAACTTTAAAGACTTGACATGAAAATAGAACTTGAAAATGAGAAGGGTGAAAGAATCCCTTAAAAATTCAGCAGCCTAACGGCGTCACTTAAACATTCATAAAACAAAATGATGAGAGTAAGAGGGGATCTCTCATCATATAAACATGAAAAGGTATGTAATAGAAATATAAAAGAACATCCTACAACATAAGAACATGGAGCATAAAAGGAATGACATAAAAGTGATTACTTGAAAAGAAGGAGAGAGGTCGGATCCCTTACCTTAAACGTAACTCTTAAAACTCAATGGTTGGGACCTTGAGAGGCTTGAGGGCACCTTGGGAGGACTCCTTGGGAGATAAGGAGACCAGAACTTCATTGAGGATGGTTTTGGAGTCGAATGGATGAGAGGAGGGCTTGGTATTTATAGGGAAAGTGAGGGGACAAGGCATTAATGTCCAAGGGACACCTCATTGGTGGTTTTGGCAAAACCATGGCCTTGCCCATGGTATTTGCCCATGGTATTAGCCACTTGAGACACCTCACACAATAATTCATTCCCTTTAGTCGAACATCCCTTAAAATATCTCATGACATCATCATGACACAGTTATGATGTCATTTAACATACAGAAACCCTAAAACTGCATTTTTACTATTCACTGAAAATTCATCTTTCTCAAAAAAATCCCAAAAATTTACCATAACATAATATAGATGATCTGAGTTCAAAAATAAATTTCATTTTATAAAAATAATTTTCTAAATATTTTTAATTAAATTTTTAAATAAAAAACACTATTCACCCAAAAAAACTAAAACTTGATTAATAATTTATGAAACCGTTATTTAACCATTTTATTGAATCACATTACTTAATCAATGTGTCTAAATTATATTAAAACATTCTTTAAGTGAGATTACTAATCCATTTGGTCACATTATTAATCCTAAGCGTAAAATCACTATTCATAATTTACTATTCATCAAAAATTAAGTTGATCTTATTAGACTCCAAATTCCTTACTGAACACTTTTTCAGAAGACCATTTTTTGAAAATCATTACATATCATTAATTATTTAAGGTTTACATAAATATTTTAAAATATCCTTTTTCCAAAATTCATCAATAAAATACATCCTAAAATTATTCAGACATTTGAAATTTCAGAAACATCACTAAAGGAAGAAATCTCAATTTATTCATCCCAAAGGATTACACAAAGAAGCTACGGTCTCATCACATAGCCCTTTATAATACTAGCATATGACCTAAGTGTAAGGTGTGTTATGGTGAGAGAATCTGAGGGAGGCTCAGATAACATTTCCCTAGTAGTAATCTCTACTAACTTGAACTTCTCCCGCAGGCATTTCCGTTCAAGCTTGACACGCTCGAGTTCGGCTTGGGCTTGGTCCAAAGCGAAGCCCAAAGATGCCACCTCCTTCCCAAGCTCTGATAAGTGGGCCTCATAAGGTTCGAGTCTACTGGATGAATCCATCAACTCCTCTTTCTTCATTAACCATTAACATCTCTATTAAATCATTAAGAGTAAGTTAATATACTATTTAAAAAGTTTGGGTCGTTACACAACCAAGGTCTGCCAACACAAATGGAACATGGATAGTGTATACGACCACTATCTGAAGCATTGTGAAATGCAAAATCTAAAAAAATCTCCAATTTTTTTGAAAATATCTTGAGATCCGATTGGTTTCATACATCCAACTTCTATCCATTCTGTAAGAAAAATAATTGTTATAAGTCATTTCGTCAAAATCAATTCAACAAGATTGAAGTTTCATTGAAAATATATTTAAGTAAACGAGAATTGTTCACTTTATATGAAACCATAACTGACACACTACTCTATATGAGAATCATAATATAAAATACAACAAAATAATATATTTATAAAAAAATATCTTTGAAGAACTATACATGAGTGTACAATATCATGTACACTTGTGGAGGATAATTATTCAGGAGTTGACTAAATTTTAGATCGAAGAAATTTTATATTTTAGTAGATAATTTGAGTGATCACATACATTGCCCAAGGGGGAGGGAGTGTCCATGGGGTGCGGGGTGTCCAGGGGGTGGCAGGGCTATCCAGGGGGGTCAGAGGTGTCCAGGGGGTGGGGGGTTGTTTAGGGGGATTGGGGTGTCCAGGTGGGCAGGCTGTCCACGGGGGTGGTCGGGCTGTCCAGGGGGGTAGGGGGAGTCCAGGGGGGTGGGTGGGCTGTCCAAGGGGGTGAGCAGGGTGTCCAGGGAGTGGGTGGGGCTGTCCAGGGAGGGTACGAGGTGTCCAAGGGGTGGGCGGGCTGCCCATGGGGGTGGCGAGGCTGTCCAGGGGGGTATGAGGTGTCCAGGGGGTGGGCGGGCTATCCACGGGGGTGGCGGGGGTGTCCAGTGGGTCGGGGGTGTCCAGAGGGGTGGGGGTGTCCAGGGGGTGTGGGGGGGGGGGGCTTTACAGGGGTGGGGGTTGTCCAGGGGGTACGAGGTGTCCAGGGGGTGGGCAGGCTGTCCAGGGGAGTGGCGGGGTGGAGGGGCTTTCCAGGGGGGTATGGGGTGTCCAGGGGGAGGGCGGGATGTCCACAGGGGTGGGGGTAGTCCACAGGGGGAGGGGTGTCTATGGGGTGGGCGGGGCTATCCAGGGTGGTGCGGGGTGGGTGGGAAGGCTGTCCACAGGGGTGGTGGGGATATTGAGGGGGGTACAGGGTGTCCAAAGGGGGTGGGTGGGTTTTCCACGGGGGTGGGGGTATCCAGGGGTACAGGGTGTTCAGGGGGTGGGCGGGCTATCCACGGGGGTGGCGGGGCTGTCCAGGGGGGTCGGGGGGTCCAGGGGGTGGGGGGGCTTTCCGGGAGTGGGGGGGGGGCTGTCTAGGGGTTACGAGGTGTCCAAGATAACCCACCCCTACCCCCCTTGGACAACCCACACCCTCCACCTAGACAACCCACCCCCACTAAACAATAAACATAAAACAAACCCTTTAGCTCCTGCACTAAACAAACCCCACTAAATAGACCATTTACGATGTATGAAGTGTAGAACAAAAAAAACATAAAAGAATCAAAGGGTTCGGTACTCCAACAACAATAACTCTAATTTAACCGAAATCAAAACATCAAAAATAAAATAAAAAGAGGAAGAACACTAAAAATAAGATAACAATTACTAATTTGAAGTGTAGGAATAAAAATGTTTTTGATTGAAGAAGGATCTTCAGCTAGAAGGTATTTCGCGGCCGAGAATACCTCGAGAGGAGGTCTAGATTAGGTCTGCAATCGGACCTACTGGGATATTGGGTGATGGGTATTTGGGGTAAAAATTCCCAAGTCAAGCGCACCCCATGGGTGTATGAAGTTTGGTCTTATACACTAATATGTTGTTCATGGATCTTAAAGAGGTTTAATTTCATAAAGTATAGACAGAAACATTTATTTTTAAATTGGAGATTAATAATAAAGTATGTCAATGATACTATACACATCATAAAGAACACAAAACAGTGATACTTTTAAGGGATAGTTTATAAACCATATTCTATATACTCACACACATCTACCAATCAAGTATTATTCATTGATTCAATATCAAATAGTGTGAATCCTAAAATTTTCCAAAATCCCTAAAAATAGGGAATAATGACGTGATAATTCTAGATATTGAAATAAATAGAGAAATTGGGGGAAGAGGGATTCTATGTCCGTATTTGGGAAGAGTTTTAAGGAGTCTAACCTGGATGGGGGAGTTGCAGCTGATCGGATGGAAGACCTCGGGTTAGGGTTCACCTGCGTGCGGGGGCTTCTGGAAATCGGGGGAAATGAGTTATGTGCTTTTGTGTAATCGGGGTAGGGTTTGCTATATTTGGGGGGACCTTTCCCAACGGTTTTTAAAAACCATTGGGAAAATCATGGCCTTTACCAACGGTTTGTATAAACCATTGATAAAGGGTGCAAATGTTGTGGATTTCCCAATGGTTTCTTCAAACCGTTGGGAAATCCTTCACGAAACCAACCTTTACCAACAGTTTATTCAATCCATTGGTAAATGACCCCTATACCAACGGTTCTGCAGAATCGTTGGTATACAAGCGTTGGGAAAACCCAACTTCCCAGTAGTGGGTTCATATATTATATTGAAATTTAGATCTTAAAATTGATTGATTTTTGGTATTCAAAGAAATTATAAATATTCAATTGGATTTGATCTATTATTAATGTATATATGATTTATTAAAACAATGTTTTTTATGAATAATGAAATTTAGATCCTTTATATGTTTTTGAAATCCTCATTTAAAAACATATTTTTTTTAAATGTGGGTGGTTTTTTCTTCTAAACATTAATCAAAATTATGGAAAATTAATGAAATTTATTAATTTAAATTTAAATGAGGTATTTAATTAAGAACTGAAGGTAGATGATGGATTTTGGAAATGTTTTTATCAAATATTATTATAAATAAGTGTTTTTATATATAATTGGAAAAAATTTCATTCATTGTGGATTTTTTGATTGAAATATATTTAAATAAAGGTAATGATTTTAAATGATCTGGTAAAGATCAAAGATCTAATTTATCACTCCATGATTTGTACCATTTCCATTGTGGGTCCTTGATATAGAAATGTTTGAGTGTGGGCATGTGAAAAATAGATCACTTGTTTTATACTATTTAATGGGATAGAGATGAATCAAATATATTTTAATTTGGTAACATGTTAGTTTATTCACATATTTTCTTCGATCCTCATGAAAATCCAAAGAAAATGTCGATAATGGAATATTAAATCATAATATATTATGGTTTTTTATTAAATACTTTGCGATGGTATGTAATCATTTTTTGAATTTATGTCAGATTCAGATAATGTCATTTAAATATTTTAATTGGTCATTATAAGTATCATAAACATGTTTCAGTATGGTACTCATTATTTAATGTTGTATTTTATTAATAAATAGTTATGGGTTTTTTAAACCATTAAAAAATGATTGCATTAACTGTATTTTATGATTTATCTACTAGTCAAATAAATATTTTCTCAAATTTACTTATCTAAATTTCTATTTTCCATTTTATTAGTTTATTTTAAAATTTATATTATCATAAAATTTTGAACCCATGGTTCAAAATGGAAAGGGATTGGTTTTGAAAATAGCGAGTGGGTTTTCTAAGGGAATTGGAAAATGAATTTAGTGTTTGATTTTCCAAAAAAAATGTTTTTTTAATGAGTAAAAATTTTGTTAAATTTTTTAAATAAATGGTAACATGATTTCTAGTAGTGAAAATCATTTTTAAAAACAAATAAAAAAGTGTCCCAATGTTTTATTAGGACAAGATTCATTGGTTTTTTATGATGTAAATGTGATTTTAAGGGTAAATGATTGGTTTAAAAGTTAATAAATTGGGTATCTATGATGTTTCAAAATGAGGATGATATTTTTTATTTCAATTATGATCTCAATAAAGAATATTTTAAATTTCACATTGACTTTAAAATGTAGTTTTGTGATTTGAAATTAGAGTGAATAGATTAATTGTTTTTTTATAATGTAATATGCTCCATCAGTAATGTTTGATCCATCTCAACTAAAATTTTATTCTTTTGTTCAAAAACAACATTTTATTATGTGGTATATGGTACACTAAGTTCATGGTGAATAACACGCTTCTCAAAATAATCATCAATTGTTCCCCTTATAAATTCTAAACCATTATCTATCTGGATCATCTATAATGAGAAATTATAATCCTTCTCTACTTTCATTTTAAAACATTTAAACATATTTAGATCCTAAGATTTATGTATCATAAAGAAAATAGATTTAATTCAAGTAAATTTATCAATAATTTAAATAATATACTTCTCTTCATTTTTTGAATACATCCTCATAGTCCCAAAATAATATAAACAAATGATCTTCTAGCCAACAAGATTGTACCTGAGTGGTAAAGGCCCTACTTGACATCCAAAATGACCTAGGACCGAATCCGGGTAGGCCCCGTTTAGGGGATTTATGATGTGGAAATGATGCAGGGATAAGATGATCAGGTGATGATACATGAATGATGTAGGTAGGGGTGAAGTCCCTGGACATGATGATACAATAGGGATTTTGGTTCATCAAAGGTTTTAGTGTCACTGGGCCTACATGCTATGGAATGATATCATCCCACATGGGAGCAGTCCCCAAAAGAGGAATCAGAGTAGTAGAAGCCACCAAAAGAGCTAATTGGATTGGAAGAATGATTGGGTATGGCAACGCCATTGGTACCAGGCATCATGAAACTCTTCACAGGGAAATGCTAACTGATCATCCATGTGAGGTGGGGATTTAGGTACCATTAATAAAGAAGATTTTGGGGAGGGGTAGTTCTAGTGTGTTGGGTATTTGAGCCTTTGGGCCAAATATTGGGCCTTGTGTCTCTGGGCCTATGGTCCATATAAGGGACCCTCTCAACCTAGTTAAAAAGGTGATTATCTAAAAATAAATAAATAAACTAAAGGCCTTCGGGCCATTTGAAGTTAGTGATCTTCTATTATTAGGTAAATTGTATCTCTAAATTATTATGTGAAGAGTTAACAATTTTTCCCTTTAGGCATGTTGAGAACATCTCATTCCATTCTCTTTTTAGTATTGGAAAGTCACAAAAAATTTCTCCTTAAGTTATCCTACTCATGTTTTTTGTCTAATAAGATCAAGTTGTCTATTCCATAATTAGATTACTACATTAAGACAAAAGTCAAATGAATTTACCATATCACCCACTTGAATTATATTTTCACTTTGGTCAGTGGCCTCTTATCAAAATACATCCATAAAATTAGGGATTGGTTTGTTTTTTATATAAAGTATGAAACTAGAAAAGGGAAACAATTTATTACCTTGGTATCATCCAAGAAAACCATCCACTCCAACCAAACCTCAGGAATATTGAAGGATCAATAAAGATTAAAAGGCTTAATACCATATTGGAATGCATAGAGATACTGTAAAAAATAAAAATTTGAAGAAGAATATTATAGGAGAGCATATAGGATTACCTTTCCAAGGAATATCTCTTATTAAATATTCTAGGGAATTGGTAATTTATTGCTGAGAAGGGGTGATACATAAGTGATGTATTTATTATTTTATAATTAATCTTTAGAAATTAAACTATATTATTGATTAAAGTTTTGATCCACTATTTCGGATGAAAATGAGTTTCACTGTTTTCAAATGGTTTCCAATGTGTTTTGTTCATGGAACCGGAAACACCCAATGGTTTTATATTCGCGATGACTCAGGTACCTAATTTCCAAAGGAAGGAGCTCACTAAGATTTTTGGCCAATGATACTTAAGAACTCACATTGGTCGAGAGGATGGGAGGTCGGGCTCATCACACCCTTTTGGGGGGGATTATTGCCTAATCTGGGACTCTCTTATATATTTAAGATATGTTCATGAATCATTTATTAATTCCCAAGTATGATGTGGATCACCATTGAATTAAAAATCAATTATTAGCATGTGTGGAATTTATAATCATCTGTATATATCTGAGGTTCTTTGTTAATGGATAAATCTGTATGTATCTGAGGTTCTCCATTGATGGTATCCTCTTATATATTGATTAGATATTCTTTGGTCATTATTATGGTGATGATGATTTCCTTTCCACACAGTGGGGTACTCTTGAGTGTATCATCATCCAGGGAGATGGGAGCTATTTTGGTGTTGGGATTGGACCCATGAATGGGTTTCTTGCATATCCTTATAAAAGGAATCATAAACCATATACACTCCTAGAAATTTGGGCTATAGCCACGGTTCAATGAACCGTGGCTGGTATTGGCATGGATATAGGCCTTGGCCTATATCCACAGTTTGAAATTGTGGATAAAACCTTATAGCCACAATTTCAAAGCCTATATCCATGGTTTGAACTATGGATAAATTCCTTTAGCCACAGTTTCAAACCATGGTAGAAGCTCAAGACACACATTGCCTATATCCATGGTTCAAATTGTGGCTAAATTACTCACCATTTAATAAAAAAACCAACCCACCCCTGCATAGCCCCCCATACTCCCATTGAAGCAGCCCCCACCCCACTTGAAGCAGCCCATCACTCCCCCTCCTAGATAACCCCCCCTTGCAGCAGCCCCCCACCCCACTTGCAGCAGCCCCCACCCCCTTGCAGCAACCCACCACTCCCCTTCCATGATAGTCCCCCCTACCCCCTTGCAGCAGCCCCCACCCCACTTGCAGCAGCCCCCACCCCCTTACATCATCCCACAACTCCCCTTCCTAGACACCCCCCCCCCCCACACACTCCCCTTGTAGTATCCCCCATCCCCCTTGCAGCATCCCCCAACCCCACTTGTAGCTTCCTGGAACGTGTATAGCAACGCGTGAAAATTTTCAATATTTATTTACCTACTAACTACTGTAGAAGTGGCGAGCAGGGTTGAACCACAGAGATAATGTGAGTAGACACTAAGAAATGTCCTCTTGGAGGAATGTTTAGGCAGATGGGCTTTAATTGTGTGATTAACAACTAAGTTCTAAAAACTAAATGACTATTTTAATAATGACTATTTAAATTAACTAAAACTATCTAAGTAAACTAAGCTATGAAAGAAAATGGAAGATATGGAAGTGTCAGAGTCGTGACGTCCATTCAAGTGCATGAAATGTCAATTATTTAATTCCCACATTTGAATATTTATTTATTCAATTATCACCGATTCCAAATTTAATCAAAATACTATCTGGTCTCGTTCTCTGATGTTAGACAGTATTTTAATGTTTACACAAATTATCCATCATTTCATTCTCTGTCCTGATGAATAATTTCCACTTCATTATAGCACTGAATCACTTGGTGAAATACGACGACCCGTTTCTCACAAAGTCGAAGTGTCTACCTGCGTCAGGTCCGGTCACATGAGATCACTTATTCAGTATCACTCACACAAGTTTGAATAAGTTCACACACAAAATATTAATTTTCCAATTAATATATTTATTTATTTAGAATTCGCTCGCGCACTTGATCGAATTCCGAATAAATAAATTCTCTGATGAACTCCTGATCGTGATTACTTATTAGGTATCACACGAATGGGCACCAAAGAATGTGTGCAGAGCCCAAATGACAATTAATTTAAACGTTGATACAATTAATTAATTAAACATCCAAATGAAATTAATTCAAAAGGAAATCAAACATGAGGATAAATTAAAGACATGCAATTACCGTCATTTTCATCACAACTCCGACACAAAAATAATTATCCTTCCATCGCGACGACATGACACATAAAATAATAAAAAGAAGATATCACCATTCTCGTGTCGTTGATATGGTCACCATGAGACGCCGTCAATGATCGCAAAATAATAATAATCACTTTGCTCTGTGCAGTCGCTGATGCCGCACCCGAATCAAACCACCACGCTGCTGAAAATATGATCCGATCATCGTGCGATGTCAATCTCCGGAATTCCAAGAAAACTTCCACAAACGTCGATGAAATGTCTTAACCTCTACTGTTCTCTTGATGATGGTTTTCCTCTGGTTCTGATCGAGAATGGCTACTCGCCGTGGTTGGTGTGCTGATCAGTGAAGAGGTCGTCGCTGCTTGCTGCCTGCTACACGCTGAAATGGCCGAGAAGGGAAGGAGGAGATAAGGGTAGGGGAGTTAGGCGGCTGGGGAGTTAGGCAAAGGGGAGGGGCAAGGTTGGGTTAGGTGGCTGGGGGAGATAAGGGGGGTAGGGGCGAGTGGGTGAGGGCCTGGGAGGCACTGCCGTGGGGAGATGAGGGGCGGCGGCTTAGATAGGGAGCATGGGTGCAAGTTAGATAGGGAGCAAGGGGGGGGGAGATGGGTAGAGGGAGGGGAGGGGAGGGGCGTGATGTTGCTGAGGATGTGGGAGATGATGGGGCCGAGGGGTAGAAGGGTTACCGGGTGAGGGGAGCAGATAAGAGGGGAGGCGCTGGAATTATTTTGGGGCGTGAGTGGGGGAGGGGATGGGAGAGAGGTGAGAGGTGTCCGATTTGAGAGGAGGGGTTGGAAAGGTAATTTAAGAGATTAAAAAAAAGAAATTCCAAAGGGGGTTGGGAAGGTGAAGCGTGGGAACAAGTGGGTGATTGTAGAGAGGGGGGGAGGGGTGGGGATGGGGTGACGTGGGAGAGGGGGGAGGTTGAGGAAAAAGTGGGAGAAAATGTCAAAGGGAGGTGGGGTAGTTGGGGAGAGAAAATCAAAACAAAAAATAAATAAATAAAAAAGTAAAATCAAAGTTAAAACTAAATTTCAAATTCAAATTAAAAGAAAAAAATTATCTAAATATTTAATATTAGATAATAATAATAATAATAAAATTAGAACTAAAAATTAATGCACATGTAATTAGATATAATAATAAACTAATAAAAAGATACTATGTTATTAATACAATAAAAATAATGAAATAAAATAAAATACAAATAGAGAATTAAAATATATACATACTAATAAAAATTAATAAAATAAACTAAACTAAAATTAGTGAAACTAATAATAATAATATAATTTAAATATAATATATAAAATTAATATAACTAATAAAAATAATAAATTACTAATATAAGTATATAAATTAACTAAAAATTATAAAAATATCTAAATTACTACAAAACTACAAAAATAAACTAAAAATATAAAAAATGGTTAAACTAATTAATTAAAACTAAGTTAGAAAATTATACAAATACATGCGAATTCCATGTACATCAAATCCCATACACTTAAACTTTTGCACTCCTGGGAAAAACAATCAGAAAGAAAACACAAGTGGACCCATAGACAAATCAAAACATCAAAATTACAAGTTCAAAATTCTTCAATCTCATTTACCCATAAAATATTATTCTTCATTTAAAACCCCAATTTTCAAAAATTATTTTTCTTTCACTTGAATTCTTTTCAAAAGAAGTACGTGCATCATGTATCATGTGACCAACCTTTCCATCACTCTCATCTCTCAAAATATATGATCAAAGTTTTACTCAATTCTCATACGCATGCATGATTACCATAGGCTTTCCATGAATTTCACATCTCTACTATTGGAAATCAAAAGAATTCACCAATCTCAAGGACTTTACATGAGGTTCAAATGTCTCTGAGGATGCAAGATGGTGGGTCATAAAAAAAATTGTGACAGTTTTTTTGGCAAAAAGGAGGGTTGAATCTTGAAATAAATACATGATAAATGTCAATCCAAATGTCTCCCTCAAATGTATACCTCAAACTCTCTCTCCCCCACACTTAAAACATTGCTTGTACCCAAGAATATGATAATCCAATGTTTCGCTCTTTTTTTCACTTTTTTTTAAACACAACTCACTCAAATAATATGGTCAGAAAAAACTGGTGAGTATCAACTCAAAAACCCCATGAAATAAATGTCAGACAATAATCCCAACGAATGGTACACAAGTAGCGTATAAGTTGTAACATCTCCATGAAAGTAGGTCATATAGAAAAATTCTAGTTCCTGGAGTAATGGGTAATCACTTTTATAGGTATCCCTAAAAGCGAGGGTTACCACGTAATGACCACCAATGTACTCATTGTTGGAACCAAAAGGATTCTATATTCCCACATCAAAATACATGCAATGAATGTGTCTACTATGAAATATAACTCATATGATCAGGATGAGAGAATGTCGATCCATGTACATCAAATGACTCACTGCCCCTCAAATAACCATCTCCATGAGTAAATCTCTCCCCCACACTTAGATTGAAAAATATCATGAAAAAATTCAATAAATTGGTAGGGAAGGGTATCGTCTTGGGCTCATACTAAAAGGCTCTTTCATAGATTCTAAGGGATATACAGTGGAGAAAATGTATGGGTGGCTCAGTGGGTCAACGGGGCTGAAAAATCAAACAGATGCCTCGATCATTTTAGTGCAACTTTGAAAAATTTTATCACTTTTATGGAAAAACATGGGAAGTTATAGAAGACATAACATGGTTGATATTCCCTCAAGAAAAATATAAATAAGAGATGATGTAAAATGGGCCAGAGTCCTCACGGGTATAGAAATATAATTTTGGACATCACAGATGAGAATGAGTGAAAATAAGTGTCTCAAAAATATACAAGTTTTTGAAAAACATTTTCGAAGCATGAAATAATATCAGCAATCATATAAGTCATGAGATCAAGGATCAAATAATTCCAAACAAGAATCATGTGCTCAAACTGCCTAGGGACACAAGTGGTATGTTGTCGACTGTGTTGCGACAAAAAAACAGCAACTTTTATGTGGGTTCATCAACGACAGGAGTGTTAGTTTTTTTTTCATTTTTCAAACTTTTTTTTTGTTTTTTTATTAGTTTACATGATGTTTTTGGAAGCATAAAATATGGAAAAAAAATAAAACACTTCCTTGTGCAAGTGAATATTGACGCGGAGAGGCTGTTTGTATCTGATGAACCTCCAGAAATGGTATACCTATAAAACTTACACATTGACAGGACATACTCACATCATATCAAAGAAGTCACACCATAATAAAAAGAATGTGGATGATAAAAATATTTATGATGAATTTAAATCCACTACTGTACCGGGAGAAAACAGATTGTTATAAATGCATTCCATTTTATTTAAAATAAAACTACATGAAATGAAATTAAATGTAGTGAAAAGAAAACAAACAAATGATGGGTTGTCTCCCATCGAGTGATAAATTTACTTCGTCTTCAGCTAGACGTTATTGAAACTCCACCAGGGTCGAACGGAAATGTAAACCATGCATCTGCTTATTTTTCAGTAGGAGTGTGGAATCCATTCGTTGAAGATGATTTTATCCTACAAGATTCACAAAATCTCAATGGAATCTTGTTAGAATAATGGATGTGTGGAATGAAATTAAAATATGCCAAATCATAAGAGAATGAATATATCTTTCCTGAAGAAAGATTCATCAAATAATTAAATTTCGGGAAAAGTCCATCAATGGAAAGATCAAGAAGATTACCTCCTTGAACATACACAGGTGAAAAAGTTTCATTACCAGACTCCTTCAGTGGTTCGCTTATATCCATCACATCCTTGAATGTAGTATCTGGGTTGATGATGTATCCCAATTCATTTTCATAGCCAACTACTAGCATAGGGAAATCTACTGGTTTCCAACTCAAGTCATGCTTGATGGTTTCATTGATTGTTCCAAGGTCAACAATATTGTTCACATATGTGGGTATTTCAAGTGAAGTGTTTTTAGCCTTGATGCATGCAGCAAGTGGTGTGGGATAAATTGGAGAAGATGAATCCATTTTTTCAAGAATGACATCTTTTTTAAAATTTACCTCTATACTGCCCTCATCATAATTCTCTGTAGGCACATGTGTCACCACGAACTCAGGATCCTCCAAGCAATCCCATTATTTCATTGTTTCTAGAAAATTATGAGTGTTCTCTACCACCAATGCTGATTGATTCTCTGACTCTAAAAATGTTTCAGATATCTCCATTTTAGAAAAAGTTTTGGACTCACAAATATTTTCAGAAAGAGGTGATTTTATGTCATTTGAAATGATGTCCTCTTGAGTGTGGCAATATATTGTTTCTTGGTTCAATTCTGAATCTACCATGGTAAAGAATGGTCTTAGTTAAATATCCTCTTCATCTTCAAAAGGTGTAATTTGATAGACATTGAATGTGTTGTTTTTCACTTTGGGATGACTGGGTTGTGAACTCACAGAAGGACATGAAATCACATTTTCTGTGGGACCATTATGTTCAACAGAGTGGAAGACCAAACTCTCATATTCTTCAAATGTGATTAGATTGGAAGAGTTATATTATGATGGATATAAGTCATCACTTAGATGAAAAGAAGGCGATTCAATCTCATTTTTAGAATCAGGACATGAATGTTGTTCAAAAGGAACCTCTATTTCACTCTCCTCAAAATAATTGTTTTGAATTAGATTATCAAGTGGTAATGAAGCAGTTAGTTCAGAAATATGATTCATTATACCATCAAGTGGCAATGAAGCAGTTAGTTTGTAAATATGATTCATTTGATTTACAAAATTCTTCAATTGATTTTCTAGATCTTTTGTTGAGGAGAGAAACTTTGCATTGCGTTCATCTTGAAGTTCAAACCTCCGATTGGTCTTAGTGATAGCACAATGAAACATGTGCTCAATTAATGAATCATTTTTTTGAAATGAATTTTCAAGTTCTAAATTTTCAGGAATGCATTGACTTTGAAAATGATCAACATATGTATACACTAGTGCAGAAAACATTTTTTACGTCGGTTATTTTTTATTATTTACGTCGGTTTTTAGGCGACGTTAATACGGACGACGTTATAAATAACGTTTTTTACGTCGGTTATTTAAAACCCGACGTAATATCCCTAACATCACGGTGGTTATCACGTCGGTTCATATAATAACCGACGTGATAAATATGCGCGGGGGGGCTTTATCACGTCGGTTATTCCCTAAACCGACGTGATAAAACGCCTGGGATATCGTTTATCACGTCGGTTATGACATAACCGACGTGATAAACCCTTCCCCTGGCCTATTATCACGTCGGTTATTTAAGAAACCGACGTGATAAAAAGGCATGGGAAACGTTTTAGCACGCCGGTTATCCAATAACCGACGTGGTAAATCGATTCCCAGGCCTTTTAGCACGTCGGTTATATTAAGAACCGACGTGATAAAAGCCCCGGGAACGGTTTATCACGTCGGTTCTAGAAAAACCCGACGTGATAAACCCCTGGCGATTTATTTACCACGTCGGTTATAAAATAACCGACGTGAAAGAAATTTTTTTTTTTAAATAATTGCACTGCTCTCACCAAAAAGCAACCAGAAACCAAACAAAAATAACAATGCCAGCCCTCCCCCAAGCCCCAACTGAACCCCACCCTCATCTATACCCACCTAACAACCTGGCCAGCCCTCCCCCACCACATTGGAGCCCCACCACAACCCTTGGACACCCCCCACCCCTTGGACAGCCCCCCCACCCTCATTTACACCCCCACGACCCCTAGTACAGCCTCAAACACCCATTGGAAACCCCTCCCATATCCCTTGGACACCCTCCACCCTTGGACACCCCCCACCCCTTGGACAGCCCCCCCACCCTCATTTACACCCCCAAGACCCCTAGTACAGCCTCAAACACCCATTGGACACCCCCCACACCTTGACAGCCCTCCCAGACCCCTTGGACACCCCTCCCATATCCCTTGGACACCCCCCCACCCCTTGGACAGCCCCCCACCCTCATTTACACCCAACCGGCCCCTTGGACAGAACTCCCAGACACCTTGGACACCACTCCCATATCCCTTGGACACCCCCCCACCCCTTGGACACCCCCCCACCCCTTGGACAGCCCCCCCACCCTCCTTTACACCCAACCGGCCCCTTGGACAGAACTCCCAGACACCTTGGACACCACTCCCATATCCCTTGGACACCCCCCCACCCCTTGGACACCCCCACCCCTTCGACAGCCCCCCACCCTCATTTACACCCCCCGAACACCCCTTGGACACCCCTCCCATATCCCTTGGACACCCCCCCACCCCTTGGACACCCCCCCACCCCTTGGACAGCCCCCACCCCCTGGACACCCCCCCGCCCGACCCCTTGGAAACCCCCCTACCCCTTGGAAACCCCCCCATCCCCTTGGACAGCCCCAAACACCCCTCCTATATCCCTTGGACACCCCCCCACCACTTGGACACCCCCCACCCTCATTTACACCCAACCGACTCCTTGGACAGCCCCAAACACACCTTGGACACCCCTCCCATATCCCTTGGACACCCCCACCCCTTGGACACCCCCCACCCTCATTTACACCCCCCCGACCCCTAGGACAGCCCCAAACACACCTTGGACACCCCTCCCATATCCCTTGGACACCCCCCAAACACCCACCCACCCCCTTGGAACCTCTCCCCCCATACCAAAATCCAGACCAGAAAAACCATCAACAGTAGACCAAAACAAGAAGTAGAGAAAAATTAAACATTCACTTATATAACATTCAAAACTTACACTGTCAACTTCAAAAAAAACTAAATCCAACCTAAACGACTACGAAATACACAATTACATTGACAATATTCAAAATTACATTTTTCATTACAAACAACTAAAAGTCAATCAAACCTGTAAAATAATTTGACCACTCCACTTGTAAGTGTTTGATATCTTCAGCAGTAAAGGGTTGAGGGTCATCAAAAAGCTACAAAGGAAAAGGATAGTAGTCAACGTGTATAATGAATAAATCAAATTGAAATATTATGAGAAAGAGGAAATCTTACCAGGTCAAAACTCAGAACTGTCCCAGTTGTTATTATTTCATACATAAATCTTAACATGTAATATCCGCATTCGATGATGCCTTGTTGCTCATGACATTTCTGTTTGAATGAGTGTAAATTCAATATATTATTTTTATGTAATAAATCAAAATGTACAAATTATAAATGGATATTTACCTTCGCATGTACATATTTGATCTTGAAATTCCTTTTCTTTGCGCTTTTTCGAAAGTGGACCCATGCCCTGTTAGAAAATAATACGAATGGGGTAAATTTAAAATTCATTATAATATATAAAACTATTGTGAAATTGAAACTTACGTTTCCAATATATTCTTAAAACTTTCTCGCACATCATCATGGAGAGAGCATATCCAATAAAGTGTTTTCTCCCTAGGGAAAAAAACCCCTAACATCCAATGATCCCTGATAAAAGGAAATTTAACGTTAGTGGTTTTTTATGTTAAAAGATAATTAACTCTTTGAGAGGGATGTGTTTCATACCTCTCACAAAAAGGCATCATCCAACACTGTGTGATTACATTCTTTTCAAATCTATCAGCAATATAAAGCATTCTTTGTTCCTCATCCAATGCACATGCTTTAGGGGAAATCAATTGTGGGTCCACGAATCCATATACATCTGTCAGCTCATTCCTCTCACAAATTTTATACAGATACCTAATACAAAGCAGACATAAGTATACATTTTTAATAAATATAACGCAAGGAAAAGGTGTTAAGACTTACATGATAAAAATTTTCACCACGTTGATGCCCAACTTATCTCCAGTGACAAACTCCATGATATCAGTTTTCATAATCCCCACACATAGTTCACGTCCACAGACATGAGCTTCCATTGTAAAGTCATAATGATCCGCCAAAAAATTTGAATATCTTGACAATTTGTCAAGACTGCTAGTATCTGCATCTGATGTCATAGCTATCTGTCTTTTTTGTTGTCTATACAGTATTTCTTTACCTTTGAAGTATTCCTGTAAAAATAAATTGAAAAATATATTAGTTTTCAAATGATATAACATTAATAAAAATATAAAATAAAAGATATAACATCCATACCTCTATGGTAATGAGTCGAAGAAGTCTGGATGGCCAAAGTAAAAAATGGCCGATACTATGTCCAACTGTCGTCACCTCATCTGTAGGTAATGGTATCCGAGCTGATCTATCTATAATATCCTGTACAGTGACCCTATGATTCTCTACCTCTAACTGTTGATGATGAACTGTATCTCCTATACAATATACCATCCCATATGCAACTATATGATGTTGAGGATCATCAACATACAACTCACAATAAGTAGGTAGCTGCGACGGAGGAGGAGGATCAAAAATGGGGTCCGCAGGCTGAGGTGGGGGAGTGGGAGCTACTGGGAGAGGTGGAGTGGGAGCTGCACCCTGAAATTGTCTTTGCAAGTCTGCAAACATTAACTGCACCGATGCTCTAATCTTGTCCTCCATTGTCGCATTAATATTATGGACTTCAGCCTCCAAGGATTCTATTTTTTTTTATAAACTCCCTCAACGTTAGAAGTTGAGGAACGTGGCAACACTTTTCTTACCGATACACCTGCCGGATATCCTCTTACACGGCCAGGATGTTCGGGCTTTCCCAATGCCACAGATAAAATATCTTCCCTCCCAGATGGTGTAAATGTCCCCTGTGAACTCTGCTCCTCAAGAGAGTCCTGTAATAATTAATTGAACATTTCTATAATGATTGGAAATATATGACGAAAATAGTAAACTTAAATAAATAAAATAGATATCTTACAATCCTCTCAACTACGAGTCTCGATTCTTCCGAAAGATATTGTCCTTTTTTGCCCTTCCGAGCTCTTTTCTATTTCTCATGTCTAGATGGAGGGGATGGAGGGGCCACCTCTCCAGAGCTTGAAGACTCAGCTCTTAGTTGTTGAAATTTTTCTGCCATCATTTGTTCTTCCAATAATGCATACCCTCCCCGAGATAAACTATGAGGGTATACATTTTTAGATTGGATCTCTTGATGAGCTTTCCTTGTTTGCTGTAAATTAAGAATAAGTAATCATTAAAAAAACAATAATAAGATCATTTATATAAGAAAGCTTATAAAAGTTTACATTGCCCTTACCAAAAATGATTCTTTTCTTCTACTTTCAAAAAATTGTCTCCATGTGTCTTCATCTATAAAAGGATATATACGACATGGATTCTCACGACTCCTATGACCATAAATGAAATCAGATGAGAGGGTTGATTTGAAATCCCTCCATCTCCTAGCAGCCAACGATAAGCATTTCTTCCTGACTCCTCCAGTGTCAGGAATATCAAATGTCATCTGATAAAAAAGAGGTTAAAAATATTATATATACTAGAAACATTTAAAGAACAGTCAAACAATAGCAAAAGATCTTACCAAAATGGTCTCCCACAGCTGAGAAATTATCGCCTTATCCACACTTCTCCAATCATCATAGAGAATGCTTACTTTGCTCTTAGCCTGAGTTGCTACAAAACCCTTAAAATCTTTAGCATTTGGACCTCTAGGAAGATCATCATCATCAAACTCCACGTCTATCCTCTCCTCCTTTGTACGGGCAAGTGATAATTTTGGTAAACATGTGCACCCACGCTTACCAACCTTTGAACTCTTTTTCGTAATAGGAGCATGTGAATGTTCCTCCCCAGATGTATGACCAATATGCTCATCTCCAGAATCATGTGGCTGATCAACTGATTGATCTGTCATTTTCCTTCAAATCAAAAAAACAAACATTAGTTCACAAATAGAAAAGTGTACTAAATTACATAATAGTAAACATTGGTAATATGGTATGCATGTTAAACAATGATAAACATGGTAAACACAGGCAAAAGGTTGCCAAAGTTTTGGCCCAAGAAAGCTGAAACGTGGACTCACTGAGTCCACCGGTCAGCCGGTGTGAGCACACCGGCCAGCCGGAGGACCCAGGCAGTAGACTTGCCCACTGCCTGGTGCCACCGGCCGGCCGCTGGCTCACCACCGGCCGGCCGGTGGACCAGACAGCCTTCCTCTGTCTGGACCACCGGCCGGCCGCTGGATCACCACCGGCCGGCCGGTGGACCAGACAGAGAGCCTTCCTCTCTGTCTGGACCACCGGCCGGCCGCTGGCTCAACACCGGCCGACCGCTGGTGATCCAGACAGAGAGGGAGGCTCTGTCTGGTCCACCGGTGGACCAGACAGAGCTTTGTTCTGGACCACCGGCCAACAGGTGATCCACCACCGGCCAGCCGGTGCGCCCAGGACTTCTCCTCTTTACGGTTTTTATTGTTTTATCGTTTTGGTTTGATACATGTTTTAATAAGTAAAAAATTTACAGTATCTAACATTATATGAAAAAACTAAATGTAAACAAGAAATAAACTTGTGTTACCTGTAATTTTAGGAATGTACAGTTGGATTGTTTTCCCAAATTCCTTCGTCGTGATCGTTCCTTATGGCACAAACCATGTCTTCAACATACTCATCATTATGTTCTGTTAATCTTTCCATGGAAGTAGGGATCTCACATAAATCAGCATCTTCATCAAATTCATCCTCACCAACATATTTGTTTTTCCCTTGTAAAACAACAGCCCACTGCATATCTGACTGATCTACTACATAGAAAATTTGTTTGGCATGCGTTGCCATTATAAAAGAATCAGTTGTGTCTTCCAATCTATTCAGATTAACAAGTGTCATTCCAAATTCATCGTGTCTGACACTGTTGTTACCGATAAACCATTTACAGTTAAAAACGGGAACTTTAATTTTAAAGTAATCAGCCTCCCATATGTCTTCAATCACTCCATAATATGCAGTTGATGCCGAAATTGGGTTTCTGTCCTTAGCACTCGAAAAATGCATTGCTTCTGCAAACACCAATACACCACTATTCTGAACTGCACTTCTGTTGTCCTGAGCTTTCGTATGAAATGTATAGTCATTAATGTCATAAGCGGACCATGTTATCACATTTAAAGATGGACCACCCACTATCCATTTTAATGACTCTGATACATCTGATCTACCAAGCAAGGTCTTTTTAAACCATGGCAAAAAAGTTTTGTTGTGCTCATTCAAAATCCACATTTCTTTCTTCTTTGGATGACATTGTTTAAACTCATTAATATGCAATGTGATATACGGTTGAACATCAGCTATGTTATTCAAGATGTATGATTCTAACTTCTTCATATGTTCAGCTGACAGTGATTTGACTTTCAAGCCACGAATCCCCTTTCCCTCATTATTAACCCGTTCATGGCGAGATGGAGGCAAACCTATGTGTTGCGCCGTAGCCAAGTACCTCGTACAAAACTCTGCTACCTCCTCAGAAATATACTTTTCAACAATGGAGGCTTCAGGTCGATATGGATTTTTAACATATCCCTTTAATATTTTCATATACCTTTCAAAAGGATACATCCAACGAAGATATACAGGTCCACAAAGTCTTATTTCTCGAACCAGATGAATCATTAAATGCACCATCATATCAAAAAAAGTTGGAGGAAAATACATTTCCAAATGACAAAGTATAAAAATTGCATCCTTTTCCAAAATGTTCAAAGCATTCACATCAAGCGCCTTGTTGCAAATTGAATTGAAAAAATAACACAACCTCATTATAGTCTTTCTGACACGGATGGGCAATATTCCACGCAGTGCAACTGGTAGAATTTGTTGCATCATGACATGACAATCATGTGATTTCATACCTATCAACTTCAAGTCTTTCAATGAGACAAAATTTTTTACATTTGAAGAATAACCTTGAGGCACTTTGATATCATGAAGACACTGACAGAAGCTACTTTTCTCCCTCTTAGATAATGTATGACAAGCCGGGGGAAGAAATGTTCGTCTTCCTTTAGGAGTGGGAGCTAACTCCAAACGTATTCCCATTGACAGTAGGTCTAACCTTGCATTCAACCCATCTTTTGTCTTTCCTTTAATATCTAGCAATGTTCCGATCAAAGAATCACAGATATTCTTCTCCACGTGCATGACATCAATATTATGTTTGACTTCATGATACCTCCAATATGGTAGCTCAAAAAATATTGACCTTTTCTTCCAAATATGTCTATCATTACCAGATTTCTGTGTCTTTCCCAATGTCACATCAAGGTTTTTCACCCTCTCAAAATACAATTCTGGGGATAAAGGTTGAGGAGTAGTATCAAATTCTTGTGAGCCATTGAATGCCTTTTTTAGTCTTCTATAAGGGTGATCCATAGGCAAAAACTTTCGATGACCCATGTACACTGTTTTCCTCCCATGATGCAATTGACAATATGACGTCTGTTGTTCGCAAATTGGACATGCTTTATGCCCTTTAACACTGTATCCAGACAAATTTCCATATGCTGGGAAGTCATTTATAGTGAATAGAAGCATTGCATGCAGTTGAAAATATTCCATTTTATAAGAATCATACACCCTAATACCATCAGCCCATAACAGTTTCAAATCATCAATCAGCGGTGACAAGTATACATCAATATCATTGCCGGGTTGCTTTGGACTAGAGATCATGATACTCAACATGACATATTTGCGCTTCATACAAACTTCAGGAGAGAGGTTATAAATTACCAATAAAACAGGCCATGAACTATGTGTGCTACTGAGGGTTCGGTATGGATTCATTCCATCTGTGCACAAGCCTAGTCTCAGATTTCTAATTTCATTTCCAAATGTAGGGTACTGGGCATAAATTTTCTTCCATTGTGGACAATCAGCTGGATGACGTATTTTTCCATCACATACCCGCTCATCAGCATGCCATCTTAACCTTTTTGCATCATGTGAATTAGCAAATAAACGTTTGAAACGAGGAATTATAGGAAGATACCAAAATACCTTTGAAGGGAGCTTTGTAATCTCTACATCAGCTTGTGATTTTTCTTTCACCTTATACCGTGATGTCCCACATTTAGGACACTCTTTCAGAAATTCATATTCCTTCCTATATATAATGCAGTCATTCGGACAGGCATGTATTTTCCTGTATCCCAATCCCATCGGGCATAATATTTTTTTGGCCTTATAATGTGAATCTGGAAGATCGTTATCTTTTGGAAGAATGTCTTTCATCAATTGTAGCAGCTCTGTAAAACTTCTGTCACTCCATCCATGTTTCGCCTTCAGGTTAATCAATCTTAACACCGCCGACAAAACCGTAAAATCTGTACAACCAGGATATAATGGTTTTTCGGCATCACCATATAGACGTGCAACTGTCGGTTCTATCTCAATTTGTTCTGCTACAATATCGCGAATCATTTCTTCAATTCCACCGGAGTTACCATCTTGCGATTCATTATCATCAGTGACATTCTGTCCAGTTTCGCCATGCCAAATCCAAGGGTTGTAACTCGGATTGAAACCATGACAAATCAGATGATCTTTTATCTCTCTACTTTTCATCTTCTTCATATTCACACATTTCAGGCATGGACAGAAAAAAATGTCACTACTTGGAACATTTCGTTTAGCAAATTCAAAAAAGGCATCAACACCTTCCTCATATTCATTGCTCATTCGATGTGCCGTAATCCAACTTCGACTCATTATTACCTATAACAAATAGCAAAAATATATATATTTTTTAGATAAGACAAATATATTTTTATATGAAAAAAATCATAATTTGAATGTAAACAATTTTGAAATATAAAACAAATCGATGTGTAAACCCCCCTGGACACCCCCCGACCCCTCTGGACAGCCCCCCACCCCTCCTGGACACCACCCCCCACCCCCTACCCCCTTGGACACCCCCCTGGACATCCCCCAACCCTCTGGGTAGCCCCCCCACCCACCCGGACAACCCCAAATACCCTCTGGAGAGGCCGCCACCCACTTGGACAGCCCCCCACACCCATCCACCCCCTTGGACAACCCCCCACACCCATCCACCCCCTTGGACACCCCCCTGGACACCCCACCGACCCCTCTGGACAGGCCGCCACCCCCTTGGACAGCCCCCCACACCCACCCATCCCCTTGGACACCACCCTGGACACCACCCTGGACACCCCCCGACCCCTCTGGGCAGCCCCCGACCCCTCTAGAAAGCACCCCCACCCCTCCTGGACACAACCCCCCACCCCCGACCTGCTTGGACACCCCCCAACCCTCTGGACAGCCCCCCCACCCCTCCTAAACACCACCACCCACCCCCTACCCCCTTGGACACCCCCCTGGACACCCCCCAACACCCACCCACACCCTTGGACAGCCCCCCACACCCACCCACCCCCTTGTAACCCCCCTGGACAGCCCCCCGCCCCTCCTGGACACCACCCCCCACCCCTACCCCCTTGGACACCCCCTGGACATCCCCCAACCCTCTGGACAGCCTCCCCACCCACCCGGACAACCCCAAATACCCTCTGGAGAGGCCGCCACCCACTTGGACAGCCCCCCACACCCATCCACCCCCTTGGACACCCCCCTGGACACCCCACCGACCCCTCTGGACAGGCCGCCACTCCCTTGGACAGCCCCCCACACCCACCCATCCCCTTGGACACCACCCTGGACACCCCCCGACCCCTCTGGACAGCCCCCGACCCCTCTAGAAAGCACCCCACCCCTCCTGGACACAACCCCCCACCCCCGACCTGCTTGGACACCCCCCTAGACACCCCCCAACCCTCTGGACAGCCCCCCACCCCTCCTAAACACCACCACCCACCCCCTACCCCCTTGGACACCCCCCTGGACACCCCCCAACACCCACCCACACCCTTGGACAGCCCCCCACACCCACCCACCCCCTTGTAAACCCCCCTGGACAGCCCCCCGCCCCTCCTGGACACCACCCCCACCCCCTACCCCCTTGGACACCCCCTGGACATCCCCCAACCCTCTGGACAGCCCCCCCACCCACCCGGACAACCCCAAATACCCTCTAGAGAGGCCGCCACCCACTTGGACAGCCCCCCACACCCATCCACCCCCTTGGACACCCCCCTGGACACCCCACCGACCCCTCTGGACAGGCCGCCACCCCCTTGGACAGCCCCCCACACCCACCCATCCCCTTGGACACCACCCTGGACACCCCCCAACCCCTCTGGACAGCCCCCGACCCCTCTAGAAATCACCCCCACCCCTCCTGGACACAACCCCCCACCCCCGACCTGCTTGGACACCCCCCCTGGACACCCCCCAACCCTCTGGACAGCCCCCACCCCTCCTAAACACCACCCCCACCCCCTACCCCCTTGGACACCCCCCTGGACACCCCCCAACACCCACCCACACCCTTGGACAGCCCCCCACACCCACCCACCCCATTGTAAACCCCCCTGGACACCCCCCGACCCCAAATCCATGCACCTATGCCATGGTTGTGTGTGAATAAAGTAGTAACAACTGTAAAAGGGCAACCCATCCAAATGGACACGCCCCAACCCTCTCGGGGATTTATAGAAAACGATGAAAAATTAGTGAAATCATAAAATTACTCAATATTGCAATTCGAACAAATAGATTTAGGGATGATAAATAAGATTATGGTGCCAAAACGAGTTAAAAGGGTTCGCAATCGAAGAATCTTAGCTAGTTTCAACAAAAAAATCACAACACATATATATATACTATCCGCGAAAAAAAACAAACGAGTGGGAGGATTACCTGAGTGCTGCGAGTTTAGATGATTGATCCGAGGATATTAAATATGAGAAACGATGATCGCAAAACGAATCTAAACCAACGAAATGGACGAGCCGATTCGGGTTTACGCGCGAGAGAGACGAGTCGCGACTGTCGAAGGTAAACTCGCGAATGACAATCCACGGGTCTGGGTAAATTTTTAAATGAGTTATCACGTCGGTTATTCAATAACCGACGTGATAATTGTTTTAAAAACATTTATAACGTCGGTTATTTCAATAACCGACGTAAAAACCTTCCTCCGATTCATTTGTTACGTCGGTTAGTTTATAACCGACGTTATAAAGGGCTCAAAATCCGCGTTTTTTTACGTCGGTTATGGAATAACCGACGTCAAAAACATCTGCGGATTCTTTTTTTACGTCGGTTATTTTATAACCGACGTAAAAAAGCCTTCAAAAACCGCGTTTGTTACGTCAGTTATTCAATAACCGACGTAAAAAGGCCTTCGGAAACCGCATTTTTTACGTTGGTTATTGTTATAACCGACGTAAAAAACGAAGCCGCGCGATTAATAACGTCGGTTATTATTATAACCGACGTTAAAGGTGTACCGAATACAAATATTTACGTCGGTTAATAAATAACCGACGTAAAAAACCTCGTTTTGCATATTATGACGTCGGTTTTATATAACCGACGTAAAAAATGGTGACGTAAAAAACGTTTTCTGCACTAGTGATAAGGACTTGTTTCATAGCATGGAAAAATATTCTCATATGGATCATAGCATGGACTTGAATAAAGATCAATGAAATAAATGGGATTACCTGGATAGCTCATTTGCGGGGAATCATTATACATCATAACTTGAGTCGGGGCTGCATAGGGTGGATACTGGTTATAATTGTGTGGTGTGGACCACGTCATTTTGAACTTCTGGGTGTCTTGAAAATCCTTGCAATGAAAAATTCTCAGAGTAGTAAAGTGTTTTTTTTTGTTTAGTTTTTGTTTTAATTTTTTTTGACCTAAATAACTCTTTTAAAGGAACTCTTAATGGTACTATTCTCCCCGAAAATGGTGCCAAAAATTTGGCACATGCGTCGCAACGCGTGAAAATTTGCAATATTTATTTACCTACTAACTACTTTAGAAGTGGCGATGAGGGTCGAACCACAGAGAGAATGTGAGTAGACACTAGGAAATGTCCTCTTGGAGGAATGTTCAGGCAGATGGGCTTTAATTGTGTGATTAACAACTAAGTTCTAAAAACTAAATGACTATTTTAATAATGAATATTTAAATTAACTAAAACTATCTAAGTGAACTAAGCTATGAAAGAAACTGGCAGAGATGGAAGTGTCAGAGTCATGATGCCCGTTCAAGTGCATGCAATGTCAATTATTTAATTCCCACATTTGAATATTTATTTATTCAATTATCACTGATTCCAAATTTAATCAAAATACTATCTGGTCTCGTTCTCTGATGTTAGACAGTATTTTAATGTTTACACAAATTATCCGTCATTTCGTTCTATGTCCTGACGAATAATTTGCGCGTCATTATAGCACTGAATCACTTGGTGAAATACGATGACCCGTTTCTCACAAAGTTGAAGTGTCTACCTGCGTCGGGTTCTCTCACACGAGATCACTTATTCAGTATCACTCACACAAGTTTGAAGAAGCGCACACACAAAATATTAATTTTCCAATTAATATATTTATTTATTTAGAATTTGCTCGCGCGCTTGATCGAATTCCGAATAAATAAATTATCTGATGAACTCCCGTTCGTGATTACTTATTAGGCATCATACGAACGGACACCAAAGCACGTGTGTAGAGCCCAAATGACAATTAATTTAAATGAAGATACAATTAATTAAATAAACATCCAAATGAAATTAATTCAAAAGGCAATCAAACATGAGGATAAATTAAAGATATGCAATTACCGTCACTTTCATCACAACTCCGACACAAAAAGAATTAGCATGCCATCACGACAACACGACACATAAAATAATAAAAAGAAGATATCACCAAGCTCGTGTTTTTGATATGGTCACCATGAGACGCCATCAATGATCATAAAATAATAATCATCACTTTGCTCTGTGCAGTCGCTAACCTGAATCAAACCACCGCGCTGCTGAAAATATGATCCGATCTTCAATCGCTCTCGCCGTGCGACATTAATCTATGTAAGTCCAAGCGAACCGCCACGAAGGTCGATGAAATGTATGAACCTCTACTATACACGTGATGATGTTTTTTCTACTGGTTATGATCGATGAGTGCTGCTCACTGTGGTTGGTGTGCTGATCAGCGAAGAGGTCGTCGCTGCTTGCTGCCTGCTGCACGCTGAAATGGCCGAGAAGGGAAGGAGGAAGGGGAGTTGGCAGGGTAGATAAGCGGGGGAAGCAGGGAGGTGAGTGGGGTGGCTGGGGATTTGGGCGAAGTGGAGGGGAAAGGTTGGGTTAGGTGGCTTGGGGAGATAAGGGGGCAGGGGGCGAGCGGGTGAGGGCCTGGGAGGCGCTGTCATGGGGAGATGAGGGGCGGCGGCTTAGATTGGGAGCAGGGGTGCGGGTTAGATAGGAAGCAGGGGGCGAAGGGTAGAGGGAGGAGAGCATCGGGTAATTGGGGGGAGGGGAGGGGCGTGAGGTTGCTGGGGATGTGGGAGATGATGGGGTCGATGGGTAGAAGGGTTACCGGGTGAGGGGAGCGGATAGGAGGGGAGGCGCTGGAATTATTTTGGGGCGTGAGTGGGGGAGGGGATTGGAGAGAGGTGAGAGGTGTTCGATTTGAGAGGAGGGGTTGGAAAGGTAATTGAAGAGATTAAAAAAAAGAAATTCCAAAAGGGGTTGGGAAGGTGAAGCGTGGGAACAAGTGGGTGATTGGAGAGAGGGAGGGAGGGGTGGGGATGGGTTGACGTGGGAGAGGGGGGAAGTTGAGGAAAAAGTGGGAGAAAATGTCAAAGGGAGGTGGGGTATTTGGGGAGAGAAAATCAAAACAAAAAATAAATAAATAAAAAGTAAAATCAAAGTTAAAACTAAATTTCAAATTCAAATTAAAAGAAAACAATTATCTAAATATTTAATGTTAGATAATAATAATAATAATAATAATAATAATAATAATAAAATTAGAACTAAAAATTAATGCACATGTAATTAGATATAATAATAAACTAATAAAATGATACTATGTTATTAATACTATAAAAATAATGAAATAAAATAAAATACAAATAGAGAATTAAAATATATGCATACTCATAAAAATTAATAAAATAAACTAAACTAAAATTAGTGAAACTAATAATAATAATATAATTTAAATATAATATATAAAATTAATATAACTAGTAAAAATAATAAATTACTAATATAAGTGTATAAATTAACTAAAAATTATAAAAATATTTAATTACTACAAAACTACAAAAATAAACTAAAAATATAAAAATGGTTAAACTAATTAATTAAAACTAAGTTATAAAATTATACAAATACATGAGAATTCCATGTACATAACTTCCCACCACTCCCCTTCCAGCATCCCCCCCTACAGCAGCCCACCACTCCCCTTCTTGGACAACACCCCCTACTGGACACCCGCCCTGGACACCCCTTGGACCCCCTAGACACCCCCCTTGGACACCCCCTGGACACCCCCACTGGAAACCCCCTAGACCCCCTGGACACCCCCATGGACACCCCCTGGAGACCCACCCCCCACCCTGGACACCCCCTAGACACCCCCCACTGGACACCCCCCCTGGACACCCCCTGGACCCCCCTGGACACCCCCCCCTTGGACATCCCCTGGACACCCCCCACTAGACCCCCCCCCCCCCCCCGGACACCCCGCTTGGTCACCCTCCATTGGACCCCCCCCCCCAAACCCCCCTTAGACCCCCACCCACCCACCCCTCTGGACACCCCTCCCCCCGGACACCCCCTTTGGACACCCTCACCCCTAGACACCCCCCTAGACACCCTCCACTAGACCCCCCAGACACCCCCACCCCCCTAGACACCCCCATGCATGCATATATGTGCATATTAAGAAAAGTAAAGAAGAAAAAGGGAAAAGGAAAATTGTAAACTGAGAGAATGTATAATATATTTTTTCTAAAAAATATAAAGGTACAGGATTCAAAAGTGCATACTTAGGGATCAACTATCCAACCATGATACAAAGTAATGTCCAGAAGATCGAATATTGCACACTCTGGAGTAAACTCCAAATCATCAATTCTGTAAGCATGGTGTATGACAAGTCAATTTGATTAAAAACACAACAAATGTTTACTAATGTCTTGCAAAAAATGTTATAAAATAACCATTACCTCCTGAGTTTTATATACACGTCAATCCCAGTTGTAAGTCGTGGAAGCAAATAAATTTCATTGGATATGTTTTTTTTGGTTCTCTACATAGCTTGAATCCCTATCCAATATACTAATACAAGTCATCAAAATCAACAAATGATCTAAAAGGAAAAGCAATCAGGAAGCCAAAAATAGGAAGCCAAACTCTCTTTTGAAGAGGATTTAAAATGACTTAAACCCCCTGTACATCCCCCCTTGCACCCCCATGTCCCCTTACACCTCCCCCCACCCTTACACCTACACATCTCCCTGAACACCCCTTTTGGACACCCCTTGAACCACCCCTTCTAGACACCCCCCTGCACCATTGTCCCCTTGCGCACACCCCCCTGCACACCTGCACACCCCTGCTGGACACCCCTTGAACCACCCCTGCTGGACACCCCCCATGCACACCCATGACCCCCTGCACAGTCCCCCCTGCACCCCCCTGCACAACCCCCTTGCACCCCCCCTAAACATCCATTGCACCCCCCCTCCACACCCATGTCCCCTTACACCCCCCCTGCACCACCCCTGCTAAACAGCACCCCCACCCTCTGGAAAGACACCCACCCTAGACAGCAGCACCCCCCACTAGACAGACACCCCCTGGATAGAAGCCACCCCCCACTGGACAGACATCCTCCCTGGATAGTAGCCCCCTTGGAAAGACACCCCCCTACACACCCATGCCCCATTTCACCCCTACACATCCCCCCGTGAACCCCCCCCCCCCTGCACAGCCCCCTTGCACCCCCTTATCTTCTTGCACCCCCTCCCCACACACACATGCACATCCCCCTGCACACCCCTACTGGACCCCCCCCCCTCACACACCCATGCCCCCTGCACACCAATGCCCCCTACACAGCCCCCTTATACCCCCTGCACATCCCCCCTTTCACCCCATGTCCCCTTGCACCCCACCTTCACACCTACACATCCCCCTACTGGACACCCCTTGCACCCACTCCCCCACACACCCATGCCCCCCTACACCCCCTACACATTCCCCCAAACATCCCTTGCACCCCCCCCCACACACCCCTGTCCCCCTGCACACCCTCCCCTGCACACCCCCTTGCACCACCCCTGCTGGACCCCCCTTTCGCCCCCCCTGCACACCCCTTTCCCCCTACACAACCCCCTTACACCCCCCTTCTAGACACCCCTCCTCCTAAACAGACCCCCCCCCCCACACACCCCTGCCCCCTTGCACACACACCCATACACACCCCCTTGCACAAGCCCTGCTGGACCCCCCCTCCCCCCCTACACCCCCCCTGCACACCCCCTACACCACCCCTACTGGACCCCCCTTGCACCACCCCTAGACACCCCCCTGCACAGAGGGTTAGGCCTTAGCCTCTTGGAGTGGCGTCTCATGTTGGAGTCTTTATCTTCCTTCTTCTTATACTTTATCCTCCATTATTCTATCATATTACGTAATTTATGTACATAGTAATTGTTGTATATAAATATATCCATTGTTTCTAAGTCTCTATCTTTTGGATACCTATAATATTATTCTTTCATTGAGAGGTTTTAGATAGAGGGATAATATTGATTAAATAATGATAACTCAAGACATTGCCAAAACTGTAAATAACATAGTAGATTCAGGATCTCATCCATATAGTGTTATAGGAGAATTAACAGTGGAATAATGGCCACAATAGTTGGAGTAGTTATCTACTCACACAACAGATGAAATCAACACAAAAACAATCCATTCAAAAATGGCGTTTGGTGTGTGGTTGCACTTAATTGGAAGAATAGAGGAAAATTTCTCAAACCGAAAAACACAGGAAATGATGAAGTTATTGATGGAATAATTAATTATGCATGGAATGCCTTGGGTTTGTTATTTCTTTTTTGAACTGAAAAAGAATGGGCCTACCTAGATTCACTTAAAAGTAGTGTTGATTAAGAGATTTGGAGGTGTGGTGGTGGAATAATTATAGGTGATGACTACTCAAACAAAATAAAAACTTAAAACTATCGAGGAAACTTAAATTGTGGGTACTATGGGGAATTTAGAGATTTTACAGATGTGGTGAAAGGAGTAGAAAGAGGTGTTTGAACTAGCACATGATCCTGCTAAACTGACTAGTCACCAAGATCTATCTTTTTCTTTGACACTGTAGTCTGAGATGAAAAATGGGGAGCAAGAGTAGATGAATATAGCTACATCAATGCAGGTTACTGCTATTTTTTCTTGTAATCATGCACATATTGGATTTTTTTATGTGTTGTGGGGCGCAAAAGGCTTTCATTTCAAGTATGACATTGCAACAGGATCTTATGGAGTTTTCATTCCAATGACCAACATCTGAATTTATGAAACCTATTTGGTTGAAGAGAAAACCTATGGAAAATATATATGTATATAAATATCTCAATGTGGTGGAAGGATGCAGGGAGAGACATTAATTTAAAAAGGATACATTAAGGTTCTTTAAATGGTTGTGTGTTGAGAACGAAAAGTCTTAGGACCGAAGGGAATGTATATAGGATCAATAACAATGCACTAAAAAGAGTTTCATAGTATTTATCTATTGGTTCTAGTAGCATTTAGAGCCTGATTGCATATTTCTTTGGCTAATATGACTACTTTAGAGGTTTTTTGGTGCAGTAGTAACTACTCTGAGAATCCAGATATAATTTTTTTATTATAGTGGTGATTTTAACAAGAAATACAAGAAAGTGAATATCCTTTCAAAACATAAGTTTGTTAATGGAAGTGATTCAGAACAGGCCAATCTAGTTTTTTAGCTTTGGGAAACCACTGTTCAAAACCGCAGAGCCAACAAGAAAGCTATGAGATATAAAATAAAATATGCCTCATTGGGAATTCTATTTTGAAAAATAACATGGTTCATACATATTGTAAATCTCTAACACTTTAATATATAACTCACTCTGAGAATAAAATAAGAGAAATATTCTAGAAAGATCACTTCAGATGCCTATAAGTTGAAATTTTTTGGAATGAATATACAATTATTGATGAGGAAAATGTATAATTTAAACATTGATGTTATGGTTTCTCTAGTAATTATAGATATAATACCTCATAATGTTTTTAATCCTTTTCTATATGTCAAATAAAAAATATTATTGAATTGTCTATTTGCTTTAGTTTTTTCCATAAAAACACTACTAGAGATGCATGTTTGGTTGTGGGATTGGTTCATATGTCGAGGGAAAATTTGAAATGAAATCCAAATGGGGGATTATTGGGGTAGTGGTTGATGTTTTAGAAGCTAGTTGAGGAAGAATTCAATTATAAGAAGATGAGTGATCCTCTAAAATTAGTTATTAAGAACAACACTTCCAATGTTAGGCTTTAATAGGTATGACAAATAGAACATTTCTTAAAATTTAGATTCCCATTGAGTACTTTTTCCCTCTCTCTTGGAATGAAATGTGAAGAGGAAAACCATAATGTTTAAATATCATCAAAAAAATCAATGGAGGAGGTTAGGTTTTGTGATGTTCTAAATTGGAATATGGGACTATATCAAGCAATTTATAATCTATGACAAGGTGGTAGTTCTATTTGAATTATTTATTCTTTCCACCTTGAGTAAAAGTTATAATTTCAAGAGAGTGGTGATGATGGGAACATGGGATTAGGTTGTAGATTTAGAGAATAGTGTGGGGTGGTTTTGTGATAGGGGTATGTGAGTGTCTAATAACTGCTAAGAAATTATTTTAAATGGAATTTTAATGTTTTTTTCTTACTAGATGAGAGTAGGTTGGGGTTGATGATGTGTTTCTATTGGAACCACTGACTTCCATATTCTTTATCATACACTAATTGAATTGGTATTATCCTACATTTATTTGACACATCTTATATCTCAATTGACACCCCAATGTTGATAGAACTGTAGGTCAAAAAATAGTTTCCAAGAAGCTTTTCATTTCAATTGTTACAATCATGTATTTGAATTCATGATTTATGTATATGAAATCTATTCAAAAAAACTAAAAAAAGGTTTTCTTAAAAAAAATATAGAGAGAGTAAAGAATAAGAAGATAACTCTCATGATCATATCTCAGGAGCCTTATCAACTGCAACTAGCATTGGGTGGTGAATGAGGAACACAATGCTAGTACAAAGTGGTTCTGTGATGGGGAAATAAGAACCTAGTGAGAGGTGGCACCGAGCTGTATTCAAGAACTAGTGGTTTTGGTGATTGTGGTAAGATTATAATTTGTCTATGAGAAAATGTGAGTCAAAAAAATCTTTGGAGATGCTCGTGGTGTCTCAAATGAGAGAAGAAGGGGTAAGGATTAAAATTGAAAACATCAATGAAATAATTTCAAGCAATCTATATAAGAAACAACCTGTAAGGAAATAATTGGAAAAGAAGTGAGATATAAAGACTTCTTAAATATATGTGATTGGTGTGTCAATTGTACTTGATAAATGATACATGACTCCAATACCAACATGATCAAAAGGATAATATTAATGATTACACAAACATAATATAATCCAAAAGATCAAGAGAATTAGTAATATAAAGGACACCAACCTCAAACGATAATCTATAAATAAATATCAAGATTGTACCAACCACCAATGATCATTCTATCTCATGTATCATCCATGAATACATTTGAATCAAACAACAAAACATTTTAAAATTAGAACTACAATCGGTATAATTGATGCTAAACTCACCGGGTAATATACTGCACTCAGGCAACAAGACAAGTGTGGGGTCCACTCTGGACACCCACCTAGACCTAAGAAACACAAAAAAATAAAATTTATCAACCCAAAACAATTTAAAATTTTATAAAACTTCATGAAAAACCATAAATAAATCCACTTGGTAGTACACCTAAACTCAAATGACATGTAATAATGAGATTTAAAGATTTCTAAGTCTCCACTATATGTCGCACATGAAATCACCATCATATAGAAGTGACCCCACCATGGGTTTAAACAACAATACAACCATGATTTTAATTAAACCTATGGCTATAAACTAAGCTATATCCACAAATGTATCTTTGGTTTGGTTTGTTTTAGTGGTATAGGGAGACATGAGCTGTCTTTATTCGATTAAGGCAATGAGTTGTCTTTCATCATGGAAATGATACCTATGGGATCATGGGTGGTTAGGTATTTTTTAGTATACACATAATGAATCATCCAAAATGTTGGGAGTATGTATTTTATTTTTAAGGTTGGAAAGTGGATATAATATAAGGCTCACCCCCACCCCCTGCACCCCCCCACCTGCAACCCCATTTCCCCCCACACCCCCACCCCCACCTATACCCCACTGGCCCCTGCACCCCCCCACCTGCAACCCCACTGCAAATTCAGAAGACGATGATGCAATTGAGGGACAGTTTTTGCAATGTTCTTAGCAATTGACCTCATAAACACAAATGTATGTATTAAAGGGAGCCAAAGGACTTATAAAATTTAGGATCATTCTTAGAATTAAAATTTATAAAAAATATTAACCTACGTTAAATAAGAAAAATATGATTTAATGGTAAAAAATATTGATTTGGAATAAATCGACGTGAGGTATACTCAAAATATCCCATCACTAAACATGTTTTCACTTTTCATTTAAAAAAATCATAAATAAATATAAAAAACTGGACAAAAAAATTGAAAGGTGAAAACATACATTGAAAATAAAACAAAATACTAACAAAAAAATCAAACCACTTAACCCCTTCAACTTCCAGAAGCCTCCCCACCAAAACTTATATAGATATGAAAAAAATAAGGGAACCAGATCTTAACAATTTCTTATTTCTAGTTAAAATTAAACATAATTTCTTAAGAAATGGATTTCTCCTCGTACCGTCCACCAAGACTATGATTTAAATATCTTAAAATCCATGGTTTTGGATTTTGAGATTCCTTAGTCCAACATCTTTGGAAACTATAGAAAAAAATAGAAAAATATAAAATAATAATAATACAAATACATAACCCTAACACAATAAAAAAACTATCAAAGCAAACCTAAAGGAAAAAAGAGTACATACTTGTTGATCAATGTTTCAGTTCGATCCCACACATCTAATTTCCATATATCCTTCTCTACGATGGACCATCTAAATCCTTGGTACATAACATGATTCTTCCATGAAAATATAATTTCTACAAATAGGATAAAGAACAATGCTATAAGCTGATGCAAGACAACTTCAAAGGAAAAAAGATGTCATTGCCAAGAAACTAATAGGCATAAAAGTCTTTGAACCAATCTAGGAGAACAAAACAGAACATGTTCAAATGCTCCCATGCATGGAAGAATTCATAAAACGGATTGAGAAATATTTATAAAATAAAAAATAAAATTTTAATTTAGAAACTTTGTGATTCATGGATCATGTACTGCATCTTCCACACAGTGATCGGTATTATTTAGGTCAAGTGATGAATTCATTTTTAGTTCTAATCTAATGTGTTTCCAGAAGCTTTTAGCACCACTCATGTTTTTTAATAATATAGTCTGATCTATAATAGTATATTGATCGAAGAAGGATTTAGTTCAAATCTTGCATATTTCTATCTATAGTGATATCACAACATGAAATGATAATTAACTGTCTATAAACTTGAGCTTTTATATTAATGGATGCCTAAACATTAGTATGATTTGTTGAAACATGGGTACTGGTGGGAAAAAAACATCTACAACTTGGGGCCCAAGTTTTCTTGGTCTATATAGTCATTAAATTTGGTTTCCTATAGATGGAGAAACCATTTTTTGATAGAACTGAATCAAATTGTTTGAATTTTTGAATTAAAAACCCATCTAAATATCAGTCCTCCCTCCACTCTTGACACTCATGGTCAAGAATCCTAAAACAAAATATTTTGAAGTCTATAGCCACCGACAAAAATCACCGCCAGACTTCAAAGTGCCCAGACAACCAATGGCCACAAGAAACATATCAATGGATCATTTTTCCCATGTCAGCATAAATGTTTTTACCCAAAATAAATAGAGTAAAGTCATTTCATAGTGCTTGAAATTCAAATTGCAGTAATACGATGGAGTTCAGAGTTTCATCAAGATAGATAGCTATATTTAACTCATGAATAAAGACTTCTGAATATTTTGGATCATGCTATTTAAAAAAATAATGATGGTGATGGTGATGATGATGATGATGAATACATACTATAAAATATGTCAGCATGCCTCTCAGGGAATATGTGTTCTCCACTAGGAATTTCTTCATATTCAACGCCATCAAGAGATTCAGCTCTTATGGGAGTGTAACCTCGGTAAGGGTCCAGAGTAGGAACATACACAACCAAGAGTATTCCAAACAAAAACTATAAAAAAACATTAATAAATGAATAATATCGACACCTTTGAATTGAATTAAAATATTTTAAAATTTAATTCTTGGTATTTTTAAAAATAAATAAATCATCCCTTCTATGAAGAAATCCCTTTCAGTATGCTCTGCAAAACTTCTGAGTGAATTAAACCAAAAGACAATCATATTATCAGATAAAAGTGTCTTATAAAATCAATACTAATCCTTTCAAAAAGTACTAAAAATGCTTCATAAAGTTCAGAATTTTAATGGTGTTAAATCCTACCGGAAGGAGGACCTCACTAAAGTACACATATAGCTCAGATCTTCAAATCTATAGAAAAAGGAAGAGGGGGAGAAATCAGAATGCTCCAAGAAAAATATGCAATAATTTTCTAGTTTACCCACAAATAGATACACTTAGGGTAGAGACAACAATCCTTAATTAATGAGAATTTTGGCATCTCAAGGACAAACAAATACTATTACCAGATATCTAATAACATCATTGAAAATTCCACATTTGTATACATATATATCAATGAACAGTTAAATTAATTATTAACTCTTAAAAAAATGCCTTTCCATGACATAATAATTCACCAAAAAAGCTATCATGGGAAAGAGATTAAGAGGGAAAGGCAAGTGCGCAATCCTTAATAATTAGTAGTAAGTTTTTATTTTAGTAATAATAGAGAAAACCCTAAAACGTGTATGATAACTAAGCCACAACACACTATACATGGTTCCCAGTTCTTGTTGTGGGGTGGGTTTTCTATATTTTATTGGTGTTCTGTGAAAAAAACAAGTGAAAAAATAGCACCATTATACTGTAATTCATATTTCCAAATTTTCAAATGGACATGCTTCATGAAGTGGTACATAAAACTCCAATACATACCACCCTTTTAAAAATAAACAAGAAAATAACTGGCCTCTTTTAGAACTCTCTTACAGAAAGAATGAGATTGAACAACACAACATCTCCAACCAAGGCATAAATAACTGCAAATCATAGATACCACTGTAGCTCCAAAATGTGGACCTTAGTTTATACACCAATCATAACCAGTACAGAACACCAAGAAAGAAATTCAATGACCAAAGAAACCACCTACATGCACACAAGACCAGTGAAGCCAAGCCGCGATTGGAGAGTCTGCACCGTGAATGAAAGAACTGTGATGAGGGATGGAGGAACAGAAGCCAATGAGGATGAATGAGAGAGGATAGAAGTGAGGGAGAGAGAGGAAATCCATGAGTGAAGATAGGTGGATGTGGTGAGAGAGGTATTTGGTGAGGATGAGAGATCTTATGGGGATGAGGGCGCCGTGGTAAGAGGGTAGAGTGTTAGGGAGGAGGGCACCATTGCTATGAGAGATGTCATCAGGGAGGAGAGGTAATTAGGGAGGAGGGAAATGCACGATGATAGGGTTTCAGATCTGGGGAGGAGGAGGAGCCTGATATTGATTGAAAAAAAAGTAAAATCGTGAGATATAAGGGATATAGCCACGAAGGTTTATTAAAACCATGGAAATAAAAAATTTATAGCCACGGACCTAAAAAACTATGGCTATAGGTCTGTGGATATAGCCTAAATCTCTGGTAGTGGTAGTTTTATGCTACTTATTGGGGAACATCATGCATTTTAAGTTCATGTGATAAGGACCTAACCATATAGTTAAATGTCACAAGGAAAGAACGTCTAAGAAGAAGGTGCCTAGTCAAGGTTTGGTGTGGGACTTATGCCAGAGTGGCCTAGGGAACTTGGGAGAGATGTGATTTTCTAGGTTGAATAAGACCCAACTAGGAATGTGACCCAGAGAGGCTAGGGTTGATTTGGGGTTTTGGGTTTGGACCTCAGGGAGGATTCCTACATATCCCATTTGGATAGGAATCAAAGCCCATGAAGTCTAATTGGTCTCGTAGGGAAGTTTTCCCCTTTGAGTGGATTAAGTTGGGGATTACTCCTAAAAGGGATTCCTGGGTGAATGGGGGTTATGATTGGGGATTACTCTGGAGGAGGATCCCTTAATCGATTGGGGATTACACTTGTAATGAGTCCCAAGGACTAGTATGACTGGGGCTTACTTCTGAGGAGGATTCCCATTGGTTTGGGATCATGTGGATTTCATGACCACCGTCAACCTCTAAGCCCACGTGAGTCATGATCGATGTGAGAAACAAGAGGAAACAGAAGATCTGAGAAACCAAACAATATTCTTTTCATTAAGGTTGGATACATAGCCTTGAGGACTCATTCCTAGTGAGGAACTCTGAAGGAAGGAGAGAAGAAGATTTTAAAAAAGTTTCTCCATAAAATCAGGAATTTGACCATATGAATTCCATTATTGTGGCTAGCCTATGTGCCCCCATGATTCAGGATTAGTCATGATTGAATGTGATAGAAAATAGGGAACAAACTATCTAGAAAACCATACACTTCTCCTCCTTTACTGGTGGAAGAGGTCAAGGGTATGGGAGAGAGAGGAGAGGAATTCAGAGCCCATCCCTTATCTGACCTAATAGCTAAGGGGGTGAGGAGAATGAGTGAAACCTCCTGCAATAAAGGCTAGGGGCTTAATCTGGGAGGGATTCCCTAAAATTGGTTCCATAGTGGGAGAGTTGGATCTCATTCCATTTTGAATGGAAAAGAAATTGTAATCATCACCCTCCTCACTAAGAACTAGAGCCTCCAGGTCTTAGAGATGAAAAGGGTAGGACATGGTTCTAACCCCAATATCTGAGATTGGGAACTCCCTCACACCATCCCTGGGTTTAGGGTCTTCATGACCAAAGGAATATAAAACCACATGCACCTCAATGACCCTAATCATCTAGTAGGATAAGTGAGGGAAACCTCTAACTAAAGGAATGAAAATACAAATGGGAGACATGATGATGTGCCCCTTTTTATGGTATTGCAAGTCTGGAGGCCTTAGTGGAGGTTTAAACTTGTCCCCTCTCAGATAATGGATCCAAAGGGATAAGAGTCCTACCATTTGTGTCTTGGAAGAAGAATCAAATAGGGGATCATGAAGGTCCTGGTTTAAGGGGTAGAGGTTCCTTACGAAGGGCCTGGGAGGAACTGAAAGTGTTTCGCACAGGGGAGTGTTGGCCTACGTGAGCTAGATATGCCTTGGAAAATGGAACACCAGGGAAACAAAACTTGTGTGAGGCTTTATCCTAGGAACCCTAGGTCTCCTTCAGTGCATTATTGCGTAACATTGGCATGATCACAAAAGATCAAGTCTCAAAAGACTGATTAGTTTAGTAGCCTTGGAAACACTAGATACATTCATAAATGTTACATTACATCATAAAGTGAAAAACTACAATAACATAGTATCCATTTTCCACACGCATATCCCCTTCAGACTATCCCTGTAGGTCATTCCTAAAATACTTCTTCACATCCTGGAAAAATTAAAACATTGAAAGGGGTGAGCTCAGATGCTCAGTAAGGATAACAATACAGTAGAAGCTTTCATAAATAAACATAAACATTTAAGGCAATGTATATCTAAACAAAAGCCTTTTAAACATGAACTTCAACATAATATGGAAAAAGTAAAATGAAATAATGCCATTTAAATATTCACATGGATATCCTACTGGTCGAATAATCACATGCAATATCAATTACCACTTTCATAATGATGGAATGCATAATGCCAGACTATCATAACCACGTAGCCAAGGCCTTGTGCCAAGACTACAAATAAGATTTTGTCAAGGCCTCATGCCAAGACACTAGTTTGTCTCATGAGACCTGTCGATGCATCGAGGAGCTATAGCGGGCTCCACCCGTCACTTATTAAGTCCAATGCATTCCTCATATGAACAGGTTTAAACATATCATAAACCATAACATAATCTTATTACATAAAACATGCATAAAAGAAACATAAAATTTCCACATTTCAATCACAAGATATCAATACAACACATTTATATAATAAAAACACTTTCAAACCCATTTTCAATACCAAAAATAAAAGAAAATTAAAACTTGATATTTATTTTTCATTTTAAAAAAAGTTATGTCTTGTAGAGGAAGCCGAAACTCAAATAATGGTCACAGTGGCGGAGAAGTCGTTGTCACCACGTACGACAAAAAAAACATTCCTTTTTGTCATTTAGTAAAACGCTTCATATAAAAAGATTCCGTAAAAGTCAAAGGGGTTTATACACCGTATAAAAGAATTATGTGTATAAAACAAAATATGGCTCAATGAATGGAGACTGAGACGAAGTCCCTTACAAAGATCATTTTTTTTAAATAAAATATATCTATTATGTGTATTAACTGTATGTACACATAAATAAATTATAAATACAAGATAGGAAATAATAATATCATGACATAATTTGAAAGTAGGAGATTAACCCAAAGAACGAAAATTGGGTTAAGAAGTTCCCTTACCTCATGTCTGACTTGACTCGATCATTCTTTAACCTCCTGAATAATAAACTAGAGTTAATTTATATTTTATTAAGAACCTTTTCCATGTTCATTATTCCTTTTATATCACTTATTACCATGTTATGAACATTATGTAATTACTTATGTTAATAACGGTCATTTTGTCGATCTTTGGTACTTGAGTAAAAAATAAACGTTTATAATTACAAGTTGTTCATGTGGTGAAATATCCATTATATAAAAAATTATATTCATGATGTAGATATCATTTATATTATCTATATCCAGTATATACATGCATTTATAGTATTACATAACATTTAGAGGTAAGAAATGAAATGCACCGTTCATGGAGACGGTAAGCCGTACGTACGCATGAACACTACTTTCATTTCTATTTCGTATTTAATGGAATGAAATTATAATTATATAAAGGTATAATATAATTCCAGTATAATATAATGTATAATACCATTTACTCCATCCTTTATACATCCCGCATATGGCATTAACGATTCAAATCACTTTGAGGGGGCGGTAGTCCGCACTTCCTTAAATGAAAATATCGCGTTTACCCATAATGGAAACCATAAAGGTATGTCATAAATGAAAAATACATAAGCTTAAGTAAAACATAAACATATTATATATCATATATAAATATAGTGACATCTTAATGGCCACCTTTGAAGGTGTTATATGAGTGTTGAACAATCATCGTTTCGTGAGGCAGAAATTCACCATCCATAGAAACAGTATGTTCTTTAACCATTAGATGTAGGTGTGTGTAAGTGTAGCTTGAATACTTCTTATAAAAACATCCTAGTATATTGAGGATACTGGTGTTGTTACAAAAGAAATGAATAAAAAGAGTTTAGGTGGTTGGAGAAGCAAAATAAAACATAAGAACACAAGAGAAAACACTACCTTTAAAATGGGTAACTCTTTTTGATTTGAGCTCAAAGGCTTACTTGGGAAGACTTCTGCCCAAAGTGAGGCTTATAGGAGTAATAGTGGGATTTGGAAAGACAAAATGGGAAGGGGTTGGCCGAGCCAAAGGCTTGAGATGTGTGGGTAAGGTGGTAGAGGTGGGGGCCTTTTATAAGAGGAGAGGAGGGGCACTCTTGGAAAGTTATAAAAGGTTACTTTATCATAAAATGATTTTCAGATTTAAAAGGTACCAAAATTATATATTTCTAGGATAAGGTGATAAGAGTTCTATATCCACCCATCCAATAGGTTTTTGACATGTTAAGGTCTTAGATTTTACATTATCTTTTCATTTTATTTAAATCGTTAAATAATGAGCTAATCGCTGCATCATCATGGTGTCATAAATAATTTAATTTATTTAATGTCTAAAATTTATAAATATCATGATGTAGGAAATATTTTTATATTTATAATGAATATTTATAGTCAAAAATATGACTTGTATAACCCCATTTAAAAATTGTTTTAGTAAAACAACTCATGTTTCTGACATTTTTATTTTAACATTAAATAAAAAGTTTTTAAAGTCATTTTCCTACCAAAGTGGCTCCATGGGGTCCCCAAGTTGACCCATGGATTGTCTTGGTCGTCCATGACTCATCCAATATGGGTAGGACATGTTTCAAGGTCATTTAATATTATTATAACATTATCTTTACCTTAAATTTCACTAATTACCTTTAATCGCGATTAATTAAACTTAAAAGTTACTATTCACCAAAAAATTATTTTAATCCCATTGAACTAAATTTTACATCCTAATGACAACCATGTATGTCTGATTTTTAAAAATAAAATCACAGAAGTGGTAATGTTTCATTTAAATGAAAAATCAGTTTTTTAACTACCACTTAGTGGTTTCACTATTCATCAAAAATTGAAGTTTTTCAGAACAATGCCAAAATTTCACCCTAAGCTATAATTGATATTCTGAATTCAAAAATGATGTCTATTTTAAAAAATTCCAAACATATAAGTTGAATTAATTCATTTTATAATTAATTCCCGCTGTCACAACAAATAGCGTGTTTTTAAGAAATAATATATATCAAAAGATTGACAATTCTTTATGTCCAATTTCAAAGTGAAATTAATTCTAATGACAACCATTGGATAAAATGGTAAAAATATATTATAATTATACTTTTAAACCACTCAATATTATAATTTATCACTATAAATTATTTTGATTAAAAAAGTCATTTTTAAGTATTTTTCACTATTCATAAAAAATTGGAAGTTCTCAGAAAAATACCAAAAATTCAACATAGGCTAATTTCGATATTCCGAATCCAAAAATGAAGTCCATTTTGAAATATAAAATATATATAATTTCAAAAAGTGGGTATTACTATTCATAATTTCTATTTTTATTGGTCGCGGTGTGTTAGAATCTCGAACTTGCGTACAATGCAAGCTATTACATTATTGAAAGAGAAGCGTATCGTGGAAGCTCGGGGTGTTACACATGTGGGTCTCTAGTTATAAAAGGGGCCTCAAACTGGTGGTTGTTCACTAGGGGAGAAGGGTCCTTGTGTAGGTGTTTTGTGTTTCAGACCCTGAAGGGACTTTGATCTCACATATCCCACTTAATTCCCTCTTATTTCAGGTTTTGGAGAGATACCTGGAGAATTTTTGGTGACTTGGATGAAGGGGCTTCACGTCCAGAGCTTGGGGGATTCTTCTGATTTTCTAGTTGTTCAAATGAGGAGACCAAGGGTCTAATTTATAGGGAACCAGGGGACCCTGGTTGAAGGATGTTATCCACTCAGGTCCTTGGTGCAGGTGCCTGATGTAGGTACCCAGTGTAGGGGTGTCCTTCCCCTTTGGTGGCATGTAGGGGGGCTTCATGGGGCTTCTAATGCGTAGGTGTGTGTGCACAGCCTGGGTTGGGAAAGTCCTTTGATTTTCCTTGGAAATCCTTAGCACTTTAACATTCTTAAAGTTATCTTCATAATATTTTAATACCTCTTGATGAAACAGATTGTCAAAAAAACCCCTTAGGATTGGACCTGATCAAAAGTTGAGGTTATAGTCCTGAGGTAGAATCGGGAAAATATTATGAAGGGTAAATAATAGAAATTGTGGCTTTAACATAGAAAATATAACATTAGTTTCTTATAAAATCATGTAAAATGTGTTTGAGGATACTTTTTGGCAATGTTTTTGTTTAAAACTGACACAAAATATAATTTACATTGTTTTTTATTGCATCGATTTCTTACAAAACTGATGCTAAAAATACCCATCGATTTCATTTTTGGCAAAATTTTTTTAAAGAAATTGACACCAAAAAGTTAAAAAAAATATTTTTGGATTTATTTTTTAAAATAAAACGATTCCAATAATTAAAAATCATTAATTTGTTTTAAATAATTTGTTAAGATTCGATTTGACTAGTCGTGGAGCTAAAACGGAGTTACGGATCAAAAGTTATGATCATCAGAAGTTAAACATTATAAGACGTTTAACATCAATTTTTTTCATGAACTAACGTTAAAAGCCTATTTTGAAATAATTTTTTTAAAAACAGACATTAAAAATGTTTACCAAAATTTAGATAATTTCCTATTCTTCTATTTCACTGGTCATGAAGATCAAACAGAGTTACATATCAAAAGTTATGGCCTTCAAAAGTTGGACTTCATTAAGAATTCTCTTAGAGAAGTTCAACTTTAGACATCCATAACTTTTAATATGTATCTCCATTTTAGCACCATGACAAGTCAAATAGAAGCTTAAAAAATTATCCAAAACATAGTAAGATTTTTTTTGTAATTATTTATCTCATATTTTTTAAAAATTGATTCCAAAATTATTTTTTAAAATTATTGGCGCCAATTTTTTTAAAAACTGAAACCAAATTTTTTTTTTACTTTTTAGCGTCAGTTTCTTTAAAAACCAATGAAAAAATGATATAAATGGGTATTTTTGACATAATATTTGTAAAAAACTGATCAAAAAATGTAAATACTTTTTGGAATCGGTTTTAAACAAATCTGATGCCAAAAAGTACTCGTAAATATGCGGATCAATATTTCAATTTTTTTCACAATAATCATTTCAATTTTTACAATCCCGCTTAAATTTTAATATAATGACATTGAAAATATTTTAATTTACTATATATAAATCCATTTTCTCTTTATTTCATCATTTTTTACACCTTTGATTTAATAAAATTTTCAATAATGCTTCAATCGATGATTTGAACACGGTATCTATTCTAATTGTTTAATTTATTTATTATTATTTTACTTCATTGCTAAAAATCTTGATAATATTCCTTATAATGATGATTTATTCTTATGATAGAGTTATGAATATAAAACAACTAGATGAGATTTACCAACTGAGGTACAAAATTCATTGTCGACCACTATTTTCATTGTCGCATTAGTTCTACCCAAAAACTAAGAGATATGATGATAAAAAACATATCATTTTGAAGAAAACTCCTAAAATAATTGAAATATGTTATAAGTATTAAGTTTATTTTATTTTAGTTTGTGTATGTAATTTCCATTCATGTTTCTCATGTTTTCTTTGAAATGGGTGGTATCTATCGAAACTTTGAGAAGTCCAACTTCTGAAGACCATAACTTTTGACTTGTAACTCCATTTTAGATCCATGATGATTCAAATCGAATCTTAGTAAACAATATAAAATAAAATAATAATTTTTTTAATTTTTGGTATTTTTTTTAAATGATGAAAAAAAATATTTTTAATTATTGGCATCAGGTTTTTTAAAAAACGACGCCAATTTTTTTTTTACTTTTTGGCATCATTTTCTTTAAAAACTGACATAGAAAATGATATCAATCGGTATTTCTTGGCATTGGTTTTATAAAAAGACCGATGCTAAAAAAAAATTTAAATCCTTTTGGAGTCAGTTTATAAAAATCCATGTCAAAAGTCTTATTTTTTACATCAACGCCTTCAATGTATTTTAAAAACTGATGTTAAAATAAAAAAAATGATGCTAAAGATCATTTTTCTACTAGTGGGTGTTTTGGTGAATCATGTAGGTCTTCATTGCAGGAATGCAGTGTAGGTCTAATGCATAGGTCCCCGGTGCATACCAAGTGCGTAGATCCCCAGCGTAGGTCAGCAGTGTCTATAAATACCGTTGGCCCCTTTGTCGTTTTCCTCACATTTCATGTTCCTGGTTTTTTCTCTCACTACGTAGGTCATCCACTCAGCTCTGTCACGCTTCCATTTTCATGAAGGTCTCTCAACAAATTTCTTAAGGTACAACCCCCCTAAGAAATGGTTTTTCATATATTCAAATCTTGTCAAGGATCCTTTGTGAAGAGCATGATCAAGAGGCTTACGCTTGGAACCTTGTCAAAGGGACTACGCGTGGGACTTGGTCGAAGGGTCTATGTGAGTTACTTCCTTTGAAAAATTTAGGATCCTTACAAGACAAAATTTGAACTTTTCTAAGTCAATATTTCAACTAATTGAGAAAACGGGATGCTTTCTTGTAGGTTTTCAATGACCACTTTGATGACTTCCACTGAATAAGTTGTTTCACGTTCTTCTGAGATGATCAAAGTTATTGGGCCAAGTTACTATAACATGGTTGAGCCTACTCTATCAAATCTGGTGAAGTGTTTGGCACCATACCAGTGTGAGTACCCATGAAGGAATTACCTACCATTGTATGGTCATAGGCTTTTGAGGGATGCTACTATCCCTAGGGTTAAGAGTTACTTCCCAGCATCCTGTTTCATGAAGCATATCAACCGCCCTTCTTCCAACATCTCCTCCGAGGGGTTTTTATTAGGGAATGAATGGTTCCCATTGGATGTATCATGTGTCATAGTAGCTACACTCCAAATCTGAAGTTGCATATCCTATAATCAAGGCCTCATTGTTATGATTCATCCTTCCACGTTTCTCAAACAGATCAAATATAGTTAGGAATGAGTGGATGTGGGCATAATGGATGTTCCAAACTTATGTAGAATTCAAAAATAAGCTACAAGAAATCCATATCCATGAGTTCATTTGGGAAGAGCAGACCTATGTCTACAAGAACCTAAATATCATCCCTGAATTTCTATGATGTTGGAGTCTACAGACAAATTCTTTCCACCTAATGCATGGAGAAGTTGGCATTATCTTGTGGGAAATCTATCAAATATCTGGGGGGGCATTCTAGGTGAGATTTACAATGATTTAATCCCATTAAAGACAGCATTGGATGATGTTGAAAGGACACCACCATTGTCCCATGATCTTTTCAAGATAGCAAAGAAATTGTAGGGCAAAGATCTTTTCCTCAAGGATGACATTCATCCAAAAATGTGGGTGAAGGATTTCTTAAAACCGGAAGGAGAAATTTCTACTTGTGAACACCCTACTATATGTACCACTATAGAGAATCAGGGAACTTTCGATATATTCTAGACAACACTAGAGAAGGTCTAGTATACCCAATGGGGTTATAAGGTCAATCCCAAGGTTGGTTTGAAGACTCACTGTACTAGCTTCCTCACTATGTGGTTAATCATTTATCTACTTCCAATCTATGAGTCTAATGGTGGTGTGAGGCCAGGGAATTTTTTTATAGCATCCAAACTAGAAGAGGGGATGTATATAGGGTTGGTTTCCCCTGTCCTGACAATAATTTACCATTGTTTGTTTCACACATACAACAGGAAGGACCTATTTAGAATTTCAGGGATGTTTTAAGTTTTGTGGGGGTGGATTATAGCACATTTTAGTTCATATATAGTGTTGATCCTAGTTAAAATTCCTAACATCCAATTCCATCCATTTGTTCAGGTTGTCTTTGGAATCTAGCCTTTGAACCTGAAGTATGATGAGGTGCTGAAGATGTTGAATGTGTTGGTGGAATTTAACATCTTTCTGAATGGTAATCCATCGACAGGGACATTTATCAAAAATGTAAAATAAAATAATTACAATTTGAGGTCATACATGATAGCCTTTAGAGACAGCATACCGGTGGCTCTTACTAACAAAAAGATCATTTGGGAGGCTTATGATTCATATCGATTTGCCTACTAGTTTAAATGTATTAAATAGTAAATAATTTTCCCCCTTCATATGTTAGGATGGAGAAGCATCTAATGGTATCCTTACATCTTTGGATCCTAATGGCCATTGTGGTATCTAAAATGTCAATCATGCTACCACCATTGGACACATTAATTGGGTTAGAGGCTGGGTATGCCAAGGTGTGGATCACTTCATACCCTCATGGGGTATTGGCGAAGGACATTTACCAAGTCAAGTCCATGATAACTGTTGGTCATGGTATGCATGGTAAAAAGGATCGAGCTGAAGATGATGATTTTGAAGCTCTAGAGCCTTCAAAACGATATCGAGAAAAGACCACCAGGCATTCTAGGGTTGAGAAAACCACACATCCTGAACCAGGGTAGTCTAGTCATCATCTTTGGGATGAGACTCATGCTCTGACCCCACATTATCCTTTGAAATCTAAGAGGCATGAAAATTCTTCCAAGTTGAAGGGTGTCAGGTCTTCCTCATATCTAGCTGCATCAGAGTAAAATTATGTGTGACCCTTAATAATCTGATTTTGGGAGATCATAACTCGTAATGTCAGAGATGCATGAGAGTTTCTCCAGGTTGGAATGTAGATCCTAGAGCTGGGGATAACCCTCCAATCTCTACCCTAAAAACGATTTATCTAAGGTGATGAAGTATATTCAGAAGTTAGAGGCTTATATATATGAAACTAATGATAAAACCCTGTCCACAAAGTGAGTGTCTAACATACTGGACCAGGGAGTATTTTAGGGGGTATTCGTTCATCCCTGAGGATGAATGGGGAATCTACCTTAACCCTACTAATGTATTTATTTTTTCCTCCTTTCCATTTTATGCTCTTTATTCCATCATCATTGATCTAGAAGAGAATTTATTTTGTAGTTTTTAAGATAAGAATAAGAATAATAAGAAGAACCAATTTTAGAAGGAATTATAATAGAGGTGCTTGGGTCATCGAAATATGGGCATTGGGTACTCTCATTGATGCAGAAGATGAGACTCTTGAATCCCCAAGGATATCCATGGGTTAGAGGACCATAATGGAGGAGATATCAATGGTAACCCTTCGACTATCACCTCAAGTATCTGCTACCAAAAGAACTGATATATCTCTTTTCTATCTTTATAGAGGAAGAAAAGGAGGGCATTAAAGTTATCCTGATAAATGCATCGCAGTAAGACATTGTTTTGTCATTTAATATCATGAATTTCTAAACATACTCTCTCTAATCATACTTTTCTTCTAAAAAATTTGTGTTACTTTAATCCCTTAAGGTTTTTGGCACTGATCCTTCAAGGATCAAGGAGGATTCCCCAGGGGAGGCATGATTCTAAGATGATGGATCCATTATTCTGATGGATGAAGTTTCTAGAGATATAGTCGTGTCTTCCCCCATTTTTGTAGAGAGTGAAAGGGACATAATAATGTCAAACATACTTCCTTAGGTGTCATGTATTGTTTTTGACTTTCCTCTCCTCATGATATTTTAGGTCCATTGCCGGCACCGGAGCACCCTGAGACAGTTAATGTTGATTCCATTTTCACCCTAGAAGGGGATGATAAGGGTCTCAGATGGTTCGATGAAGGTGTTGATGCTAACCCTAACTTTTTGTGGGTTTATGATGTTATTCTTATTGATCAGTCAACAGAGGGGGTCATTGGTAGAGCCATTTCGGGTCTTGAGCAACACATCCTAGATGCCCTTACTGGTGAGGATTCTACGAGACTTGATGCTAAGTATCATGAACTATTGGATCTAATTACTCTAGAAATTTATACTCTAGATTCCCTCAAGTAGTTTGGGTATTTCTTTAAGTAATTGTACATATGTGAATTTTATTATTCTTTAATTTTTTATTAAGAACATATTACTTTATTTCACCTTATTCTTCACATCAGATTTCAACTTGTGTAGCTTTTTCTGCAGAGAACATCACCAAGGCACTTCATGAATGAGGCATCCAAGTCCACCTTACTCCTGTTTCTGAGGGAATGATGGATGAGAATCCTAAAGTGGGAAATCCTCAAGATCCAATGATTCCAGATGTTGAGAAAACTCAATATAATGTTCCTTGTTAAGGGATTATTGTTCTGAGAAATGATGTCAGGGGCGCTGAAGAGGTATAAATCTTAAGGGTTGATCCAACAATGGGTGAGTATTAATAATTGTTTTGGTTACTTAATTGCCTTTTTCATATTTTTATCTCCTGTTTTTTATGATAAATTTCACCTTTTATCCATTTCCGTCATATTAAATGACTATTCTTGAGATGGGGGCTTCTAAGCCAGCTCCACCAATGTCAGTAGATGGAGTTGAGGATATTTTGGAGGGAGCAGAACAAGTCGACTCACTAAGTGAACTAATTCTAAATTATGTCTCTCCCTACAAGAGTAGTTATAAGTCTAATATAGAGATTCATGTGTCTTTATAAATAACACACCTTTTGATCTGGTGAGATATCTGGAAGATAATCAAGGAGATGCCTCTTGAAGAAATTCCATCGCAACTTCACTGACTCCTGTTAAAGACTTCCATATTGGGATATGGTGGATTTAATTAATGTAATATCAATTATGTGGTGAAGATAATCATCTGTAAAAGGGAGGAGTAAAGATCGTGGAAATCTAAGGCATAGCTAGTGGAAAAATTTAGAGAACTAACAGCTGTTGTAATCCAATATGAGGTCAGCCACTTCAAGAAGGTGGAGTACCAAGATTGCCTCAAAGAGAAGTATCTCCATATAATGCACCTAGAAGAATATTTAAATGATACAAGGGAATAAGAGTTCTAACTCCATTGATCCTTAGTGGGACCTTTGGCACAAAGAAGAGATGTTGTCCATGTTGAAGAGGAGGGGCTACATAAATCTAATGAGGCCATTGCTACAAAAATTGATGAGCTTCATCAAAATGAATAAATTTCTCGGTGTATAGTTCAACTTACCAAATCATTTGTTGAGGATGAACTATAAAATTTGGTGGAGAGTCTCCATCATGTGGAAATTACTCTACACTTTGAAATATAAATGAAAAGGATTTTCTCTCCCAATCACTTGTTCTTGCATTTCTATCTATACTGTAATCATAATACAACACTAAAAAATAACTCATTTGATTAAATGTAATTGTGTTATAATTACAACAAAGAGGATGATAAAGCACTCTAATTTTTTCTTAATCCATGGGGATTTGTGAGCGTAGTTCGATTGTTGCTAAGAATATATGAATAACCTTAAAAACTTTGTGTATTTTGTGTCACCATCCTAGTTTTTTCCTAAGTTTGATATATGGAAGACTTAGTGGGTAAGACTTGGATTTTTCGTAGACCACCCTTTTTGGGTTTTCATCATAACAAGTTTTGTGCCTATTTCTTTTCATTTATTGATTTTTTCCTAAACCATATGAAGTGTAGGTCCAATGAGCTACAACTCAACTTTTTTCCAGATCACTCTTTGTTTGTTTTCAATCTAGCCAGTACCATGTCTCTTTTTGTGGGTAGTTTAATGTTGTGTAGGTTAGACTAATGAAACTAGTGTTTTAGGTCAAACAACTTTGACCATAAGTTCTGGAATGATGGCTCAAATGAGGCTTATTGTCCAAGAATGATCTAAAATTATTAAAATGTATAATGAGGAATCTTGAGCCATGATTTTTTTTGTTTTTGAATCTAAAACATGATATTAGGGGATAAAGGGGGTCTCTCATGAGGACGAAGTTACCACTGGTTGAAAAACCCATTTTTGTGGGACATTTTATGTAAATATAACTAGGGAGTGTTACAATATAATCATTAGTGGTATCATGTGGCCAATAAGCCCAGGAATTTTTGAGAAACTTATGAAAAGCTAACCGGGGTGTGTTAGAACAAATTCAAGAAAATGAGTTCTCAGGAATTATGACATTGTATCACTGATGATCAAAGTTTATGATTTGGATTTATCAAGACCACGATGGGTATTTTTTACAAAGTAAGGTGTCTGAGAATGAAGATAATATTTGTATTGGTATTGTCTATGAATGAGAAACCACTCCTATACAAACTTATCTCATGTGAAGGAGGGTACATTTTTTTAGATGGTCAATGTTATGGGGGAGGACCCTTTATGATAAGAGTTAAAGTATCATGCAGTTTAATGTCATGTGAACAAGACATTAACCATGTTTTTTAATGTCTTATGGTGAGGGTGTTGTCATACATTTTAATGTTTTGTGACTAGAACGTTATGTTGTACAATTTAAATTCATACAATAAGGACATTATGTTAAATAGTTTAAATTCATACAATAAGAACATTGGGGGGGAAATAATTTAAGGACTTTATCTTTGATTTAAAGGTTAATTTTTTTCCTCTTTAATGGTAATTCATTCATAAATATGATATCATATTTAGAAATGATATTAGAAAGTTTTAAATTGTGATTTGGGGTTCCCTGGATCCAAATTTTGGTACGGGAAAAATAGATCATAATGATAGAGGAGGTCTCTCCTAAGAACAAAGTCACCGCTGATTGATAAACCTATTTTGTGGGATATTTTATGCAAATTCAATTTGGTGTATTACAACATATTCAATAGTGGAATCCCTTGTCTAAAAAACCTACTTTGTGGGATACTTTATGAAAATCCAACTAGGGTGTGTTATATCATAGTCAAGTAAGGAAATTCTTAAAAATTCTGACATTCTAATGCTAAAATACTGTGGAAGTTTTTGGAGATTCAGATTTCCCTAGTGATAAAGTTTGATTTGAAGAAGGAAGTTACCTGATTATGGGAGAAACATTTCAAGTCAAAATTCCCAAATAATTGGGGGAAAAGGTTTCATGCACCATTCTGACCCAACATAGGAAATATGGTGCATATAGTTTTAAGTCATATGACTAGGACCAAGTTATTATGGAAATGATAGTTTACATGTGGCTTATTGATCCAAGGTCATTCCTTCATACTTCAGACATGAAGGATTAAGTTTAAACCATAGTATTGGAGATTTTTTAGATTAGGATAAAGGATACAGGAAAAATATGCGAGGAATGATCGTAGACTACTTAGAATCATGGGTCCCAACATAATGTCATCAAATCTTATGAGGATGAATGAGGCTTCTCCCAAGGGTGAAGTCACCCCTGGTTAAAAAACCTGTTTTATGGGCTATTTTATGCAAATCCAACTAGGGTGTATTATAGAATAGTCAAATAGTGACATCCTTTGGGTGATAGACCCGTTTTTTGGGGAAATTATGAAAATCCAAATGGGGTGTATTCCAGCATAGTCAGGAAAAGAAATCCTCATGTATCATACATTCTATCAACAGAAGTTGAAGAAAGATTATAAAGATCTGAAAGTTTCCAATATTAGGAGTATGACATGTGTAAGGGATAGTTATGATAAAAAAGGAAGTGTTTAGATCAATATTGGACATGAATTTGGAGTTCCTTTCATATATCTGACTCATATGTATAAGGGGGATATCTCTATTTCTTTGGCATACCCCTTGATGAGGGTACTTGAACTAAAATCTCCTCGATAGATCTTTGTTTGTATACAGAAGAGGAGGAATTTTTCTTTACATCATGTATGGGACTAGGACTTAAGGCCTAGACATCACTATGTATCTTAATGGGGTGAGAATCAAGCCACATGTAGTTCTATGAATAAATATCCCCCACACTGATTGAATTCATGTGTGGAGGACATGGGGGTTTTTGGATAGAGGTTCATGTATAGGGTGATAAATCATATTGGATCCCCTCATATAGATATGAATCATACATGGAAGAGTGGGGGAATTTATCATATTTTGTTTCATCTGGTCCCATGATTGAAGATCTAGATGTCACTACATATCTCATCTGAATGAGAATCAATCCACGTACAGTTCTTTAAGAAATCATGCAGTTTATCCTCATATGATAAGGACATCTAGAGTGTGCCTTTTATGGTCTTACATCAAGGACCAAGATAGCCCCAATGTGAGTTTATATGCCTTACTTATGTATGGAATCCTTTTACCAAAACTCTTAATCCCACGTGAGCCATGATCGGTGTGATAAAGAAGAAGCGGTAAAGGTTTCTTCCACTACACAAAATCAATACAAGGGAAGGATAGTGGAATTTATATTTTGTAGAGGTTGGGCCATGAGATATGATCTAGGCACTGCTATGTATCTCATTAGGATGAGAATAAATCCATACATGGTTCTTGAAATCTGATAAATTTTAACATCATATGGTGATAATGAAGATGAATCAACATAAAAGAATAGAAATGTTGTGGTTGGGCCCAAGTATGTAAATCGGGTCTTAATCCATATCTCATGGGAATTAAAATCAAGCTACAGGTAGTTCTTGGAAGTTTTCCTATGTAGGTCTGACTCGTACATGGGAAATGGGGGGTTATTGTGTCTAGAACCAATATTGGATATTAGGGCATCACTATGTATCTTAATGAAGTAAGAATAAAGAAACACATAGTTCTTAGAAGGTTCCTTATGTAGGTCTGGCCTGTATGCAGGAAATGGGGGATTTTTTTACTGTAGCTGGACCCGAGATTGGAGATCTGAGAATCACTACATATCTTTCTGGGGAAAGAATCAAGGCACACAAAGTTCTTGAAAATTGTTCCCCACATAAATTATGCTTTGACACGTGGAAAGGGGCTTTAGTATTTTCTAGAATGATAGTTGGGCCCAAAACATGAGGTCTGGGAATCATCATGCATCTCGTTGTAATGAGAATCAATCCATATATTCTGGAAAATTTCCCTATGTAGATCTAGTTTATACATAGATAAAAAGGGGAATTTTTCTTTATGGTCATGCCTAGACCCAAGATTATATATTTATGTGTCACTGCGTATCTAATTAGAATGAGAATCAATCCACACATAGTTATTGAAGAACCATGCAGTTTAACATCATGAGGCAAAGACATTGACAATGTAGTTTAATATCTATCAGTATGGATGTGGGTTGCCTGACATGAAATAAATATTAGGGTTTGACTAGGGGATATGACCCAGGTGTCACTACATATCTTGCTGGAGCAAGAATTAAGCCACACATAGTTCTTGAAAATATTCCCTATATCAGTCTAATTCATACATAGGGAAAAGGGGCTATATAATTTTTGTTGTGGTGAGACCTGGTATTAGAGATCTGATCATCACTGCATATCCCATTAGAATGAGAATCAAGCCACACATAGTTCTTGAACTGATTGTGCATTTTTCCGTCATTCAATCAGTATGTTGGTCATGCAGTTTACTATCTTTCAATAAGGATGTGATAATAATAGGGCTTATGCCTACAAAGGGGACTAATATCCACTATGGAGTGGCAATGATGTGAGTGGGTCTTATGCATGGGAGCTTCCCATATTTTCTTCCTCGTGTATATCCAAGGGGGCATCTTGACCTTTTGAGGGGTTTGAGGGATGTGATTAGGACTCACACATGATATGAAGACCCATTTTTAAGGGACCATAAGGAGTGTCTCAACTTGTGGTGCTTTGGGGGTTTCTTGACATCAAATGAGAGAGAAGTTAATAATATAGTTTAATGTCATTTAGTGAGGATGAATGGTGTATTTCAGTTTTAATCCATATGGCAAGGACCTTATATTGTGTATTTTATCATCATGTGATAGGTATGATGATGTCATGTAGCTTATCATGGGTGTTATGTCATTCCTTTTAAGGTCTTGTGACAAAGACCAACAACTTAGTTTAACTTCTTGCAGATGGGACGTATATGGTTCTATGTAGTTTAACATCTTGCATCTAGGATGATTCATCGTTTCATTACATGAAATAATTCTTTGGGAACCTTGCATTGGTTGGAGTCGTAATAATTTTCCCATCCATTGAGATCAAGGAATAATATCCATTAGAGTGGACCTTGTGTATGGAGTAAGGTCCCTCCCACTTTGTATCAAGTTTTGGAGGCTTCTTTCCTAGTATCATTAGAGTCCTAAGGACCAGTACCAATTCTCCTTAGAGGAATGAACTAAGATGAACCTTCTTATTAAAGTCTCATGCTATCTGATTTTGATATACTTCTAAGTGATACAAAGTGTGAAATCTTTTTTCATCAAGTTGCTCCAATTCATCCAGTAGTTTCTGAGATTGCTCATCCGTAGATAGTTGGTCACAAATGGAAATATGAAGTGACGGTAATTAAACTTCAATGGGAAATGTTGGTTATGTTCTATATAGTAGTGTTTATGGGGTTGCATGTGTGGTAGTGTGGGTTTTAGTTTGAAAATACCATAAAGCATGCAAGATATTTTCAATCCAAGAATTTTTACCTTTATCCACCATTTTCTGGAGTATGTTTGAAAATGTATTGTTGAAGTTCTCTATATTTCCATTAACCACTTCATGATAGCCGAATGAATGGTTGGATTTGATATTGTACTCCTGATATATCTTTTCTATCTCAGTAGAATATAAATGTGTTCTATTATCCATCATTATTGTATGAGGGACACCAAGTATGGTAATGTTGTTGGCTTTCACGAAGCTAACAATGTTATTTTCCCCGACTTCCTTGAGGGGTATTGTCTCAGGCCATTTGGAGAATAAATCTATAGCAATCATGATGTACATGAACTACTTGGACATAATGGGGGGGGGGGGTATAACCCTACAACATCCATTCCCCATATGATAAATGGCTATGAGTATTTGGCTATATGTATCAACTCTGGGGGTTGATGGATGAAGTTGGCATGCACTTGGTATGAATGACAGTTCTTGGTGAATTTGGTGCAATCATGTGTCATAGTGGTCCAGTAGTATCCAAGGCTTAGGATTTTATGGGAAAGCTTGATCCCTGGCCGGTGGGCATTGTAGGCTCTAACATGTACTTCTTCTATAATAGCCACAGTCTCTTCTCCATCGATACATCTAAGAAGTACTCCATCAAGGCTTGTTTGTAGAGTACATTCTGGTGATTTGGTCCATTATAAAGGGTGAAGTTAGCTATTATCCATTGGGTTTTCTCTTTACCATCTCTATTCGGTAAGAGTAATCTGTTTTAGAAGTATTCCATGATGGGAATCATTTATTGGAGTTGGTTCCCTAGAACCAACTTCTTTGTAATTTATGATAAACTTGTATTCATGGTTTTTTAATATTAATAAATTCCTTATCACATCATGATTGTTCTTCTATGTGACATAGCATGTTATAATGTCCCAAGAGTAGTTGTCGCACTTAAATGTTATAGCAGTTCCCCGCTATGATGAGAACTCAGAAGTGTTATGACACTATTCTTGAATAAATTTTCTATGGCCGGATGATATCATTTTAAGGGACAAAAATGATACAGGCTATTAGGGGTGGAGGCTCATAGGACTTTGAGACACCTTCTCATTGTGTACGCCCTTGGTAATATCGAGTAGGATATTATGAGAACAAGACCCGATAGTAGGAAATCCACATTCATAAGTTTCATTGGATGTTCCTATTTTCGGAAGTGTGTAATGGTCCTTATAAATTAATATTATTATTAATAAATATTATGAGTCATATACTTTGATGTATTGATGAAAACTGTGATGACATATGCTTGCAGCGAAGTATGATATGTTGGGTGTGTTATGAGTAATATTTCATTAATGAATAATGCGGGAAAAGATTTATCCCTTATGTTCATTAATATAAGTAAATATCTCAGTCCCTTTGATAGAAATTATATAGCCTAAATAAATCCATGTCCATGGTGTTCTCTAGGAAAGTTCTATTTCCAAAAAGTCAAAGAATGAGATATCGAGCATATAGGTTGATGACACTGGCATGCAACCTAATAGATTAGAGATATTATGATAAAGGGATTATATTATATGGTAATAATTCGTATGAGGTGACATGTCGTTGTAGCATTAATTTCTTTCTATATGGGTGCCTTGGTGTGTTGCTAGATGCTAACCTTGGACTTTAGGCAAGCTCGCCTAATTCCACTAAGAAAGAGTCCTAGAGGGTCACACACTAAGTGTATCTAGAATATCAGTTAAATAATTTATTATTTAAAAAGTTGAATAAATATTATTCTTGGTTATGGTTTAATAATTATTCATGTATGCATTATCACATTTTATTTATTTATCAGTGAATAATGCTGTTAAATTTATTTATTTGTTTAATAAATAAATAGTCTTTATTCAAGGTCCGATAAATATTAATGAGGATAGGCAGACTAAGTGTAAGTGTCCAGTGAGAAATAATATTAAATACTATTTGATTAAATAATATGTAAATATAACTTTCAAGTTAAGCACATGTCAGGGAAATGATATTATTGATGTTATTATTTGACATGGGGGTTTCACACAGAATAATAAAATAAGTAATGGAACTTGTGATAATTATTTATTATTACTTAGTGAATTAAATTCCAAATTATATTATTATTCTCTCATTTGGAAAAGGGCAAGCTAACTCTAGCCATCAGTTGGTGTGAACAACATTTGGAGAAAAAATTCTCAAGCCTTGGGAGCTCTCTTTTCTCTACGAACATTCTCAAGAATGAGAGAGGCCATCCTCCACCGAATCATAGAATGCTTGGGAAGCTGCTCTCATGGAGATCGAAGGCAGATGATGCAAGTGCACAGATCCTTTGTTCCATCACCTAGAGATTCCTTCAACGATGTCTAGAGATTCACAGAGCATGTGTGGATCACCGCTAGAAGAGATCTACCTTTGATCTCTACAACGCAACAAAGGCGCACTACAGATCTGTGGTCGAACGCATCAATGAATAACACATCACTTTAGAGGTATTTATTTAATTAAATTAAATTAATTATAAATAAAATATGTTGATCCTATCTCTGGGTTCCTAGGGTAATTCTTATTTATCAATTTTCTTTGATTCAATCTATGGATACTGGCATTCAACATCATATTGATCCTAAAGTAATCATTGATTACAACAAAATTTAAGTTGGGCATCATCCCAATCGTGCTTCCACTACACTCGGAACCTACAAGTGGTGTCAGAGCGGGGTATATTTTCATTTATAATTATTTAAATAATTTTTTGATGATTTATGCTTTAATAATTTAGTTTGTCAATTCATGTTTAATCATTCTTGTAATATGAATTTCAAGATATGTTCTTACTATTTCTCTTCTCATAGATCTAACAAAAATGAATAATTTTATGATTAAAATTAAATTGAGGATATCATCAGGTGGCTCCGATGATTCTATTCAGGTAACATGATAGTACACACCCTATATTTGGAGTTATACATTGTGTAATCTGCCATACACGCCATGTAATCTGGATCACATACCGTGTAGTTGTGTTCAGTGTATCAGTAGTAATTAGGCAATTACTCAAGTCATGTGAATTTATTACATGCAGTTTAGTTAATTATCACACTGTGTATTGACTAGGAAAAACTGGCACATGGTTACCGGACTACACATTGTGTGGCCCACTAGACACGGCATGTAGTCCCACTCAGGTCGGGGCCAAACTGTGTATCCCATACATGGATTAGTCGACCGATAACCGTGTAACCTAGAGACAACACGACATGTGGCCCACTAGACACACCGTGTACTCTGAGATTTCTGAAGTACGCCTCACATGCCGAGTCCCTAGGCATGTAATTCAGATAAGACGGTGAAAGGTAGTACACGTCGTGTAGTCGGCTCTACACGCCGTGTACTTTACCAAATTAACCAAAATTAAACATTTAATATTTGTGTAATTTCCATAACTACATATCATGTATAAAACATATTATAGGTTATTAATCTATGCATTGAATCATAACACGTGGCTGAAAAAATCATGTGATTCATGTAATCATCTATGAAGTACATGTTGTGATAGTGGGCATTAAATTGTGTATGTCATATGTCAAAAGAGTAAAACGGTATATGAATATAATACATGTTGGGTAGATTCAGATGGGTATTAACTATGTTTCCACCAAGGTAAATTTATATACAAGGTTAATTTTAAATGAATTTATTTTGTTTAAAATTATGTGGATGAGAATATCAAGGAAATTTAGAAAAGGATTAAGATAAAAAGAATTGATTAATTAAAGATAATAATTAATAGATTCAAGCATGATTTATCTTAATAAGAATTTTTATATAATTGAATGTTAGTTTTATTAAGTGTGTAATTTTTTTCTTGTATGTAGATGATCATGATCTAGACCATATCTTTGTATGTGATTGGTTTCCTTTTAATTTATTTATTAAATTAAAATTGTTGGCATGCATGACTTTTCCTCATGAATATATAGGTCATGCGGCCCATGGTCTCTTTTATGTAAACCCATTTTACCCCTCACCTACATGTGAGTTAAAATCATATGTAATGGATGGAGCTCCCAAGCTAGTGGAGGTGGTTCAAGTTAGGAGCCGAGGCGAAACCAATCCAAGGAGATACAAAGCTGGACAAGTGGAAATCTATAAACACAAGCCTAAATGGTTCAAGGTGTTTCTCCCCTAGGTTGGGGTTAGTTTATCAACCGCTTGATAAGATAACTAATAGAAAATCTCATGATCATACCCCTTATTTTATTTATATCAGTTGCATGGTTTTTCATTATAGATGTATTATTGAGATCACATAATTAATGAATTAAAAATCATGTAAGATGGAACTAAAATAAAATGTCTTATGCGTAAATATTATCAAGACATAGTTAATCAATTAAGTATATCCCACTTAATATTAAAAATAATGTGAAAGATAATAATTTTCAATTTAGACATAAAATATGAAATCCTTCAATAAAATATTAAGTCGGTATAGACTTCCATTACTTCGGTTAGAATCAAAAAAATAGTTAAAAGTGCTTGACCAGCCAAATTTTGGGTGATTTTAATTATCGGGGAATTCTAGTTTGAGGTTTTGGGTTGAATTAACTTGGTTTACATCAAGGGTTGACTTCTAAAGCAGGAATTGGTGTAACTGAGAGGAAAGGGTTAAGGAAATCATTAATTATTTTAGGATTGGGGAGTCCACTCAATAGATCAAGGAGCTACGAGTTAATGTGGTTGGCATTTAGAATTCATACCTAAAACTATTTGAGCTGTTTACCAACCAAATTTGGGGTGATAAGAATGAAATATGGATCCTTGCCACTATAATATCCAAAAAAATGGATATTCTAAATCCAATGGTGAGGGCTATTGGGTTTCGAAAAAAATAGTGGGAGAATAATAAATATTAATTAATTTATTTATCTATTTTTATCAAGATAAAGTACTAATATTATGTTCATCTTATTTATAGAAACGACATCAAAAATGACATCAAATGTATCACTACAATCCATACTAAAGAAGGAAAACCTTATCACCGAAACTAATTTCCAAGAATGGAAAAGGCACATAAATGTCATATTTTTTCATGAAAGGAAATTATATATGTGTTGGAGGAACCTTTACTAGTTGTGCCTGGAAATGAGGCAAGTGATGAGGAACTCTCTATGTATGAGAAATATCTGAATGACGATACAGATGTTCAGGGCTTCATTCTCTCATCCATGTCCAATGAGCTCTTAAAGCAACGTGATGATATGGATTCCTATAGCATGATGTCTTATCTTTGGGATCTCTATCAAGATAACATGATACAAGAGAGGTATGAGATCTCCAATGCTTTTTTCACGACTAATCTTGGAGAGTTTGTGTCAGCTAAGCCTCATGTAGTCAAGCTCATTGGATACATTGAGCATTTGAAAATCTTAGGGATTAAGTTCCTAGATGAGTTACATATAGATCTCAAGGCCTTATCTAGTTTTATTATGAATTATAATATGACAAATAATGATAAGAGCCTATCAGAACTTCTGAACCTGATTCTCCAAGTGGATAAGGACCTGGGGCATGACAAAACCACAATCCTTATGGTTAATAGGAAGAGGAAGGGAAAGAAAAAGGTTCATAAGGTTTATAAATATCCTAAAGACCCTGAGCACCATACGACCAAGAAGAATAAGATCTAGAGGAAGGGAAATGAAAGGGAGGTAGTGTGTTTTTTATGTGGTAAGTCAGGCCACTGGAAGAGGAACTACACCCAGAGGCAAGGGGAAGCCAAAGGTGTGTTCATTATCGAGTTTAATCTTTCCATTTCTATACATTGGGCAGTGGATATAGCTTTCGGTGCTCACTTATATATTCAAATGAAGGAACTAAGTTGATTTTAGAAATTTTCCAAAGGAGAGGTGGATCTATGGGCTACCAATTGTTCAAGGTTGGCTGCTCTTTCCATTGATGACTACCACCTATCATTGCTGATTAGGATGATTTTGGTTTTACATGACTTTTATTATGTACCAAGTATTACCAAGAACATAATTTCTATATCAATTTTATATATATATGGGTTTATTTTCAAATTATGAAATAAAAGTTGTTTCTTTTATAAGAACAACATATGTTATGGTATAAAACATTTGAATAAAAGTTTGTATGTATTAAATTATGAAAACCAAGTGTTGGAAGTTGATAATGAATCAAGTTCACATGAATCATATAACACCCAGTTGTGACATCACCGTTTTGGTCATGTAAACAAGAAGTGCCCGACAAAGCTCTGTCAATATGGTTATTTAGACTCCTCCGAGCTAAAACCACTTGATAGATGTCATGCTTTTTTACAAGGAAAAATGACCAAACCAACTTTTGGTGGATAGGGTGAAAGGGCCACAGAGCTTCTAGGATTGGTACACACTAATCTGTGTGGACCATTTCTAGTAGAACCTAGAGGTGGATATTCTTACATCATTACTTTTACTGATGAATTGAGTATAAATGGATATGTCTACTTATTGAGGTATAAGTCCATGTAATTTGAGAAATTTAAGGAATTCAAGAATGAATTAGAGAATCAGCTTGATAAGAAGATAAAGAATCACTACTACAAAAACGGGCAAGGGAAGTGCCACCCTTTATCAGCGCTAATCAAAAAGCACTGATAAAGGATAATCTTTATCATTTCTAATTAAAACCGCTGATAAAGGGTAGATTTATCAGCACTTTTGTAGCGCTGATAAAGATTATCCTTTATCAGTGCTAGAAAAGCGTTGATAAATCGACCCTTTATCAGCGCTAAAAAGGCGCTGATAAAGCGATCCTTTATCAGCGCTAAAATTTTAGCACTGATAAAACTTGTCTTTGATTTTATTAAAAGCAGGCACACAGTCTCCTCTTTTTTATCAGGCCCCAAGCTCTCGTGGTACTATACCCCTGCGACATCTTCCCTCCCCCCGATCTTCCCTTTTCCAGACCTCCTCCATACTCTTTATCCTTCCCCTCGAACCTCTTCTTCGGATCTTCCTCCCTCCGAACCCTACTCCTCCTCTTCCCCTCTGGACCGTACTCTGCGTGAACCCTACTCCGGCAGATCTTCTGCGGATCTTCCTCCCTCTGAACCCTACTCCTCCTCTTCCCCTCTGGAACGTACTCAACGGTTGGCGGCTCCTCCCGTGAACCCCCCACTCCGGCGGTCGCGTCTTCCCCTCCCGAGGCAGCGCAGAAGGATCCCTCACCCTTTGGGTTTTTCCTTGGACTTCATCGATTTCTTCACCCAAGGTCATTGGATGCCCTAAAATATCTAGATGTTTTTAGTATGAGTTTTTGTGCATTTATTTTTGTTCTATAAATTAATTTTGTGATGCGAATTGTGTTTTAGAATCATTTTGTATGCCTATGTGTTTGGAATTTGATTATATTGTTTGTGGTAAATGTCTAGATTACATTTTATATAGTGCATCTTTTAAATATTGTTTTTCCCTCTTGATTTACCCCTTGAACAATACACACCAACCCTAATACCATCCTTGGGTCATAGTGAAATCCTAATCACTCGATGCCATTCAAGATGCTTCATATTGATCCCATGTAAGACCTATGCTCAAACATATAAAATAGATATATGGTCTGAACATGATCCAAAGTGCCTATGCATGGTGTGATAAATACATCTCAGTATGGTAACACCATGTTCCCCTAGTATATATCATCATATCCATGTATGGATGAGGAAAATAAAAACATCACCTAAGAATGTTGGATGTCATGTGCTAACTAGGGCACCCTGACTCAGTGAACGTTAGGTCTTTATGTGCTAACTACGACACCATAACACATGATCATTCCATATTTGGTACCATAAAAAAATTCCATCATCGCCACATGCCATCATATTGGTACCCATGTTCCAACCCATACCCAAAGGCTCAGGCAAAGCATCATCCAAGAACTCAACCCACTATTAAAAGGTACAAGGTAATGTCCTAGGTTCAAATCCTAACCCACTGCCTCATAACTCAGGATAGGGTCCATCATCCATATGTCCCATCTCATTAAAACCCAACATTGTCACTCAAGGCATTCCACCATCATGACCCAAGCCTTTCCACTGAAGGAAAGTTCCATTATCCACATGTATCATCTCATTCATTTCATTACTTATTCCTTTTTGTGTATTTAGGCAACATTGGATGCTAATTGCGGTGAATTTGGATACTCCCAATATTTATTTTCTGGATTCAAAGCACGAATATCCAACAAACCGACCGCATGTGATGCCGTTTGTCAATCTGTAAGACACTACATCCTACGTTTTAGGTCTAAAAATCAAGTTATATAATATATATTATCTTTTACTGAGGATTCTGTTATGATAGGGCGGTGTACCAATATTGTCTAAATCATGGTATGAGGATAGGGGCTAAGCATAAGGAGCCGAGAAAGTACTACGTCTGGACAAGTATCAGGGTATATATAATAAAATTGCACTATCAAAACATATATCAAAACAAATTACTTACTCGCCTCATGATCAACGTTTCTGCAGTGTCCAAAACAAACAAACGACAAAGATTGCAATTATTATGTTTGTATATTCATGAGAGAGATCATTGTCAATGGACAAACTAGAATCCTTAAAGAGGTATTTTCGAAAACAAGTACTATTTCATTTAAATTATTTATTAATTCTTTATTTATATATTTTTCAGTACTATTATGAATGCCGAAAAGCGTCATATTCACAAGACGATGTAGATATGTTCAGAAACGAGTGGGCCGCATACCTGATGCGAGATTGTCCAGAAATAGAATGAAGATCTGACTTTTATTGCAGGAGTTGCAGACGTGTATAATTGGTGGACATTTTTGAGAGGGGTTCATGGAGATAAAAAGATGAAACATTCTTGTATGTAAATGTTTGTAGAAAAATTGTAATTATTATTAAATAAAACATTCTTTCTCCAATGGGTCATTTGTCCATTTTAACAGATGAAATGCACCAGCAACATGCAAGAATGATGAACCACATTTTTTTGGGCTTTGGACAAAAAAACCAGTAAAATCTCCAAAATACCTTCATATCACGCATGAACCAGTAAAATCTCCAATCGTTAGTTGCATGTATGTGACAGCTTCCATGATAGATTGGAAGTTCACCAATCCATTTGATGAACAAGATGGGATGATAAATCTGGAATTTAGAACATCCAATGCAGGAAATTGTTCCAATGATTCGGCAATTGACACTACATTTAATGATCTTTCCTCTGTTTCATCAAGCGAGTCAGTTCCTAGTTCCAAAAATCATTTACAAACATGACTATCTAATTATTCCTTATGCAAAACATAAAGGTACCATTAAATACTTACATTGGTCAACTTGTTTTGGAAATTTTTTATCTTCGTCCGTGCCTTGTACTTGCACCCGTGAATTTGAAGGTGAGTATGTGTACACGATAGTTGACATTCTTAGATAAGAGTTTCTGGAAGAGTATAAGAGACATGAAGAAATGAAGATCATTAGAGTGTTGGAGAAAATGTTGTTGCTACAAACAATGTTTAAATCGAATTGTGCAACACGGCCTAAGTTACAACTTGTAGGTATTGTACTTTATTTTTTTCTGGTGGGTTTCAGTGTAAATGCATTTTGGAATGATCATTGCTATTCATTGTCTTTCAGGTTTTTTTGACAGCCGAGGGGAAAGGGTGGGGTATGAAGACATTGGAGGATATGTCGAAGGGTGATTTTGTGTGTGAATATGTTGGAGAAATGTTAACTCACGCAGAACTTCAAGAGAGAAAGCTAACTAAGAGTAGTGAAAATCATGCATATACAGTTCTCTTAGATGGTGATCGGGGTTCGGGGAGCTTGAAGGGAAAAGAGGCCATTTGGTTAGATGTTAGATATTATGGTACCACCTAGAGAACTGTATATGCATGCTTTTCACTACTCCCTGAACCTCGATCACCATCTAAGAGAACTGTATATGCATGCTTTTCAGTACTCTTAGTTAGCTTTCTCTCTCGTAGTTCTGCATGAGTTAACATTTCTCCAACATATTCACACACAAAATCACCCTTCGACATATCCTCCAATGTCTGCATACCCCACCCTTTCCCCTCGGCTGTCAAAAAAACCTAAAATACAATGAATAGCAATGATCGTTCCAAAATGCATTTACACTGAAACCCTCCAGAAAAAAATAAAGTACAATACCTGAAAGTTGTAACTTAGGCCGCGTTGCACAAGCTGATTTCCACATTGTTTGTAGCAACCACATTTTCTTCAACACTCTAATGATATTCATTGCTTCATGTCTCTTATACACTTCTAGAAACTCTTCTCTAAGAAGGTCAACTATCATGTATGCATACTCACCTTTAAATTCATGGGTGCAAGTATAAGGCATGGATGAAGATAAACAATTTCCAAAACAAGTTGACCAACATGCATCATCCTCGATGGAATTAAGATAGAAATTCACATGGATGTTCTTAAATATATGATTTTGATGTATATAGTGAAAGGGTGTTGGATGTTCATTGTTGATGTTGTTCGTCTACGAGACTTTCACCTTCTCTTATCCTCTCACTATGTCTTGGACATCATGCAATAGCCTTATATCATGTAAGGTAAATTGAGGTTTCTGAGCAACTATGTCACCGCATGATCTTTCATGTCCAGTGCCCTCAGTATTGTTTTGCTAATCAAGCTGCCTCGGATCATTAGTTGCGTGTAAAGGTGGTGCAACAGCCTCCATGATAGATTGGAAGTTGACCAATCCATTTTATAAACAAGATGGGATGCTAAATCTGACATTAAGAGAATCCAATACAGGAAATTGTTCCAATGATTCGGTAAGTGAGGCTACATTTAAAGATATTTCATGTGTTTCATCGAGCGAGTCAGTTCCTAGTTCCAAAAAGCATTCACAAACATCACTCATCATTTTCCTCAAGGATAAACTTGGGTTCATGGCTTTGTATGATCAAAGAGATCTATCCTCTACTTCTTTTACAACCTATGTGGTTCATGTTTCAAATTCCTCCAGGAAAAAGGAACAAATGTGGTCAGTTGTAAGACACATCTATTTGATGTTTTGAAATGTTAATTATGTTTTGAAAATGGGTTCAATCTTTGAGGAAAATTTGAATTGTCCTTTATTCATGTATCGATGATGGATTCACATCCATTCCAAGTGGTTTTGATGGAAAGGATGGATGATAACATTGGTTGGTGTTCTCATGGATGTCTAAGCACGGTAAGTTAGAAAACATGTTGGGTATGTTGTGGAGTTTTAGTTGGGGTTATAGTGGTTCTTTCTCAATGATGGAGGTGTTAAACATCAGATGGTGGTGTTTGTGAGCTAAAGCGTATAGTGGGGAGTACCATAGAAATTAAGTGGTCAGTTGATGACATGATCGGCGTTTTGAATTAGATAGTCTTGGGTAAAATCCATCTTGGTGTTTAGATCGGTTGAGTACATTGAGATGAAGTTTGTGGTTGGGTTTTGTTATGGGTGTTTGGGGCAATGTAAGTATTTAATGGTACCTTTATGTTTTTCACAATGAATAATTAGTAGATCACATTTGCTTGTTTGATATACTGGTTTTTTTGGAGGTCTTGTTCGGCTGGCTGTACTGATGCAGATTTTCTATTCGCAGCAGGCAGGGATTTAACAGCACTTTTTGAGCGCTGTTAAAGGGGCCCACCCCTTTATCAGCGCTGAGCTTTACACCGTTTTTTTAGAACTGTTAAAGCCCGATTTGAGCGCTGATATTGCCCGTTTTTGTAGTAGTGAATCTTCAATCATATAGATGTGGAGAATATCTTAACCAAGAGTTCATTGACCTTTTATAGGAGATTGGGATTCTATCACAACTCACTCCACCTTATACACCACAGTGGAATGGTGTTAGTGAAAGGAGTAACCGTACCATGTTGGACATGGTAAGTTCTATAATGAGTCATGTGAATATTCTATTATCATTTTGGGGATATGAATTACAAACTACAAAATATATATTAAAATGAGTACCAAATAAGGTGAAAAACATAATCCTCTTTGAGCTATTGAGTGGAAAGAAACTCGTTTAGTCACGCAAACATGTATGGGGTTGCGAGGCGTTTGTTAAGGATTTCTCAAGCAAAAAACTAGCACCCTAAGGCACACAGTGTATCTTTGTAGGGTATCCTAAGTAAAAAAATGGATACTGCCTATACAACCCCTCAAATAAGAAAGTGAATCTTTCCAAATAGTATGTCTTTCATGAGAGGGAGCACATCCTCAAAAAGGATAGTTGGATCAAGATTGACTTCGATGAAGTTGATGCTCTAGATACATAGGAGTTGGTATAGGAACAGGTTCCTCAGGTATCCATAGAATAAGAAGTTCTAAAAACATGAGTATTGTGTAGGAGTATAAGAGAGGTAAGGGAACCAGAGTGATATGGTTTCCTTGTCACTGAGGATGGTGACTCGTTGTTGTTTAACAATAATGAACCTCTCTTCTACAAGGAGGCAGCAGAGAGCTCAGAAGCTACCAGATGGCTAAAATATATGAATTATGAGATGGATTACATGTATCAGAACCAATTTTGGGTTCTAGAAGATGTTCTATTTGATGTAAAGTCTATTGGATGTAAATGGGTATTCAAGAAGAAACTGGACATGGAAGGTAAAGTTAGTACCTATAAATAAAAGCCGATGGATAAAGGTTTTAAACATCATCAAGGAGTTGACTATGATGAAACCTTTTTTTTTCAATTTCCATGTTTAAATCCATAATAATCATACTTTCCATAGTATCTTACCATGACTATGAGATTTGGAAGATGGATGTCAAAACTACATTCCTTAATAGGAACCTTCTGGAAGATGTCTATATGAAATAGACGAAAGGGTTTCTGAAACCAAGTGATTAAAAAAGGGTTTGCAAGTTGTAGAGATCCATTTATGGATTGAAGAAAGCATCTAGGTCATGGAACATTCGATTCAATGAATCCATAAGAGAATTTTGTTTCATTAAAAACAAATGTGATCCATATGTTTACAAAGGTTTTAATGGGAATGTGGTCATTGTCCTAGTAGTATATGTTGATGACATATTACTTATTGGAAATGAAATACCAGTCTTATAGTATGTTAAGGACTTGTTTAATAAGTGCTTCTCCATGAAGGACTTAAGTGAAGCAACAAAAATTCTAGGGATCAAGATCATTCGTGATAGATCCAAGAGGCTACTCAGACTAAGTTAGAGTACATACATTGACCAGATACTAAAGAGACTAAGTATGGAACAATCCAAAAGGGGATTGGTTCCAGTGTCACATGGCATACATCTTTCCAAGAAAATGTGTCCTCAGACACAACAGGATAAAAATATAATGATTAATATCCCATACGCTTCATTGATAGGATTAATCATGTATTCCATGCTATGTACTAGACTTGATGTTGCCTATTCACTGAGCATGGTAGGTAGATATCAAGAAGATCTAGGAGAACAATGTTGGACTATTTTTAAGGCTATCCTTAAGTACCTGAGAATAAATAAGGATATGTTCCTAGTATATGAAGGAGACGAGGAGATTTTCATCAGAGGGTATGCTGATGCTAGTTTTTAGACAGATCATAATGATCTGAAGTCATAATCAGGATATGTTTTCTGTCTCAATGGAGGATCTGTGAGCTAGAAGAGTTCAAAGAAGCAGCTTATAATGTATCCAAGTAATCCGTATAGATTTGTAATTTTTTTAAGGATATTGATGTGGTGTCTAGCATTAAAGACCCTATCACATGGTATTGTGATAATACTACAGTGGTGGCTCTTGAAAAAGAGCCAATTTCACATCAACAGATAAAGTATATACTTTAGAAGTATCACCTCTTGAGGGATTTTCATCAGAGGGGTGAAGTTACAGTGATAAGAGTTTCCATGGAAGATAATGTGGTGGACCCCTTGTATAAATTCTTATCTCAGTAGAATCATGAATATCATGTGAGAGCTAGAAGACAGAAGGTTATTAGAAGTTGGATCCAGTGAAAGTGGGAGTCTGTTGGATTTAGTTCCCTAGAACCAACTTCTCTGTACTTTATGATAAACTTGTATTCATGGTTTTTTAATATTAATAAATTCCTTATCACATAATGACTATTCTTCTACGTGAAATATCATGTGATAATGTCTCAAGAGTTTCTGTCACGCTTAAAGGTCATAGTAGTTCCCCACTATAATGAGAACTCGGAGGTGCTATGAAACTATTCATGAATAAATGTTCTATGGATGGATGATATCATATAAAGAGATAAAAATAATATAGACTATCAGGTGTGGAGACTCATAGGACTTTGACACACCTTCTCATGGTGTACTCCCTTGGTAATATCCAGTAGGATATTATAAGAACAAGACCCGACAGTAGGAAATCCACATTCATAAGTGTCATTGGATGTTCCTATTTTCATACATGTGTAATGATACTTACACTTTAATATTATTATTAATGGATATTTTGAGTTGCGTACTTTGATGTATTGATGAAAATTTTGATGACATATGCTCACGAAGAAGTAGGATACATTGGGCGCGTCATGAGTAATATTGCATTAATGAATAATTTGAGAAAGTATTTATCCCTTCTGTTCATTAAAAGAAGTAAATATCTTAGGAAATTTTATGGAAATGATATAGCCTAAATAAATCCATGGACATGGTGTTCTCTAGGTAAGTTCTATTTTCAGAAAGTCAAAGAATGAGATATCGATCATATAGGTTGATGACATTGGCATGCAACCTTCTTGATTGGAGATATTGTGATAAAGGGATTATATTACATGGTAATTGTTAATATGAGGTGACATGTCATTACGACATTAAATTCTTTCTCTATGGGTGCCTTGGCATGTTGCTGGACACTAATCTTAGACTTTAGACAGACTCGCCTAGTGCCACTGAGAAAGAGGCTTAGAGGGTCACACACTAAGTGTATCTGGAATCTTAGTTAAATAATTTATTATTTAACAAGTTGAATAAATATTATTCTTATTTTTGGTTTAATAATTATTCATGTATTACTTATCACATTTTATTTATTTATCAGTGAATAATGTAGTTAAATTTATTTAATTGTTTAATAAAAAAATAGTCACTATTCAAGGATCAATAAATAGTAAGGAGGATGTTCGGACCAAGTTTAAGTGTCTAGTGATAAATATTATTAAATATTATTTGATTAAATAATATTTAAATATAACTTGTTATTTAAGAACATGTCATGAAAATAATAGTATTGTTGTTATTATTTGATATGGGGGCTTCACATGTAATAATAAAATAAGTAATGGCACTTGTGGTAATAATTTATTATTACCTAGTGAATTAAATTCCCAGTTATATTATCATTCCATAATTTATCCAAGGGAAAGATAATGCTAGCCATCAGTTATTGTGCACAACATTTAGAGAAAAATATCTCAAGCCTCAAAAGGTCTCTTTTCTCTAAGAACATTCTCAAGAATGAGAGTGACCATCCTCCACTGGATCAGAGAATGTTTTGTAAGCAGCTCTCAAGAAGATCGATGGCGGATGAAGTAAGTGAAAGGATCCTCCATGCTGAAACCCGAAGATTCCTTCAGTGAAATCCAGAGATTCGTGGAGCACATATGGATCACCACTAGAGGAGATCAACCCTTGATCTCTACAACACAACGAAGGTTCACTGCAGATCTGTGGTCGAATGTATCAATGAAGAAAGAATCACCTTGGAGGTATTTCTTTAATATAATTTAATTAATTATAAACAAAATATTTTGATCCTCTCTCTGGGTTCTAGGGTCAATTCTTCTTTTTCTATTTTCTTTTATTCAATCTGGGGATAATGGTATTCATCATTGCATTGATCCCAGATTAATCATTGATTACAAAAAAAATTTAAAGTTGTGTGCCAGCCTAATCGCGCTTCCGCTGTGCCCAAAACCTACATCATCCATCTCGTGGTAGGACCATATGGCTCAGGGATAGGGCTGACTACATTAATCTCTTCTATTCTGATTTAAACAAAAGGTGATGCCATTCGGCGATGGGAAATGATGATGACTATTTCATCCCATTTTCGATCCACCAGTGTTGTAATTGCATTTTCCAATGCATCTTCCTGGGATTATGTTATCACAATATGGGAGTAAATGCTGGATCTAAGGGTAATTTTTCCATTAACCCTCATACACAATCAATCAGGGGTATTGGATCTTATTTTCTAATGTTTCAATACCCGTTTATATGTTTGATTACCAACTCTGAGTCTCCTTTCACCTCTAGGTGGTCCACTGGTATTTGGAGTACCAATTCTAGGCCTATAATGAGGGCCTCATATTCTTCCTCATTATTGGTATATCCTTTTGATAGTAGGAAGAAGTAAGGCAATACTATCTTCACTGAGGATATAAGTGCAATTCATAACCCAACTTTGTTGAGATTAGGGTCTTCCATTCTCTTTCCTATTAGGATCCTAGATGCATTTTCAAAATACATTTCCCATGTCCAGGGCCTATCTTGAATATATAATACATATTCATCTGGAAATTCAGTATTTAATGACATTTTCTCTATAGATGGGTGCTTTGGAAAGAAATCTTCTAAGGCCTATCCTTTCACTGATTTCTAAGGCATGAATTTCATATCAAACTACTTCATAATAACTACCCACCATGCCAAATGTCCTATCAACATAGGAAGGTTGAAGATATATTTGAGTGGGTTATTTATAGAGACCAATTGAACCTCATGGTGGTGTAGATAGTGCCTCAATTTCTGAACTATGAAGATTAATTTCAGGAAATTATTCTCGATATCAGAATAAAAAGTCTTAGCATCGATCACAATTTGACTAAGATTATAAAGGTTTTTTTCATTCCCAACATCATTATTTTTTGCAAGGAAGGTGCCCAGTGATTGCTCAAGGGACATCACATATAGAATGAGTGGATTTCCATCAACATGTGGCATTAATACTGGTGTAATAAAGAGGTATTTATTTAGGTTTTCAAATGCTTTTGGAAAGCCTCTAGTCCATTGATATGTGACCCCCTTCTTAATTAATTTAGTGAAGGGAAAACACTTTCCTGAAAGGTTGGATATGAAGCACCAGATGTAGGCCAAGTTTCTTTGAATTCCTCTCAACTCTTTAAGGATTATAGGATGTTACATTCAAAGGATATATTTGGTTTTCTCAGGGTCAAATTCAATGTTGTGATGGTGTAAAAATAATCCGACAAAACTTCCCCAAGGTTACCCCAAAAGCACATTTCAAGGGGTTCATCATTAGGCTATATTTTTGTAGATTGTTAAATATAATCTCCAAGTCATCTAGGTGGTCAGAATTTTTTCGAGACTTAACAACTAGATCCTCAATGTATCATTCTAAAAACATTCCCAAAAAGGGTTTGAACATGTGATGCATAACACGTTGCTATGTGGCACCAATGTTCTTCAAGCAAAAGGGAATTACCTGATAGTAGAATACTCCTTGGGGGATCTAAAGGCAGTGGATTCTTCATCTTCTAGGGCCATATAGATTTGGTTGTACCATGAATATACATCCATGAAGGAGAGGTATTAATAACCATCCATCTCATCAATTAAAAGTGCTGTAATTGGAATTGAGATGTCATCTTTTTGAAAATGCCGATTGAGATCTCTAAAGTCAATGCATACTCTGATTTTACCATTTTTATTCATTATTAGAATGATAGTGGCTAGCCATTTTGGATATTGTACCTCTCTTATGAAGTCATCCTTGATGAATTTTTCCACTTCAGCCTCAATTTTGGAGGCATGAGTCGAGTGTTCCCTTCTAGGTGCCTCCTTGTATCCCTAATGGTCTTTTGTAAAACCCAAGTGATGGGCAGCCACATTGGGGTCAAGGTTTGGAATTTATATGTAATTATAGGTGAATAAGTCCCAGTGATTCTTCGGTAAGGAATTATATATATCATTTTCTTTATAATAAATGGTTTCACTAATCAAAGTGGGTCATAGATCTTCTTATGTACCCAGATTTATCTCCTTGAGCTTGTCAACAATGCTGGAGACACCTTCCTCAAACACTGGAGGGCATCCCTAATGTCTTCCTATTATTCCTCTTCCTCATGATTTACCTCTTATGCTTCTTTCTAGGAAGTAAGTGATGAAGCAAGTCCCTTAGAGGGAGGAGAGGAGTCACTATTTCGAAATCTGAAAGATAAATCAACTATTTTGGGATCACTTGCTAGTATGAGGCCTTTCTGGAACTCCAAATGGGAAATGAGGGGCTGAGAATGAGACACTTAATTTTCTCCTATTTACAAGAAAAATTATTCTAAACCAACTAACTGAATAAAGCATTGTTGGAGATTATGGGATGGAATGGAGATATTCTCATCCATAATTTCATTATTTCTTGGAGAGATGACATCTTCCCCAATGCTATCAAGCTCATTTTTCATAACTAACATCATGAAAGTCACCAAATGAGTTATTTAATTTAGGCCCACCCCTTCTATTTGATTGATAGGAAGCACATACTCCGTGTTGCACCCCTCTCTCTTGGATTTTAATGATCACAATCACTCTAATTGTATTCTAACTTGTTTTCAAGTGTTTTTGATGATAGGAAATAGGGTGCCTAGAAGCTGGCCCAAGAAGAATTCAATATGGACTGTTTAAGTCCACCGGCCAGCCGGTGTGAGACCACCGGCCAGCCGGTAAGGGCACCGGCCAGCCGGATCCAGCCCATCGGCCAGCCAGTGGACCAGGCAGAAGGCCTTGCCCTCTGCTAGGTGCCACCGGTCAGCTGGTGTCTGGCCACCGGCCAACCGGTGGGTCCAGACAGAATGGCATACCTTCTGTCCCGACCACCGGCCAGCCGGTGCCTGACCACCGGCCAGCCGGTGGAACCCAGACAGAATAGCATGCTTCTGTCCAGACCACCGGCCAGCCGGTGGCTCAGCACCGGTCAGCCGGTGGAGCCAGACAGAAATCCCTTGCTTCTGTCTGGTGCACTGGCCAGCCGGTGGATCAGCACCGGCCAGCCGGTGTGCTCAGTCAAACTAGCCGTTAGGCTTTGACCAGGCTGGCCCACTTGATCCCCAACGGCTCTGAAAGCCCTCCAACGGCTATTTTGAAGTATTTGGGAGTATTTCTCCTATAAATAGACGTCCATGGATTCCGGGAACACCACCGATCATATACCGAAGCATACCAAAGCTATTTTGATCATTTGAGGCTCCTACGACAATTCTCAAAGGCTACTTGAGATCCAATTGCCATCCTTGAAGCTTGGGCTACCTCTACATCAACTACACTCACCTCTTGGCACTCAAGGCTTCCTCTAGTTTGTTCTGAATTATTTACTTCAATTGTTTAGTTCTTAATTGGGTTTGTATTAAAACAAACCACCCTTTTTCTTCCTTCTTTCAATTTGGGTTTCTTGCTACAACCATAATAAAAAAGCAAGCTGTAAGAAGGTGATCTAGCCTACCTTAAAACGGCTAGTGGGTTTCTTTCTATAACCATTAAAAAGCAAGCGGTCGTATAAATCTCCCAACGGTTGAGTTGGGAGCGGAGACGTAGGCTTGAGTTTAAAGCCGAACTCCGTTATCAATTGTGTCTTGCCATTTTACTTTCCGCTGCATTTAAATTTGTTTTAAATTGTTAATTAATTTTAAAAAGGAAATTCACCCCCCCTCTTGCCATCACCTCCGACCCAACATTTGGTATCAGAGGGAGCGTTTGTGTAATACCTTAACCGGTTACAAACGAAAAATCCATAGTGATGGCTTCTTTCTCACAAGCACCCGAAGGGTATTCCATGACTCGGGCTCCATACTTCGATGGAACCGATTACACATATTGGAAAACACGAATGATTACTTTTCTTAGAAGCATTGGCTATCCTATATATAGAATTGTTATGCAAGGCTACACTCTTTCTAGTAAGGATGAATCTAAATGGACCCCCGAAGACATTTCCAATTTTGAGCTTGATGGCAAAGCCATGAATGCTCTTCATTGTGGGTTAGACCGTAATGAGTTTAATCGTATTTCTACTTGCACCACCTCACACGAAATTTGGAAACTTTTGGAAGTGACCCATGAGGGCACTAACAAAGTCAAAGACACTAGGTTAGATATTTATCGTCAAGACTTTGAGAGTTTCACAATGCACCCACACGAGTCAATCACCGAAATGTTTACTCGTTTTACTGATGTTTGCAATGGGAGAAAGTCCCTTGGTGATGATGTTTCAGCAGAAACAATGGTCAAGAAAATTCTTTGGGTCCTACCAAGCTCTTGGGCACCAAAGGTGACGACAATCCAAGAAGCGAAAGATGTCAAGAAGATGCCGGTTGAAGAACTCATAGGGTCACTCATGACTTATGAGATTACCATGAAGAGGCAAGCCGATAAAGAAGGAAAGATCTTCAAGGAGAAAAAGAACATAGCTTTCAAGGCAAAGGAAGAAATCTCCTCCGATGATAGTGAATTCGAGATGGCTCAACTAGCAAGGAAAATGAGCAAGTTCATGAAGAAAAAGAAGAAATTTCAAAAGGCACGAAAGGAAGAGCCAAAGGCGGAGAAAGAAATCACTTGCTTTGAATGTGGAAAGAAAGGCCACATCAAACCGGAGTACCCCATTTTCAAGAAAAGGTTAAAAGAAAAGAAAAACAAGAAGGCCTTCAAAGCATCAACATGGAGTGCAAGTGATGACTCCATGTCTTCAAGCGACTCAAGCGATGAAGGTGGAAAATGCCTAATGGCATTTGATGAGGTATCCTCTTCTCACTCTTCTTCTCATTCTTCTTCCTCATCTTCTTCTTTTGATAATGATATGTCTTATGAAGAACTCCAAAATGCAAGAGATCAATTAGAGGAAGGTTTTCACGAACTTACCTCTAAATTTTTGACCTTAAAAAAGAAAAACAAAACTCTTATTTCCGAAAAAGACAAACTTCTCAAAGAGAATGAGGAGCTTTCCCTTAAAGTCAAAAATATTCCAAAAGTAGATTCTTTAAATTCTACCATTAAGGATTTGAAGTAATCTCTTGCCAAGTTCACCCAAGGTGAACAAAACTTAACTAAATTGCTAGGTTCTCAGCGTTCGGCTAGAACCACACATGGACTTGGCTATAACAAGCAATCCACTTTTTCTAGGGCACCCACTACTTTTGTAAGGGGGAGCTCTCAATACAAATTTTGTAATTATTGTAAAAAGACCGGTCACATGATTTATGAATGTGATTGTAAAAATGCTAGGTATGGAAGACCCAAATCCATTACCTACTCGGATGAGTATCATAGAAGGAATCCCTCTAGAACATTATGGGTTCAAAAGTCTCTTTTAGCTAATCTTTCCGGACCCAAACTTATATGGGTACCAAAATCTCTTCTTTCTTGATTTTGTAGGATAAATGCCAAAAGAGTAGGACCTCTAAAGGCTCGTGGTATCTCGACAGCGGTTGCTCAAGGCACATGTGTGGCGATCCCTCTGAGTTCAACTCACTTGAAGAATTCGATGGAGGATATGTCACCTTTGGTGATAACTCAAAAAGCAAGATCGTCGGAATAGGTACCATTGGTTTTGGTAGATCCTCTTTTATTAAAGATGTTTTATTAGTTAAAGGTTTAAAGCATAATTTAATAAGCATTAGTCAACTTTGTGATAGTGGTTTTTCAGTCAATTTTCAAAATGATTTATGCAATGTGTTTGATTTTCAAAACAAGTTGATATTTTCTGCTTCCCGTTTTCAAAATGTTTACATTATTGATTTAAAATCTATAGCTAGCCAAAATGTTAAATGTTTAAGTGCTCTTGACAATGAGTCTTGGCTTTGGCATAGAAGATTGGGGCATTGTAGCTCTCATTCACTTCTAAATCTTAATAAGAACAAGCTCATTCGTGACCTTCCTAAACTTAAATTTAAGAAAGATTTGATTTGTGAGCCATGCCAACTTGGTAAGAAACACAAGTCTTCTTTCAAATCTAAGAAGGAAGTGTCCACATCAAAATCTCTTGAACTCCTTCATCTTGATCTTTTTGGTCCTACTCCCGTAGCAAGCTTAGGTGGAAAATCCTATACCTTAGTTATTGTTGATGACTTTTCTCGTTTTACTTGGGTTTTCTTTTTATCCCATAAGAATGATGCTTGTAAAACCTTTTTGAATTTCTCTAGGAAAGTAGAAAACGAAAAAGGATATATAATCATATCTCTTCATAGTGATCATGGTGGTGAATTCGAGAACAAAGAATTCGATGAATTGTGTTCCTCTCAAGGATACAATCACACCTTCTCTGCCCCTAGGACTCCTCAACAAAATGGAGTGGTTGAAAGGAGAAACAGAACTCTCCAAGAAATCGCTCGAACCCTCCTTAGCGAATTCGACCTCCCTCAATATTTTTGGGCCGAGGCGGTAAACACTTCTTGTTATACTATCAATAGAGTCCTTGTAAGACCCCTTCTTAAAAAAACCCCCTATGAACTTTGGAAAGGCAAATTGCCCAAAGTAGGTTATTTTAAAGTGTTTGGTTGTAAATGCTTTATCCTTAACACAAAAGATAACCTAGGGAAATTTGATGCCAAATCCGATGAAGGTATTTTTCTTGGGTACTCCAACTCAAGCAAAGCCTATCGTGTCTTCAACAAACGTTCAAAAACCATCGAAGAATCATCTCATGTCAAATTTGATGAAACTCTTCCAAAACCTCACCCGGTCATTGAAGATGTTGAAGATAAGCTTGATAAGCTTCATTTGAATGATTCCTCTTCTCCTCCCAATGAGGATGACCATCTAGAACCCTCTTCACCTTCTTCGCCTTCCACCTTGCCTAAGGTTTGGAAACCTTCTAGAGAACATCCTTTAGAAAATGTTATAGGTGATCTTCAAGCCGGTACTCGAACTAGAAGATCAATCCTCAGCGAGGTTGAACATCAAGCCTTTCTTTCTCAACTAGAGCCTCAAACCATTAATGATGCTATTAATGATGAGAATTGGGTTCTTGCAATGCAAGAGGAACTAAATCAATTCTCTAGAAATGATGTTTGGACTCTTGTTGAAAGACCCAATGATCATCCAATTATTGGCACTAAATGGGTTTTTAGGAACAAACTTGATGATCAAGGAAATATAACCCGGAACAAGGCTCTCCTAGTAGCTAAGGGCAATAATCAAGAAGAAGGAATCAATTATGGTGAAACCTTCGCGCCCGTCGCTAGATTGGAATCCATTAGAATCTTGTTGGCATTCGCCGCTCACTTAAATTTCAAACTTTTTCAAATGGATGTTAAAAGTGCTTTTTTAAATGGTTTTATTTCAGAAAAAATCTTTGTTGAACAACCCCCCAGTTTTGAAGATCCAAA